>OZ026630.1:52253257-52853257 GCA_964020975.1 Hermodice carunculata | reverse complement strand
TCATCGGTTAGCCTCGTTCTCAAAGGTTTGAAAGGCGGGAAATTTCGTTTAACTGAATTTGCGGATTGTGAAGACTGCGTTCTGTTGTGCTGTGTGGAACGACTGCAGAATTCAACAAAGCATGGGGCAAGGCAACAAGTTTAAATATCTAGTAGTCTTTCCCTTGTGGTTGGATCAAACATTGGCAGTGGTTAAACCCGCGCAAACATCACCAGCCTTCAATGGGAGCAAAATATTAGGGAAGAGGTGTATTTGCAAACACTGCAATGGCTGAGGATAATTCACAAGGCTATCATAATGGAAATGGCTTGTGAGTACACTATTATTAACTCATGAACTTTCATGTCTTAACGTTACTGGATTAATACACAGTATGAATATCTTGATTGACATGAACCAATGCAACTCAGTATGGTAGAGGTACAGTCGATCACGATGGATGTGATGTACAATGTAAAACGTAAAAGATGAAATCATGCCTTTCATGGGGTCACACTAAACACCAAACCCCACCTGAACCCACCAAAACTCACCAAAACCCACATTTTTGCTGGATTCTGTCGGGATTTAACCAACTCCCGACAGAATCCAGCAAAATTTTGCTGGAACTGGCTGGAAAAATGCTGGATATTGCTGGATGCTTGGCAGAAAATGCTGGATTATGACCGATGTTTTCTCCAGCATTTTCCACCCCGCCCAGCAATTTCCAGCAATATCCAGCATAATCCCAGCATTTCATTTCGTTTTTGTAAGGGGAAGGCCAGCTGCGTGAAGTTTTGTTTTCCCCCTAAGCGTTACTGGGCAAGAAATGATCTTGCTTGATCCAGTTCATGAGTTCGTCCTGCGCTGAAAGTACGATAATTAGCGAACAAGACTATTGTGCTAAACATAGACGATTATAATTAGGTAGACTGTAAGTGAAACAGTATAAGCTCGCCTATAAGAAATCATGTAAAATTGCGATTATATCAATTGTCATAGTTGCACATTGCATCTCTCTCTCTCTCTCTCTCTCTCTCTCTCTCTCTCTCTCTCTCTCTCTCTCTCTCTCTCTCTCTCTCTCTCTCTCTCTCTCTCTCTCTCTCTCTCTCTCTCCATATATATATATATATATATATATATATATATATATATATATATGTCAATTAACCACTTCCATCCTGAGTTTTATTGACCAAGGTAAGCCAGCACTCGAACAAAAGATCTGTTATGAGAGACCTGCCTTCTTCAAGGCAATGTGCAATCAGGTTAGTGAGGCCTTAGCTAAGGGTCAGGAAACCCGATTGCATATTGCTTGCGGGAAAGTAGGTAATAGTATAGTATAGTAACACAGTCTGTCAGATTGGCGTGTCTCCACCGTTCCACTCTGGCACCTGACAGTGCTTAAAGAACCTTTACATACTGTGTATTGGAGACCTAATGTGCACGGCCAGTCGAGGAGGTGGCTTACTTGCCAGTCTAACAGATATTGATAATATTCGGCTTCAATATTATTCATTAAATACATCTCTCTCTCTTTCTCTCTCTCTCCCTCCTCTCTCTCTCTCTTCTCTCTCTCTATCTCTCTCTCTCTCTCTCTCTCCCTCTCTCTCTCTCTGCCTGTCTCTCTGTCTCTTTTACTCTCGCTCTCCCTTGGCGCAATTAAGAATGATTTTATAGGCAGACCAGCTTTCTTTAAAGCAATAGGTAATCAGCTTTCTTAACCCCTAGCTCTCCGCCGCCCAACTCTTATCTTCAAGCAGCACTTAACAAAGCTTTACATACTGTGTGTTGAAGACACAATGTGTACGGCAGGGCGAGGAGGAGGCTCACATGCCGATGTTCGTTGCAATTGAAACTCTGGTTCTTATTTTTTTCTGTACTATAGTATGACTGGTGCCCGTCAAGAATGGTAATTATTGTGTTATATGTGTCATCTTGTATAAGATCAAGTCGATATTATGCGACAAATCGCACTGTCATCGAGGTACAGGAATGCTAACAAATCCAAAACGCATTTACAAAACTGCCCAAAGGCAGATACAAGTCAATTAGGTATTTTACCTTGGGGACAGCAGGTACAACAATTATGGTGTTTTGCAAGAATAAAAGGATGGTAAGTCTTTAGCTATAACTATTAAAGAACCATCGATCTTAGGTTGGAGCCAGGGGTCATAACAGAGGCAGTCATCAACCTTCAGTTCAGCAATCAAGAGAAGGAAGGGATCTACAAGGGTACAGCAGAGTATTGCAAGAGCACACGATTCTGACTTGGTGAACAGACATCGATTAATGGCTGCCCGTGCGCATGCTTTCTAAACACGAAACGGCAGCTACGTAAGCAGGTTGATTGGTCCAAGAGGCTAAGAGTCAAGTCTCAAAGCTGCTGTATTTTTTTCATTATGTTGCAAGCTGCAACTGATTTAAATAGATTAACTTAGCTAAATGACGGGATGCATCAAACAACTGAGATAGTGATCAATATTTGTAGGTTATGTCGTTCGGATCCGACATGTGTGTCATTTACCTTATTTTCTGGGAGTTAGAAGCTTACTCCGTATTTTGAAGTTTGTGCAGGCTATTCAAATGTAGGCAGGGTCGTTTCGTCCAGTATCAAACAGAATTTACAACCTTAAAACATAATGTTAGGTCAATCCAACCCAAAAACCTTTCGTATGAAAAATTGATAACTTCATTGCGGTGTTAGAATCGCCGACAAAACTTAGCTTGAGTTAAGGCAAATCATCATGCAGCTTGATCGGTGCAAATCATTCAATATGTATATGTATATATATATATATATATATATATATATATATATATATATATATATATATATATATATATATATATATTCTCGGTGACACATATTGTATGCAAAACCTGGTAAACATATTACATATTATCAGTGAGTTTAACTAACTGTATCTTTGTTAATTAATGTACTTAGCCGGTGAACTACTGTATCGTGCTGTAGAAGTTCATTTTTCCCACTTTGAGCAGTAGAGACGGTACGTCGAGGTCATACCAGTAAATACCATTTATCGAAACAGAACAAAAATTACCATTCAAAACCGTTGACAATAACCAGCATTTCTAAGGTGCTGCGGCTTTTACAGGCTTCATTTTTCCCTTTTTGCACTTTTGCATCAAGTTGAAGAAGCCATTGCAGGGGAGTCCACAAACATTAGGTAAATGAGGCAACGAACAAGTAACGTGACCTTTTCAGAAAGAGTTGCACCTAAATCAAGTAATCATTCCGCATGCATGACCGAATGAAAACAGTGTCAGAATACGTGCGATAGGTCAAGAAAGTCGATGGTATTGACCTGGAGTACAGGAAAGAACAATTAGAAGTTGAATGGGAATATTTTGGACAAAGCGGTTCATTTAAGTCTTTCCACATTAAAGCGGTCAAACTAGCTGCATAAGAATTGTGGACAACCTCTATGAAAATAGTTTGCCCCTTGCCAACAGCCTTTCTGGGTCCATGATTGGGGCTTAACACCCAAACTGCCCCTGAGAATGAAAGCTGTTGACCCTGTCAGAGTTTGTAACGAAAAAAAATCATTCACGACCCCTAAATTATGATTCTCAATATCTGGAGAGGATTCTTTTTTCGCGGGCTTTGTTCCCGGTGCCTAAGTATTGCGCAAATATGCTTTAAGGCACTCACGTCATTTGTTAAAAAACATACATTTGACACAGTGAAGCTATTCGTTTACGTAAACATCTGTCTTATACATCAGTGCCGTATCATTGTGCACGTACACATGTAAGTTCAAGTTTAAAAACATGTAGCACACAGAGAAAGAGCTAGGCTGCACTTGAATATACCACTTGTCCATTTCAATATCAAAATATAAATATGTGAATTTAGATGTTCAATAGAAACCTTAACATACCTCTTTTATCACATCAGTTACTGAGCGTAGAGAAATTGAAGTGTGTAATATTTCCGATAAGAACAACAGGGAAGAGGTGACACATGTTTGTATACATTGTAATTGTGTGTAGATAGGTATGTCATTGTTCATCTTTGCCTTCAGTCTCTGTGGCGACACTACATTCATATATATATATATATATATATATATATATATATATATATATATATATATATATGTGTGTGTGTGTGTGTGTGTGTGTGTGTGTTGCAATCACATAATGTCTTTATCTTAACTAATTACTACTCGTGCTTTAAGTAATACATACACCAATGAACAATAGATTAAAATAAATTCCTGTTTGCATCCGTTTTTCATATGTTTTAAACACACACACAGACACAGACACACAGACACAGACACACACACACACACACACACACACAATAAAATTCGCGTCTGATGAAACGACAGTTGAATTTTTTGTTCTTTTAAGTGGGATACAGTCTGACTATAATTATAGCACGTCTGTAATGATACACATTTAACGTTAACATGTAACCAACAACAAATCTGAGTGACTTCTGTTTGGGGTTTGGGTTTTTGTTTCTTTTGATTTCTTTTTTTCCCGCCTGCTTTTGTTTTTGTTTTTCTGGTTTGTTTCACCATGGTTTGTCTAGTTAAGTAATGTTGTGACATCCAAATTGACTTAATTATTCAGCATTAAATTTGCATCGATTATAGCGACTTCAAAATTACTGTAGCATCGATCATACCACTACACGGGGTGCTCATTGCCTGTATAACCAGACCTATGCGGGGCGACTATCGCTAACATGCGCATAAAGGATTTCATATATTTATTAACTCTCCCATTTACATAAACTTTCGCGGCACTTTGTTGGTCTCAACCAGATCAATGCAACGTATCACATTCCACAGGAGCACGCCTGAAAATACACACAGGTATGTTAAAAAATGTTGCGAAGTAATAGTCAATTAATGGTAGGTAACTACAATGCATCTGCCATATATGTAACGAATTTACTCCTTATTTTTCCGTTCAGAATGTTATTATTGTCCCGACAATCTCATCATTTTTGCATTACATTATTTTTCTATGTTTCAAATTTAAATTTTCAGAAGCTACAATGAATTCCGACAAATATCAAATATTTTGGGTTTTCAAATGCTTTGCAGCTCACGATACGACCTTATAAAAACACAATTCTTTTTAATGAATTGTGCACATAAAGCTAACTCAGAATTGACGCGTTACATATGCAGATAATGAAAAAGTTAGTAACTTGAAAGTTTTAAGTAATCTCATGGATTTATGTATTTAAATGCTGCAAAGTCTGTGAGATTACATCCGTATATTTTTTACTTGCATACACAGAAGGTAAAGCAAGCACACAGTATATATCCGAAAACCACGTGTAGCACAATTTTGAATTATATTGCATTGTCCGACTTTGTCACAGTATGTGCTTGGTAAATCCAAAAATTATGTCAGCAGTACTTTGAACAGTACCTCAGCTAAACGTCTGACCTAAAGAGCAAGTGCTCCAAATGGGCGTCTTTTTTCCGGAAAATTAGAATCTCACGTATGACTGCCCGCTGGCTTTCTCCTCCCTTCAAAACAAACGATTCTGAAACAAAAGCCAAGCTATTTGTCAACCAAGTGATCCATAAATTGTACCCTGCACTCAACTTCAGACCCTCGTGTAGATTTGCTTGACCCAACTGTTACGTCACCGGTATTATGAGACGCACTTTAAGCATATAGTCCATTGATGTGTATTCACTGAATGACGTAATCTTTCCCCCGCAAACTGCTCAAAACTAATTAAAAGTAAAGGGTGGTATGTTCCAATGTTTCGGTTTTACTTTGATCATAAAGATGAACATTTTGACTCAGTATTTTAGAAAAAAAATTCTCCCATCAACATGGGGTTTTGCCAGAAAAATTACATTGTATATCTAGTGAGAATGTGAGTTATTAAATGCATGATTGAAGTAGGCATCATGTCTGTCAGCTCTTAATTTGTAGGGATATTAAGCTTACCTCTCTAATTCAATACCAGAGCCGATCAAATATGATAAAAGCAGTCACACGAAAAAGTCACAGATAACTGACTGGGACATATACGAGTTTATACCCATCTATGATATGTGCAAGTAATTAAAAATTCATACCGGAATCAGCTTCCTTATCTGATTGGAGACCGTGAAATACAGGGCATTCAAGCATTTTGTTATTAAATCTGTGCACGATCTCTCAACATGAGATGGCATTATCCATCCTCAACGTTTTCTCTGGAAGCGACGCGTTCTGTCCTTAAATAATTTTAAGTGGAGATAGTATTTATACGGGTGGGTTGAGGTTATTTTATGGGACTCCCATTGGCTTATTAGAGTGTACCCAATTACAAGCTGCCTATTACTCAGTAGGAAAATTCCGTACATTATATGTACTTGTCGAAGATAAGACGTCTGAGAGTACCATGAGAATGACAAGTTAATAGTCTAAGAATGACAGCAGAATGACACCCAAATGCCCACTAATGCCAATTAGTTACTAGCTTTGGGGCTATACATAGCATCGTGAGACCCCGTAATGGATATAACATACTGCTATGCACCATAAATACAATAAACTCACATGTTTTAAGTGTAATAAAATATGAAAAAGTCTCGTCTGTTTGGCATGAAATTCAATGAAAAGTAGTTTATGATGAAGATCTAAATATTTCTCAGAAGATAGGGCTTTGGGTTTAAACATACGAGCTAATTATCGATGGCAGAATAGAGATATATCACATGCTTGGTAGACTAAACCCAACATAGAAAAAAAAATAATAGCAGATAAAAATATGTCTGGATAGCATCCGCTCTCTGTAATTACTAACAAGTTGTCAAGGGCATGACTGGCAGGATCTCTCCACGGATGAGTATCGGAGCGGCTAGATTTTACACAATGCTGACGGATGTCTACTCAAGTTATACAGATCTGAAACGAATTCAATTTCCTCCTCTCAAGCCTGGCCTTTGATCTCAAAACTTAAACCAATGAGCAAAGCAAATTAATCAAAGGTCTCAGTTAGGTTGAGAGTCACATTCATCAATACTTCGCCATTCATTCACATTGCTTGAACTCAAAGGTCTATACTAGTGACATTACTTTCGTCCAAAATATGTGGATGGAACATGTAGAAAGTATGACGGTTTGAGATTTATCACGTTTAGATTATAGTGCATATTAGAAGTTCATTCTGTGTTTTAGTTACTTCTTGTTGCTCTTACCTACGCATGAATCACGGAGAGTGATCCCTTTGAAGGTTTGTTTGTTTGGTACAGAAGTTATGATAGTCAATGGTTGATTCGGTCAATTCTACTTCCCACAGGAACACCTATTGATTTCAACAGTGACTAAACTTTCTTGTCAAAAGGTAAAATCAATGATGCCAATTAGAATCTACTACAGTTCCCTGACTACAGCACTTATACATATTGTTGTGTAAAAGCGGCAGTAGATATTCCAGAACATGTCTTAAATTGTTGAATTGCAAAGCTCACTGTTTGATATTTTGGTTCGAACACGGGCAGTATTTTGAACTACCTGCATAACCTTCCTTGCCCTCTAAGCTCCTGCAACTAACCAACGTCCTCTGTGCAAGAAACTTACATGTATATCGTTTTGTTTTGTTTTGTTTTGTTTTGTTTTTTCTTGGGGGGGGGGGGCGAGTTGTAAGACACGATTTCTGTTGTCGACATAATTTTGTATCCTAGACCCGTACGGGAGGCGGAGGTCGATGGTATCGTTCGACACCCCAATCTTCACTTAAAGGTCCAAGCTTGAGTAGCAAGTTTTAAACATGAAGAGTGATAGGGAAGAAAAGAAAAAGAAATTGGTGAAAGGAACAAAATAATCTTACCTATCACAATATAAGTAAGCTATATGTCTGCAATTAATGTTAAGCCTATGCTGCAAATCTTTCAGACCTTTAGAGCTCATCAGTGTCTGTAAAACGTGCATTTCAAATTAAAGCAGGGTTCTAAGTCCATGATACACAATTTAAAGATCCAAATTACACTTTGAAATTATGCCTACAGCCCAAGCTTCAGTGCGCGAAATATGTCGATTTAGGATTCTAGGTCCATGATGAACAATTAAAATTAATAATCGTAAAAAAGTTCTTGAGGTCTAGATTGAGATTTGTATTTTAGTTATAAATGTATGGGCTCTCCACACCTGCGTTCATTGGCCGTTAACCCCTCTGTTTGCAAAGAAAAGGACCAATGGCCACAAAGTAATCCGGTCTGCTGCCCATTTAAAAGTTATGCATGTTTGGTTTTTGGTCTGTGATGTTGTTACTCTATCCCCACCCCCATGAAGAAAGGTATATATTCTGGATCAAAACGTCTTATCCATCATTTAAAGTCATATTTATCTTGTAACATTTGAAACAACCGTCGCTGGTCTACTAATGCTGCATATTTGCCAACAAATATAGGTCTAGAATTAAAGGCCAAACCCAGTATTCAGCGCAAAGCATACAATGCTACAATTAGTTTTAACACGTAAAGGAGATTCCAGTTGTCAATAAAAAATTGAGAATATCCCTGAACCGGATTTCCAAAGGTCTAAAAGGCCGAACTTTGGTTAAGAATCTTCAAAAGTCCAGGATGAGCAAATTGTAATGTAACTTTATAAAAAGATTGAAATGTCCAGTCTGTCAATAAAATATCCTGAGTTTTATCCGGAAAAAGTATTAAGAATTCTGATTCGTAGAGCCAAGGCCAGCATATAATTGGCACACCATCCCTGAACGCAAGCTTAGCAATCAAACTAATCATGCCAGGAAGGGCTGAGGATAAGGGTAGAAAATGAAAAAAGGCTGCTGAAGGTTTGAGTCAAGTCTTGACAGCTATGTTTCAAAGAATGCGTGAAAATTGAAAATAAAGATGAAACTGCAGAGGGTAAGTCATATTTTAGAAAGGCCATACATCCTGTCACTGACATTTTACAACAGTCAACTGTTCACTTTGAGCAGTTAAGTGTCTTACAATGTTATGTGATCCATACAGTCTTTGTTTTTCATAATAGTCATACCATGTCATTTTTCACTGGAGACATAATACCAATTTTGTCAAACATTGATATAATATATAAGCTTGATACATCATAGTAGTGGAAAAGGTGCACAATGCTTCAACGTTCTGGGATACTCTCAAGAAAAATAAACTGGTGGAACAACCTTTGAATGATCCAGTTCAACATATTTTAACGACAAGACAGTGTTTCAATTTGGCACTATTGTGTCTGTGAACCAAACAGAGGTTCAGTTTTTTTGTGAATTCTTTTCCTTTTTATATCTTTAATTTCGTTTTCGTCTTTTCTTCCTTTATTCTCTCTCTCTCTCTCTCTCTCTCTCTCTCTCTCTCTCTCTCTCTCTCTCTCTCTCTCTCTCTCTCTCTCTCTCTGCATGTACTTTCAGCTCTGGTGAAGTCGATCTAAATGATCTTTACCGTTTCTAATGCCATTTTTCTATGTCAGAAATCTATCTCTACAACGACAAAGGTGCTACTCAGAATGCAGAAAGTGTACCCTCTTACATCCTGGATTTAACAATTCTCCAGAGGCAGCATGCCCCTGGCCCCCGACAAGGGTTTTTCGTGCCTACGGCGCTTGCCTCCTGCTCAAGTCTGGTAAGGACCACATAAACAGTAAAAAGGACAGCCCCTGTTCAAAATTCTGGGTATGGGTCTGTTATTTTTCATGTTACGGTGGAGAATCTGCACTGATAAAAGATTGCAATACCAGCTCAAAAGAAAAGTATGTGTCCCAGTATAAATTTCTTATATTGTCAACTTCTGACTTTGGTGCGTTTGACAAAGCAAAACTTTCACGCAGCTGGGTTTAGCCACTAAGATCGTGATCTTATCTTATGATCTGATGTAACGAATATATATATATTTCAGTTACAAAATTTAAACTTGCAAAAAGTTGCAGAAAATGTTTTATATTTCGTATCTTTGTATTAAAAAATGGGATGTCGTCTGAGCTTTTAGTATATGCGATTGACGAAAGACTATTTAAGATAAATGTGCCCTGAAAGTTGAAGACACATATATATTACAAAATCCCCTCTAATAACTTAATCCTAGCTTTTGTCAACCATACAAGAAAAAAAATATACATTTGCAATATGCGCTGGCTCATTAGTTGTGATATTAGTTTACACTGGTCATGTCGTGTCTCTTTTTGCTGTAGGCGTGCCATGGCACTACGAGTGTGGTGTAGAAATGATTGAATCTGGCCTGCCGCTTGCATGCATATACTGCCTTGTGGCAAGAATTCTCTTTAACGTAAGCATCTGATCCTGTGCATCGTCCTTGGTGGTGATGGATTGAAAATGGTCATGATTCAGACACACCTGAGCTATATTTTCTGTCATGACCCTGCCTGCAGATATAAGTCGCTGCTTGCCGTAGGAATCGAATATTTATATATTTTCCACTTGTTTTATTACAAATTACATGATAGGTACATGTTAAGGACAAGCGTGGTCGTATGTAATGAACAGGTTTGTGTAATATCATTATTGACATGGTCAACATTTTGTACTTGAGTAAATGTTCTAATTGTAATTCAAACATCATTGCTAGCTCTCAACCTACAGGAAAAACCTAAAGACTTGAAACCACAAATGTACAAATTCCCTTTCACATAATGAATAATATTTTCACATTTCGTCACCCGTGAACATTTGATGCTTGTGCATTATCTGCTTCCCCTGATTAAGATGTCAATCGTTTAAAATATATATCATGCCTCATTTAAGTCTCACTTTTTGGGCGTATTTTGGTGGGCATACATGACACATCTTTCCTGTTTCCCCTCCCACACGAGGCCAGTGTATTGTGTGCCTCCTCTTTTCGGTATGTAACTCGTTATATCAAACAGACCATCGGTTGTTTAAGTCCCACTTGAAGGGGTTTTGGATGCAGATATATAGCACTTCCTTTGCATTTCACAGGTCAAACAAGGCCATTTCTATAGTGGAATCCATTTTCATGTTATTCTGGTTAACCTTGAGATGACTGCATTTTGTACACAGCACAGCAATCAAGACGACCGATTTCTTTCATTTTTATGACGTGCACGATCTATTGGCAGTTGATTATTTCTATTTATGCGGTATACTAAAACCTTTCAAAGGTCCTCAACTTTTAAGTGTGACTCGTGCTAAATGAGAAAAGATACAGTAAATTTTAGCCACTGTGGACACATTTGGTTTTGTAAACTGTGTTTCCAATAGAAGGGTGTCAACAGTAATTATGCCCGTGTTTATGGAACCCTCAGTACATTTTTACCTCAACAGATAAATTTCACATTACTATGCAGCCAACAAATCTGCAAAATGTGATGTTTTACAAAATCTGTAACTTATCATGTCAAATAATGAAACATTCATATACAGCAAGGTCAGAGCAAAAAGTAACCCTTAATTAATTCTAAAGGTCAAAAAGATTGACACGGTAGATTTACATATATAAAGTTAACATTTATGACAACAACTTTGTTTTTCATTGCCAGCCACTTCTTTGCTATTTTGTTCGGCTTTTCAGCTGACTTGCTTCACTGAATGAGCGTAAATCTTAATGCATGTCCTAGAAACAATGCATGGATAAGCATTTGACTGTGGATTAGCACGCAATGCATTGTCCAGACACATTAGCTGCGTACTGAAGTTGAAAACAAAAGTAGTGTTGCACGTGATACGTCCCCAATAGACATCTTTCTGTACCAAGGAATGCCCTCGCAGTGCACCACAGACAGGTGTTCACTTTCGACAGACATTGTCTACATAAAAAGGACTTTGGAATATTCGATTCTGGGTAAAATTGTTCATATAGTGGAGATGTCTACAATACAGAGGACTCAATAAGGACAGGTTTTACTGTTATTCAATAACTCGCTTTAAATACGATAATATTAATTTGGAATTGCAGAAAACTTGTACCATCAATAAAGAGATTAACCGCATGTTTCTTGAACTAAGGTGGTATCAACGACAAGAAATGAAGGATATATGTCTACATAGGGCTTTATACCACCAAAGACCCCTGTGCGTTTACTCTATGTGTCTCATTTAGGACTTTTTAAATCAATGGAAATGAAACAAAAACATTGGTGAAATACAATACACAAACAGGTCTACTTGTTGGAAAAGACAGGGCTATACTTTGTATATGCCATTCAGGATAACAGATGTAAAAACCTATTATAAATTGCTGTTATAACTTAACTGAGAAGGCATATCCATTGTCATTACTGTTTTGTGGAGACAAACCTGGTGTTTTTGAGTCCTCAATAAATGTGGCTAGGTGAAGATACGTGTGGTTTAGTGTGCAGACAGAAGTGTGGTAGCACGTATCACGGCAGTTGACGAAATAGGTCCTTATAGACATCAACGCGCATAAGAATTAACCTGCAGCTCAAAATATTACTGACTGCTGTACAGATATCAAAACGCCGCACTCGAACATGCAACTGTCCGACAAGCTAACCCCAACGTGGAAATATGACAGGGGCCACAAATTTCTTTGTGTTTTCGTCAATGCAAACATTTTGGATTGCCCAGCTTGTAGCTGGATCTAACAATCAGGACGTAAAGTTACTATTGATATATTGCCTCAAATTTACATTTGGTTTTCATTTCCTTCTCGTAAAAAGCACGAAAGCGAATCAACACAAAAAGATAACGCTTAGTTTCGCTTGCCTTTGTGAAAAATCCTTAACATACATAATGTTGTAAATTCTAAATATGTATCTAGGGTGGCGGGTACACTTACATAACACGCACTATGACCATTGTCTATGCGGCGATGCTCTGGTAACGGACCCCCTTTACATATCTTAGGCTAAAGGCTACATGTCTGTATTTTTGATTAATTCAGATCAAGGTACTCTTCTAGAAGGTAATCATTATTACTGTTGGAGCAGCACAGAGAGGTGTGTTTGCAAGGTTTAGACAGAAGTTGACCCGGTGCCGGCACTCATATCACCGGTCATGTTTACTGCTCCAGACAGAGACCCTCTCCGCGACGGCATCTTTTTGACGGATGGCTTCCGACTTCTTCTGACTGGAGGTTTTGTTAAATCCATTCGATTTACTCTCCTGGGCTTGGGGTAAGAGCTTTATCAATCAAATTTGGACACAGGGCCGGCGGAAACCAATCTTGTGCTATCCAGATGAAGGAAATGCGTGCGAACTGAGGCCAAATACCTCTTTGCATTGCATTTTCTGCTACCAAATGAGACCGACTGTGGCTTTTTAATTCTACCATGTAACGGTTTGAGACTAAAGTCACCTTTGATCTTCCAACCGTGGCTAAGGCTAGACTGATAGTTTAGGACTAAAACATAATCCTTCTCGATCGCATGGAAGACGTACCCTATATCGATACTTTATTTGACGAGGGTCTTATCTGTATGCTTTACAAAGCTTTAATCCAGTAAATGTAGCCTTTTCTCTCAACCTTTCACAGAAGGAAGACATTTGGAGATCAATTTATGAGAGCCTCTGGGGATTTGTAGTTTGACTGTTTGCTGTATCTTGGAAGTAAAAACTAACCATTTGGAAATACCCAAGTTGTAACCAATCATAGTTCTCTCTTTCTTTTTCCTCATATGAACTTGAAATACAAGTTTGTGAATTGTTTTATGTTCCGGGAAGCTTGTTTTGTTGTTACCTTGCGTGCCTCGTTTCTGCGTCCTTTTGTGTAGACCTATGCAAAACCTATCCAGATAATTTAAATAGAATCACACACCCGTAAAAAAATGCTCAACGCCCTTATTGCTTATATTCTGCCGCCGTACTAACCCGAGTAAATTAGACTTTACAAGACAGACTTTTATGAGTGAACCAAATCACTTTGGCCCTAGGTGATCATGGGTCATGCAGTATACAGCTTTCACTTAAATTCATAGAGCTAAATTGGTGAACAGGTTTACATTTGTCAGACTAATAGAGCTTTCCTGCTCAGAGGGTCTGGATTTAGTCCTTACAGGTCACCTCCTGGAATGAGTTTATACTATGGTAAAGCTGCCTTTAATATCGGCTAAGTCCTTGAGGTTGATAGAATGGGATGACAGTATGCTTGACCCGGTAAACATGTTACACATCAAGACTGCCTAATAGCAACACTCTTCGTTTGCAAGATAATATAAGGGACCGCACACTATGCCCATAAATGAAAGCACTGAGTTTAACTGATATTTACCTACGTGATCTGCCTCACAAGCAACTTCCAGTTTTATTAAGCTTCTGTTTAATGCAGCAGGTTGACATGTTTAAGATCATTGTTGTACGTGTATATGCTATAACTGCATCCACACTTCAAGAGGGTACTTCAACATGGAAAAATTTATGTTCTGGGTATGAAAATCCAGGAGTAACCAGTTTATGTGAATTTGGCTCTTCCACATTTTATTATGCCTTTTACGCACTGACGCTGGTTTTTTTAATCTCTTGAGCCAATGCATCTCATATGAACGGTGCACTGCTGCCCCATGCCAGAACCTTCAGACATCTACCCTTTGGGTTTTCTAATCGTTTACATTTAGAGTTGCCTCCAGAGCAGATAAAGTTTCGTGTTAACTCTACAACACTTTGTCTGCCCTTCTTTGACAGGATTTTATTTATAGTAAGGGGGAACAAAACTATACTGTGACCCTCCTTTTTGACGGACACACCAATCATAAAGCTCAGCATTATCACCTTGGCCAGTAGCAGCCTCTGGTCCCTAGTATTCTGAAACATATTACCATGGTAACCATACATAGCCAAATAGAAACGGAGTCATTTTTCCAAAGCTGAAACAGTGTCCTTGTCAAAAGAGAGACCCCAGGGGAGTGGACAAAACACACAGTTTGGGTTTGCTTTGGAGGTAACACCTAAAGCAGAAAAATCTCCAATATGTGACCATAAGAAAGACGCAGGACACTGAAAAATGTTTGTCAGTTTGCACAAATACTTAATCAAGAGGTACGTTGTAACAAAAATCCGCGAATTCCCTGAACTAACTTGATTATTTTACAATCAATGGGAACGTATGCACTCTTTCTTACTATCCATTCGAATTATATGGAAGTGTAGGTTCTAGATTTTTATGTGCAAATGAAATTATCCAGTGACATAGAAACGTACATCTGTCTTATGATATGAAGGGAACAATTACATCACCATCTCATTTTATGCATAAGTGTATCCAAAGCAGCCTGCCTTCAACGAGCTTCATTGTCAATATAAAGTGGAGCTTAGTATGTACGCAAGAAATACGCCACACGCTGGCAGCCACATGGCAAATGGCTTTAACAGCGGCTAAAAAATAAAGTATGAATGAATTTATGATATTACTTCTATGTTCATCAAATGACATTGATAATTGAAGGTTGCTATTCATTTGCATAAATTCCCGTATTGTATTTGGTCAAGACAATGACTTTTGAGCAAGTCATTCTGTTGCATCAGGTAATGAAATAATAATTTAAGAGTATTTTGCTCCTTGGGCTTTATAATATATATATATATATATATATATATATATATATATATATATATATATATATATATATATATATATATATATATATATATACTGAACCCCAATGAAAAGTATCCACATAAAAAAATTAACACATTAATTTTGTAAGTTACTAAGTACTGTGTGTGCATATATGCATGGTTTGGAGCCTACATCAGGGTCATTCAGGACAACTTTTTAACTTTTGCTGGGTTGTTACATAATGCATGTGACTTTTGTGCACCGAATATGGCTTCTGACCACCACTCCTATTGGATGGCTAAAATGACCTGATGTTTTCAGTGGCTTTAAAAAGGGATGTTCAGCCAAGAAAAAAGCCAGTGGTCTCAGGTGTGTTGAGGCGATCATGCCGCGTCTGAGCCAAGGTCAAAGACACCATGCTTTGGGGCTTGCAGAGGGTGGAGTCCCAATCACTCAAATTGCACAAAGAATGGGGTGTACTCGGCGCACCATCCAACGACTAATTGAACAGCAACAAGAAACTGGATCCGTAGATGATCGGCCTAGGCCTAGCCGAGAAAGAGTGACAACACCTGGCCAAGACCGTCACATCCGGCTGATGCACCTGCGAGACCGTTTCCGTACAGCAGCCCAAACAGCCCGTGAGACTCAAGGGGTGAATCACCGTCCTGTCAGTAGTTCTACTGTGGAGAGGCGACTGAGGAGCAGTGGCCTAACAGCCAGAAGACCTTACAGGGGTAACCTGCTGACCCAACCCAGAAGAGAAAGACGACTGCAGTGGTGTAGAGCACACTGCAGGTGGACTCGCCAGCAGTGGAATACCGTCCTTTTTACTGACGAGTCCCGTTTTTGTGTCAGCAGAGCAGATGGCAGAGAACGTGTGTGGCGCCGGACTGGGGAGAGATATGCAGATGCCTGTGTCCGTCAGGCAGATCGATGGGGTGGACCCTCTGTCATGGTGTGGGCAGGCATCAGCAACCGCTACCGGACACCCCTAGTGGTCATTCAAGGGATCCTCAATGCTAGGCGGTACATTGATGAGGTGCTGGAGCCGCACATGGTCCCATTTATGGAGCAGCATCAAGATCTGGCGATCTTTCAGCAGGACAATGCACGTGCACACTCTGCAAGATTAACAATGAACTTTCTCAATGAGAGCAACATCAATGTCATGGAATGGCCAGCGTTCTCACCCGATCTGAGCCCTATTGAACATTTGTGGGATCAGTTAGGCCAAGGTATTCAACGGAGGACACCTAGGCCTACTACCCGAAACCAGCTGATCCAAGCTCTGCAGGAAGAATGGAATAATGTTCCCCAACACAGAATTCAAACCCTGGTCAGCAGTATGCGCCGCAGATGTATAGCATGTGTTGATGCTCGAGGTGGCCACATCCCATATTGAACAGAAAAATTTGTGTGACTTTCAATTAGGGCAGTTAATGACATTTTTTGCCTGTAAGTGACGTTAATGTCGGTAGAGCGTGACATTATTTTTACGCCAGAAAAGTGAATGCTTTGTTAAGTTCTAAGCACGTCTAGGTATGAAATGTTTCAAGTATAAACAATAAAATACTTCAAAATTGGCATGTGGATACTTTTCATTGGGGTTCAGTATATATATATATATATATATATATATATATATATATATGTATATATATATATATATATATATGTATATATATATATATATATATCTTGGATGGTTTATGGGCAATTATACACTGCCCACAAAAAAAATGTACAATGGAATAGGTCCTACAGCCGGTTTGCGGGTCATGTCCGTTGTCTGCGGGGTCAAATATAATCCTCAAACCGGACCGTGGGCAGTGTATACCAAGCATAGCTTACCGCAATTTCTGGACATTTATAGCTTTCCATAATATCTGGGCAGATTTGCCAATTTGTACGTTTCTGAAACCCCCAAGGTAGCGCATTGAATTTAAGGCAAACATGGTTTGTGGGCATTTTTCAACTAATGATAAACCGAACAACTGCCCACAAGACGGTCTGAGGATTACAATTCTGCCCATAAACCACCCAAGACATAACTATATATATATATATATATATATATATATATATATATATATATATATATATATATATATATATATATATATATATATATATGTATATATATATACATATATGTATATATGTATACATATATACATATATATATATATATATATATATATATATATATATATATATATATATATATATATATATATATACATATATAAAGTTCTGCAGCATTTGACAAATGGCATTAAAAAGCTGTTTCCGGTGGGTTTTTTTTTTTTTTTTTTTTGGCCTCCCTTTGAAATGTTTAAAACTCAAGATTATGTGGCTTTTCTTTTTTTACAGAATTCAGACCTCGAGAGCCCCAATGTGCCATGGTCGTGGATATGATCTTCTGAAGTCAATAAGCTGTTGATCATACATATTATATCGTTAATTTCGATCGTATAATCAGAATAGTGTGGATGAAAAAAATAAACCATAACAAGTAAAACAAACTGCGATTTGGTCGTGGCCGACTTGCTTGCGTTAATAGTTAGTCAGTCAGTCAGTAAGTCAAATGAATAACTTGATAAGTACGTTTTCACACAAGAAAGGGGGTCATGCAATGCAATTGCACTGTATACACTTTCCGGATCGGCTGCAATGCATTCACATCCATTTCGCGATTAAATGCATTTGTAATACCAATCCTTAGCAGGTCGCATTGTAAGGCTCAGTATTATGGCCGCCAATAACGCACCGATTTCCTATTTCAAGTTGCTGGTCGAACGACCAGTTTATCCGAGAATGCCAACTCTCAGTCGTGAAACTATTGTTCAAAGCTGGGACTATGCTTATCTATAGCAGCTTTGATGTTCCCTTTACTATATGAAGGAGATAAATCTACTTATCTACGTACATGAAATAGCTTGTAATTTTCAATTCGATACGTAAACATTGTTTTGCATGATAGTGGTCGTGAATTTAATTGATGTTCATTGCATGAATGAAATTATGCTCATAGTTTAAATATACGAAATGAAATTCTGTATTCGATATTCATGTTTTGAGTTAGTCCATCCCAAATTGAAATTGAAATTGTCATGAATCATCGGCGCACCACAAGTGGAAAAGCAAGTAAAACAAAAGTTGTTGGCTGTTTCTTTTCTTCCTTTTGTTCTTTTCGTATTTTACTACGGTTATGAACATATCAAATCACCTACATAAGTTTGACGGGTTTGCAGGATGTCATGTTGGAACTTTCTATTCCTTTAGCATGCATATTAATTATCGTTCCAGCAGTCTATGTTTGCTTTTGTAATGTGTATGCATATCTAAATTTGGAATAATATTTGAATTACAGACGTTCGAATAAAACATTGTCAAATATATTTACTTGAAGATGTTTTGATTCCTTGCCCGACAAAAAAAAACTAACCCAATTTCCTTCCGCCAGCTATGTTACACAAAGCAGCAAATACGACAGTCTAGCATATCAAGATGCAACCATTACAATTACACAAGCCAGTGTAGAAGTGATTTGTTTGTCCACTTATACCATGCCTCCTTTGTTTTCTCAAGGGAAATATATGTCACCTGCTTACACATATATCCCTGCTTTAATTCCCGTGGCTAAATTTTAAGACAGGACTGATTTGCTTTGGTGAATACATTTTAAAATGCATTTATATTCATGAAAACAAAGAAGGCATTGTATAAAAAGGATATATCCCTAGTTCTCGTGATTTATCTGGGATCCTGCATTTTTAAATCCCCACGCTTCGCTCCAGGATTTAAAAAAACAGGATTCCAGGTAAATCCCTTGAACTTGGGATGTATCCTCTTCGTTTTTCCAGTTAAATTCCTGTGAATGTCTGTTGTATGGGAACTACTTTCGGTGACCAGATTGCTGGACTTCGAATTTTGCGATGGAGAACTAGTGTTCTCTCTGCTTTATTTCAGAAAAAAATAAACATAAGTACGTCGCCGGCAGGAATCGAACCTGCATTGATTATTTCGACAGGTTGAAGCGACTGTCCTAACCACTACGCAAGCCGGTGTGACCTGGTCGTTCAAGCACGTTTTGTATCTCTCATCGAGCTCAGTGGATCGTGCCAAGGAAGACCTGGAACGTGGGTGCACAGGCAGGTCAAACATTAGTTCTGTGCTGTTTCTTGGATTAAGGTGTTGAAAAGAGTCTCCAACTATAAATTGTGGCAGTGACAAAAGAGGCATGGTTTAAATAGGAGATACCACTTGTTATAGGGATGTATTCTGAAACCCTGTATTATAAATCCTCCCGCTACGCGGTCGGGATTTATAATGCAGGCTTTCAGAATATATCCCGATAACGTGCGGTATCTCCTATTCTTATCAAACCAGGGATCTTACAGAGGGGAGGGGAATGTGTGATATATGTAGTATACAATATCACATTGTCCCAGTATGTCCATATCTAATATGGCATGAGTCCAAAGGATCGAGACATTATTTTAGGCGTTCAATACGTTAATGATCATAAACAAACAAACATACATACATACATACATACATACATACATACATACATACATACATACATACATACATACACATACGTATATACATACATGCAGACATATTATATTCCCACATTGCAATAATCATCACATTTTTATAAGCCACGTCAAGTCTAGTAAAAGGTCTGCCATAACGCGTGTCCGTGGCCCAAGTCTTCGCAATGTGCAGCCTACAGTACAGCTCTCGCACTATAGACCACCCAAACTCGCACAGTTCTACGCATGCTTGACCATTGCGCCACGCATCTCGTATGTCGCCAGCAAGATATGCTTGCTACCGGCGTGCTCAAACGTGCGGGCATGTGTTTTTAAGCATGCGTTTTGGTGCTATTTTTTCCTCGCATCTGGCGACTGGCGTGCTACAAAATGCGTTGAGCCTATCGCACGATACTCAATGGCTGTCTGGCGAGGTTGAATAAACTTTTCAAACCGTGCGCTTAATGCTAGTATTACCTGTCAGCCATTCTTGTTATGAGGAGAACTCGTATGACATGTGGTTGCTTTGCACCAATCATAATTGACATGTTGACGTCAACCTACAAAAAGCATCATAAAGGAACACGAGGGAACCGGCGGTGCAAGGGCCACAACAGACAATGGTGTTTATTAAAGTGTGTGTGTCAACGCACACTTTTCTGTTTTTCTAGGAATTCTTTATTTCTTTCTTTCTTCTTTCTTTCTTTCTTTCTTTCTTTCTTTCTTTCTTTCTTTCTTTCTTTCTTTCTTTCTTTACCGGCAAATTTGTCCGACATTTCATTTGAAAAGTATTACATGTAGAAACTCCAAACTTTGCACAATTATACTTCTATGGATAAAGTCTGGCCTTTTTATAATGAGAGGTCATGCTTTTGAAAATTATGCAAATGAGGGCTAATTAAAGTTTTAAATCTTCAATATCTTGTATACTATAGTAGATGTGGTCCCGAGTGTATAGGAGTTCAATCATAGCAAGGTAAAGGTCATCTCAAATGTCAAGGTCATGTCAAGGTCAAAGGTCATGTCAAGGTCAAAGGTCAATTTTAAGCCAAAATGTCATTTTTGAGGTCAAGGTTCACTTCAGGTAGAGGTCATCTCAAGGTCAAAGGTCATTTCAAGGTCAAAGGCCACTTTCCTTGGTGGCCTTCTTCTAGCCATAACTTGGTCAATTTTTATCTAATTTTGATCATGTTGGGCTCATATTGTAGCTATTGTAACCCTGCATATTTTAAAATTTATGTATTACCTCTAATGGTCAAAGGTCAAGGTCATTTGAACCTTTGAAAGTTTCATCCAGTCACAACTTGGGTATTTTCCATCCAATTCTAATCATGTTAGACTCAAATTGTAGGTATTGCAACACTGCACATTTTTATAAGAACACGTGACCTCGAAAGGGCAAAGGTCAAGGTCATTTGGCGCTTTGAAAGTTTCATCTTGCCATAACTTGGTAAATTTTCATCCAATTTGGTTCATGTTCATGTCAGTTTAACTTCTAATAGGGGGTTCCTGACCATTGTGCATGTAATGAATCTAAAACAAAAGTTGTAGCAATTTGAATTATGCTAAATAGCACCATTAGAAATTTTAAATCTTAAATAACTTCAAAGCTGTAATAGATAGAGATGCCATTCCAACTTTTACTCCTGTGTTATGGAATAGTTGTACATTGCCATACCAATGTGCTTTGAAGACACACACACTGATTTGCTATGCAGCAAATCATCTTTTCTAGTTCCCTCTGCTCCAACCACGTCCTCCTCTTAACCGTTTTATGTGCAATATGGACAGCGACAAGCCAGCCAAATCTTGTAAAAGTTTTTGCATGTCACGAGCTGGTCTCTCCTGATTAAAAGTCATTGAACATCTATCCATTTCAGGTGCTGATCTGTCACTCTCTGTCGCATCCGCCAACGAGTCGTTACACTGGTAGGGATTCTTCCTGTTTCTCGATGATATTTCACCACCTTTTTCAATGTAGTTAGTCCAATAGTAACACGGTCCTGTTGAATCAGTATCTTTCTGATTTAACTAAAACTGTTTCCATCCCGCTTTTCCAGAACAAATTTTTTCATTTCATGTCCTCACTGACACGCACCATCTTGCTTTGGTGGAAAAAAGATGACATGCCGTAAATCATGGGAATCTTTTGCCGGGAAATTAACTGACGACACTCACACTTTTGCCCGCACGTGCAAGACATGTACACTTAGGTATACGTAAATTTATACACATTAAAGAACGGAACTTAAGATATTTTAAGTGTTTTCCTAGTTTTGAGTGGGACAAATTTCGTTGTATGCCGGGATTTTATTTTTGTCGTTTATGCAAGTTTAACATGCGAGCCATGAAGGACAACCAACTTGTCAAATGCGCAAGATGACTGCAAGTGTCATGCACAGGTCAAGTCGCACGATGCCGTCGCCACTCGCACGATGCTCACTTGCAATCACGATGCTATCGCCACTCGCACGATGCTCACTTGCAATCACGATGCTGTCGCCACTCGCACGATGCTCACTTGCAATTCGCACGATGCTCGTCCATTGGCTCATAGCCAGACGCATTGCTAGCCAAATGCAAAGGGAGACGAGCACGCATTCCAATGGTGCGAGCATCTTATTTGAGCATGCTACACAAGGCTAGCTCTTTTTTCTGTTTGCGCGCCATCGTGCCCGATGGTCCATTTGGCGAGAGTTGTACTGTAAATGGCAAGAGTTACTAATAAGGTTGGAAAATGATAAATTCGCCAATTCTCTGTTTTGGGAAAAATAGTTCAGTCAAAATCGTAACGGTTGTTTATGGCAATGAGCAATTCTTATATTTGAACAAGGATCCACACCTTAAAAGAACATGTATTACAAAACATAACCTGTGTTAAAGTCATTCATAAAATGAAAACTGTCGTTCCTTTCACAGCTGTATCCACACCTGTCACACATTGGTCTGTTTGTATTATATTCTCACTCGGTGGTTTAACAGTTTGGAATATGCCCATAAATCGATTCTACCTAAATATTCTGGCCCATGGAAATAATTTATTTCAACGTCATTTTTGTTCATGACACAATGCAATTATGTTGCTGACATAAAGCTTACCTCTGCATATGGATGTATCTGAACATATGGTAAAATTCCCTTTTTTCTCACACAGGACGGCGGCTTTTTTCAGTATCATTGATAGTAATACACCCTCCTCCCATCATGCAATCAAGCGCAGATATACAAACTTGGTACAATTGCATACTATTCTTGCCGGCATAAAGCCTTCCTGAACATATAGATCTATCGAACCATAGAGATCCTTTCGTATTTAAAAGATAGGACTTAAGTTCTCAATAGCATTGATATTAATATCCCAAATCATGAAAGAAGAAGAGAATCGCCATTATAACTGTAAGACGTATTTATCAAATAGCTCAGAAAAAAAATCACCCATATTCTTACATTTCAACTCAACATTGAGAACAAAATTAAATGCAGCAAAGGGTAAATACTGTAGACTTATCAAAACGTCAACATCCATCTTCCAATACCAATGTGAAGATATAAATTTTACTCCGGACTTTATGTAGGCAGTCACCCATAAAAGCAGCTTCCGTGTTATGTCGCTTTATCACGACACAAGATCGGAAATTTCTGATGGAGGAAAAAATTATGGATTCAACGTTTCCTTGGAAGCATTTTCCGGCTAAACAGGTATTACAGGGAAGGCTCCCAGTTTTTGTTTTTGTTTTTGTTTTTTCTTTTTTCGTGATAATCATAACATCCAAGTTCCACAGGGAATAAAAATCCTAGGGACAAAAGTTTCAAAAGCGTGGTGACTTTGTACCTGGCTTCATGGTATGGGATGGAGCGTCGTCATGTGGGAACACAGCTCTACATATCATCGACAGGAGGACGAAAGTGAATTCACAGTATTGTGCACAACATCTTCGGAAGCCGTTTTAGTAAAATGATTTTTAAGAGTGTTTTCAAGTGAGGACAAAAGTACATGGTTCTTTATCAGGGGTGTGCCTTATCAAATACTTCTAAAATACTAGTCAGTTTCCACGAGAAAAAATCCGATAAATTGTACCCGACGAATGAATGCCAAAGTCCCTCTGCCCCAACTCCAATGAGCTTCAATATCTGGGGCACATTCAAACATAATCTAGAGAAGTTTAAAATCTGCGTGTAGAGTGGTTTACAATCAGTCTTTGAAAAGAAGTGTATGAACAGCCACGGTCTTTGGCCAATGAAGCTCTGAGCTCTGGACCCAGGCAACGTGGACTGAAATATTGTGTACATGGATCCTACATCAAACATTTGCTTCAACAAAATATTGAAACATAGGAGAACATTGTTTGTTTTCAATTAGTTAAAACTTTGTCATTAGTCCAGTTCTGAATATTTGAAATTGCATATTGTAACAATTTTTGAACTCATTCGTTAGTTATTAGTCTATGTTCACTTAACTACTACTACTACTACTACTACTACTACTACTACTACTACTACTACTACTACTACTACTACTACTACTACTACTACTACTACTACTACTACTACTACTACTACTACTACTACTACTACTACTACTACTACTACTACTACTACTACTACTACTATTACTACTACTACTACTACTATTACTACTACTACTACTGCTACTACTACTACTACTACTTCGCTTCTACTGTTATTATCAGTGTATTTATTCATTCATCTATTTATTTATTTATCTTTGTTTATTTGTTTGTCTTTATTTATTTACTTATCTTTATTTATTTATTTATTTATTTATTTATTTATTTATTTTGATATGGTTTAAACTTTTCCAGAAATGCTATTTCGCAATTAGTTATTCAAGAGATGAGGAGGTTTTATGGACATATTGAAATTTAGGAAGATATGTATCATGCAGTTTGTATTGTCAAGGCAGACACTCTGATGAATAATTTTCCTAAACGGAAACAAAAACAAAAATAGCTTTAATTTGAGTGTACAAAATATGGTACAATATATAATCATAGTTGAATATGGTAGCGTGGTCTGGTACGGCTGCACCCAATCACATAAAGATCTTCTCGAAGACATTCAGCTGAATGCAGCTCGTATTGTGACAGGTGCTATGAGAACTACCCCAAAGGCTAAGCTGTATGAAAAAAAACTGGCTGGGGGCCATTGTCAAAGCGGAGGGAAAGATCTAAATGCTTATTGATGTATAAAATAGTACACAAACTAACACCTGCTTATTTGACAGTTGCCTTACCCAATGTTCCATTAGTAGATGGAAACCATCGTCCAAACACCAGAGGACGTTCTGATCCTAGTAGATATTTGGACATACCATCTTTTAATTCCAGAACAGTCCTATTTGAGAAATCATTCTTTCCATCTGCAATTACTCTATGGAACTCACTCCCACTCGAAACTAGAAATTTACCGACTTTGTCATAATTTAAACAGAAAATTTCAAATCCAAAAACATATTGTGTCGTTTATCCAGAACTTTTGAACATCGGAAAGAGATACTTGTGCATTTTGCATTCCCGTCTGCGTATGGGCTGCAGTCATCTGAACGAACATCTGTGTAAGATAGGCGTAATTGAATCTGCAAGTTGCACATGTGGCGCTACCACCGAAAGCGTTTGGCACTATTTCTTAACTTGTCAACGATGCATCATTGCTCGCGATGTCCTCCACACTTCTGTCAGTTTGGTAGCACCATTTTCAATTAATACTGTTTTACATGGTAATGATAAATGTTTCATTCTAGAAAACATCCGTATCTTTTTATCAGTACAAGAACATATTAAAAAAACTAAACGCTTTCAAGGTGAAACAATAACGGAGATTTTTTTCTCAATTATTACTATTTTGATTATGGCATTATAGCCCCTCTATCTGTGCTCTGTTTAGTCGTGTCTCTCTTCTACGTGTTTCCTCCTTGCGCCTCTCGTCGAGCCCTCGGACGAGACGAGCGGCGTCAGTCTGGAATATATGTTACGTATGTCCTGTGCACTTGTCTCTTCCTTGTAAGAAGGATTTGTATAGGGCTCTGCCCTCCTTCCTGATTGTTTTCTTTTGAATAAAATATGTTTAAACCAATCATAGTTGAAGTTCATGATATGAATTACGATTTAAGGACAGGTAAGACATCCAAGGCACTTTTACTACTCTGAACACGGCTCATAAGCTAAAACGTATAAATACAAGCATTTACAAAGTGTATATTTCTTTAAAGGGATTGATCAATATGTTTCAAATATGATTATAAATTCAACTTTGTGAGCCAATTGCTGGATAAGCATTAACTTATTTGCAAACATGTCAAATGGCAGACCCGTACACAAATGTGGATATAAATCTCATAAAATCTATTCATATTTTTCACAGTGATAAAAAACACCAGCGTTTGGTGTCAAAATTTGTCAGGGATTTTCGATAACCTGTTAGGTTTATCAAATATGTTCTTTCAAAAATGAAATGTACACAAAATATGCAAACAACCTTTTTTTGTAATTGCAAAGCAAAAACTGATGATTAAAATATATGACACGGGGAGGCAAATGCACTCGTGAATTCTCTGGAAAAACTAAAATTTGATTGCACCTGCAAGCAGTTATTTTTCATCATTTGTATAGGAGCCTGGCACTTGACATGTTTGTCACAAAGCTGAAAGTTTATTTAACAATTAAGTGACAAGACTGAAATTACTGTCAGATTTAAAATGCTGGGATCATTCCCATTCCAAAAATATATATACTTTTTACATGCTTCCATAAATAGTCTTCACTTATTCACGCAAAAATTCACTTTGGTGTCAAACCGTCCCTTAATAAATGAGACTTTGTCTTGCCCATATTGTCGTAAGAGAGACATTTATAAATCGATTTGCTTCATATCCATATTTTTGACAGAGCACAGCTTTACTTGCCTAAAGCTTAGCTGTGCAAGGTGATAACTATTCGACTTTCTCATACCTCGCCTACGACCTTATGTTACCAATGAAACACTTATTTCGTAGCTTCCCACCTTTGCATGCCCGTAAATAAGACCTATCCTAATTCATAATGTGAACTTTAACTGTGATCATAAACTTCAATACGGCTTTAGGACATTTTATAGTCATCAAAGCTTCTAGTATACCCTTACAACCCTTTATTTCACGGCACCTGATTATGCTCTATTCTGAATACATGTGGATATTGAAATAAATGTCCTCAGCATGTGAAAGACCATGACTGCTGTGCGAAATCCATGAATAGTTGCATTACAATTTTCTGAAAGGTTCCTGCACAAATTGTGTAAGGAACTCTCGTTTAATACAATTCAATGTATTTAATTCTCTTTCCGCATAAATGTCTGTAGGAAACCTTTGAATTTCATGGATAGTTGGTAAAAATAGAATAATCGATAGGATGAGAGTTGAACCATGTCGTCATTTCATTCTGCTGGGGGATTTTCAGAAAATGATGATGATGATGATGATGATGATGATGATGATGATGATGATGATGATGATGATGACGACGACGACGACGACCATAATGACGACGACGATGACGATGACGACGATGATGATGATGACGATGACGACGACGACAACGACCAACTAATTGTGGACAAAGCTAATTTGATACAAGACGATTTGGATGATATTGTGGGCCAAAAATGGCACAAAATATGTCACGTTTGTAAGGAAAGTGTTTCTTCTCAAGATTGGAGAATGAATTTGGGGTAAAATTATAAACAATTCAATATTATCTCTCAGCAGACGGTTGAGGTTACTCGATAATATGGACAGCGAGATCCTCCATACCCCCAAAAGGCCAGTAGTTAAGATCTCTGGCAGAGATGAACCCAATATAAAACTAATCATACATGAAAGGGCGCTAGGTGAAATAGTGTACACTGTTTAAACATGTATGATACCGCTCGCTGATCACGACAGTAATGATTTTGTGTTTGTGGGAAATTGGGGTCATCTTGTTTGATGGAGGTCCATTGTATTGCAAACTGTGCTAAAATGACGTGTGCAATAGTTTTGACCTTAATGCCGGCATCTTCTCCCATCAAGGACTCGCCAAGTTTGGAGTTTATCATCTCCCACACCGCCTCCTCCCTGGCTCACTTTGTCAGTGGTGCTGTGGTTGAAAGGTGTTAGGCAGTGTTTGAATGGTGAGTCGCCAGACAAGTTGCCAAGATTTTCTACTCTGTTTGGCAACAACTTTTTCCGGTGGTGAATTTGATTTCAAAGTGAACATAATGATAAGCATCACGATCAAAATAAACAATATCAATACATTCATTTGCTGCTTCGAGTCAAAAGAAGATTGAGCTTGTATTTGTTGGTATTAATTTAGGAAAAAAAACAACTTTTATGCAGACTTGGTGCAGATTAAGAAAATGAATGCAAATATTGTCCGTCAAGATTGTCTTCGACGGAGGTGTGCTGTCCCTGGCAAATCCATACCCCCATAATAATGATAATGATATTAATAACAATGACATTAACGGAATAAAAAACAAGAAAGAAAGAATAAAGTGGAAAGAAAACAGAATCCCACATGACCCCCCCCCCCAAAAAAAAATGATTCGGAATCAACGTCAGGAGAAGCATAGGCCAAGTACAAGATTATTTATCAATAAATAATCTTACATTTTAAGTTCGGAACCAGTGGGACTCGAACCTGCAACCTTTGGCACCAGTCGCCCAGCTGAAATAGAAAACGCACATATCCACTCGACCAAATCCCCATTCCTAAAAAGAATGGTTCAATGGAGGTAGTTATGTACGAGTGCCATATCAACACGGTAATGCAGTATATTTACCGAGTCGGCATTTATTTCCAGAATCGGGGACTAAAATCCACCAGCATTAAGGAAATTCCGAAAATGTATATTTTAAGTTCGGAACGAGCGGGACTCGAACCTGCAACCTTTGGCACCAGTCGCCTAGCTGAAATGGGAAACACACATATCCACTCGACCAAATCCCTCTATGAAACCTAAAAACTCTGGTCTTCTTCTGCTTACTATATTGTGCATGCGGTGATGCAGCCACACACCTTTACAGACATTTCTCCCACCTAACCACAGTAGCACCTGATATTAGACAACTTAAGCATATTGATCTCGATTTATGAAACTTAGCTATCAGCCAGGGGTGTTAAGGAAAATATAAAGTTTAAACTGACTCTAACGATTGTCTTAATACGCTTTTCTGCTTTTTTTTACATAAAAACTTATGTTTATTGTCGGGGAGATTTACTAAAATGTCAACCCGGATAGTGCATCACGCAAATGTTGATAATAAGTAACATCATGTTCGTTTTGGTAAATGTAACGTTAACCGTGTATCCTAGTCTTAGTACACATACAAGTATTTTCCTATTTTCAGTCCGTTTTCGCAATTTTGTATTTTGAAACTGACATGCAGTTATATGCCTCGCAAAGCCAAATTGTCTGGCAAAAACACATAAAATTAGCTTGCTTTTTTCAAATTTAATGCGCGATCGATGCTTCAGCAAGTTGACTGAGAGAAGTATATTAATTTCGCACGATAAGATTAAATACAAAGTGAATGATGCCTTGACTGGTTCATATGTTAAAAAACCTAACTTTACACAGCCCAAATTATCATGTCTGTCTGCCAATACAGACATTTTTTTCTATGAACTCTGTATTTCTTTTTTCTTTTTTCTTTCTTACTTTCTTTCTTTCTTTCTTTCTTTACCAAAAATTTTGTCCGACATTTCATTTGAATGCTGGAATACGTAGACAATCCAATGCCTTTATACAAATTGTCCGGTCTTCTTATAAACAGCGGTGAGCGCTTCGAAAATTATGCAAATTTGAATCTTGAATATCTTCAAAACTATTATAGGTGGAGATCCCATTCCAACGTCAACTTGGGCTTTGTGCTGTAGGTACACCCAATGAAGCACAAACAAAAGTTGTAGAGTTTCAATTTATGCTAATAAGGGGCACCTGAAAAGCTCAAATGTTGAGTATCTTCAAAATTATTATCGGTAGAGGTGCAAATTCAATTTTTCATGTTTATAAGGGGTAATTGATGAGCTTAAATGTTGAATATCTTCAAAACTGTGATAGGTCCAACTTTAATCCATGGGCTTGTGCTGTATACACACCCAATGAACCGCAAGCAAAAGCTGTAGAATTTTTATTAATTCGGGACAATTAAGAAGTTTAAATGTTCATCATCTTTAAATTTGTTATGCATAGAGGTATCATAATGATTCCAACTTCAATTCATAGGTTTGTACTGTAGACGCATCCAGGGAACCGCGAACAAAGTTGTAGAATTTTAATTGATACCTATTAGGGGGACTTGAAAAAATTAAACGTTTAATATTGATCTTCAAAACTACATGTATGATGCATAGATGTGCCATTCCGACTTCACATCCTTGGTTTGTCCTTCAAGAATTTGACTCCAGCGACATTAATCCCAAAAGGTGGTGGAACATGAGCAAAACCATCCTTGGCTCGAAAATTACACGTAATCATTCTATTCCTCCTCTTCCTAAAAAAAGGCAGTGTTATTACTAGCAATGCTGATACATGTAAGTGAGACATTTTTATAAATATTTTAGTGATCACTGTAAACTTCCCAAGGAAGACAACCCTATGCCTCTTCCTCCATTTTTCTATAGAACGGAAGCTAGACTTCTTTACTGTGGATGTATCTTCTGTCGTAAAAAGTTCTTCAATCCCTCAAGACGACCTCTGCTTCTCTCTCTCTCTCTCTCTCTCTCTCTCTCTCTCTCTCTCTCTCTCTCTCTCTCTCTCTCTCTCTCTCTCTCTCTCTCTCTCTCTCTCTCTCTCTCTCTCTCTCTCTCTCTCTCTCTCTCTCTCTCTCTCTCTCTCTCTCTCTCTCTCAAGGCACAACTCATACCCATTTAGGCTTAACTCTGTGCCATAACTTGAAATGGTATGCTCATATCACAAGAATTATTGAAAAGTCTAGAAAACGCCTATCGTAATTGTACATGCTTAAATACAAAATTTCACGTAATACACTCTCCTGACTTTATAAATCCATGATACGCCCTATCCTGGAATATGGCTGTGTCATTCATGATAACTTTTCAAATATATGTCCTTGCCAACTCACTGGAACTAGTACCGTTGATACAGCCCGTAGATGCATTGGTGCAAGGAAACACACTCCTCTTTACCTCCTATTAACCAAAATTGGCTGGCCTACTTTGGCCAAAAGAAGACAATATTTCAAAGTGATTTTGTTTCGTGGGGTTTGTTTTTGTTTATGTTTTTTTTTTCCTTTTTTGTTTGTTTTTGTTTTGATTTTATTTTTTTAAAAATCAATAGATAAACCCCAGCTTATTTAACTGATATCTCACACTGATACTGGTGCACAGCCAACCATAATAAAAATCGCCGATGCCCCCATCAAATCAAACTAACAATACAGCGCTTTGGCAAGTCATCCATCCCATCTATTTTTTTCACTCTGGACGGATATACCTTTTGACATAAGAAAGTCTACAAGAGTTGACCAAATTAAGCTTCGTCTCAAAAATACTAGTTTGTTGGATTATGTTCCCAGTTATTATTCTCATGGTATGAGATCCCTAAATATTTTAGATGCCCAGTTGAGACTTGATGTATCAGGTTTGAATTTGCATCTATACAAAATTAATTTGATCGAATCCGCTGTTTGTCAATGCACTTTTCCCGATAAAACTACGTATCATCACTTTTTGGAATGCTCCAATTTTGTAATCCCTAGAAAGGATTTGTTGTTTTCAATTTGTCGTATTTGGCGGCCCGGGATTTAACCCCTCCTTAATTGTTCAAGTTGCTAGAGACATTCTTTTTACTTATATAATGCATGGAAACGAGAGTATCGCTGAACAGCAAACAATATAGTGGGTGCTGTCCAAAAGTACATCTCGGAGACCAGAAGATTTGTCTCTTAAGCCTGTAACTATTCCTGTATTGCCCCCCTTTCTTTCCTTTTTTCTCTCACTCTGTCGTTACCTACTGGTAACGTAATGCTACACTTTATATATATTGATACATGTAGTAAGGCACATATACGCGGCCTATTCATTAGCATGATGAAGGCTTTTTCTGCTTGTTCTTTCTTTTTCGTATGATGTATGTATTCGCAGTTTGTTTTGTTCTGTGCGTCTTGTATATACTGTTTTTATCTCTTCGTGTCAGGAGAGCCTCTAGTTTAGTATATTTTGATGTACTATTAGGTGATCCTGAATTTAAAAAAAATTGTTTTAAATGAAAGAAAGTTACAGTTTTGGAAACGAATCAAAGGGCAATAAAGAGCACACCCTAAAGAACGAGCTAGAGTTTCTCACTACATGACCACATCTGGTTTGTTTGCTGACACTTGACATTCTGTTTTATCCAGAATTCTTTCTTTCCGTTTGGCATTTCCTTTTTACCAGCAGATTTTTTTATGCCAAGAAACTTATTTTGCGATCTTTCCTTTTCTGAAATTTCAAGTTTTCTGTCAAGTAAGTTTTCCAACTTTCAATTTGAATTTACAAAAGAACAACTTTCCTTTGCAGGCGCACAGACGGATTCGCTTTGAAGCAAGTCTTCTTTTCCAGTTTCGCATCAACTATTCTGGTTTCTATTTTCACCCGCTTCCATGTTTTTGCTTGGTAAAGAATTTATAGATGGATACCCATATGTAAGCCATTCATTTTACTTCCAAACTGGTTCATTATCATGCAGTCAATTAGCAAAGTTGTAGGTTGTCTGGCAAAGTAAGCTCAGCGTGATCTATAGAGCCCCAAAATATAAACAACGCTAAATGTAGACATTTGCATTTTGCTTCAACGTAAAATGAAGATACTGAATTTAAGTCAGAGTTGAAACTCCCATAGTATAAACTGAACCCAAAATGTAAACCTCTCACCCGTTAGCGTCAACTCAAATGTAGCCATCGAAAAAAATGCTACTCATTCAACGACACTTTTAGTTGACACAAAATGCAGAGGTTTACATTTTGCAGTCATCTTATGTTATATGGTTTCAATTCTGATTTTGAGTCAGTATCTACATTTTTTTTGTTAATGCAAAATGTAAATGTCTACATTTTGCGTTGTTTATATTTTGCGGCTCTGCATGGTCCACCCAGTCTTATATATCCCTTTCAATTCAGCAGATGTCTCCGGATTTCCCCACAGATGATCGATGTCGTGGAAGAACGGCAACCTAATAGAATTCTGTCTGGGGCATGTCAGCGTCAACATGCGGTCACATAATGGAGAAAGGTCCACTTTTGATAGAGCAAACGCAATCTACTGTATTCCTACGATCACGTTCACCCTTGCCGCTAAATTGATAAATCTGGCACGTGTGGCACATGTTACGTGTATACGACTGTTTCGCCCTGGCTCAATGTGACAAGTCGTCTCCAAGTCTGGACGTCTTGTTGACCACCAAACCAAGGCTGGTCTCGCTCTTCTGTGTCCACATGGTATTATCAACGTCCCTGCAGATGTTCCGATTTGAATGATGTGGACATTTAGACCTTTGTTGGGGAATACAAGCCGTACTTTAGCGGAATAAATGTAAAGAAAGTTCCGTAATTTGTTTTCAAAGTCTTAATCATATTAAGTTAGAGCATTATCTGAGAATCATGTTGCACGGTGATGTGGTTTTGTGAACATCTGCTCTAGATCATATACCACACATAGGAATACAGAAATACAAAGAGGGTGAAGGAGGAGAAACAATGATGGACAAGAATTGCAAGGATAGCATATAGATACAAGACGATAATTGTGGACAAGAAATGCAAGGATAGCTTATAGATACAAGACGGTCGTCAAAGTCCTCTTCTTTACATTGAATACGGCTTGCATATTTGTTGCATATTGTGCGAAAACGCAATAGTTCTGTTAACAGTTGGTCACGACAATTGATTTTCTCAAATACAGAGTTTGAATGCACATGAGTACGAAAGTTCATACCGACAGCCTAGCACTTGAAACAATTGCAAGTTGCGCAACGAAAGTATGTCATCAGAAATTCAATGTTCAACGCTTTGGTGCTGTACACTCACGATGCAGGCATTGCAGCTAGGATTAGAGGCTCCGATGAAATAATTTCGACTTAACCAATTGCTGATCAGAGTAAAACTGAGTCAACAGCTTTCTTTGCGCAGTTCGAAGGAAGCTATTGACCTAAGGCGTGCCTTTATGAATGGTGGTAGATACCAATCTCAGCCAAATTTCTAGTAACAGGAAATTTTAGTAAAAACTTTAAGGCAAAAGACAATTTCCATCCAGTTCCTTTTCGGCGATTTGAGCGGGAATATGTTAACATATGATAAAGCTCGTGGGAAGTTATTGTTAAAAATTCGAAAGAGCGTGGCTAATTGAGTAATAACCGTCTTTGATATTTTGACCACACCCATTCCTGCCTTAAGTTAAAAAACACAAAGAGATGGAGAAAAGAAAAATAGAAGCACAACTGGGCGGTCCTATTTACCGACATAACAGAGAATGGAACCCATAAATACTGAAACATCGTGCGGCATGTGGGCAGTCATGCCAGTATTTTCTCAGAAAAGGAGGAAATAGATGTAAGTTGAAAGCTCAGCATGAGAGAAATGAAATCTAATTACAACCGAGTGGTAATCGCAGTGACATTCTTGTGTGCACTCACACTAAATATTGCATGATCACAGAACCTTAAGTTCTCTGAAAGAAAAAGTCCCATTGAAAAACAACTTACGCCTTTCTTGAAAAGCACACAATGTACAGAGAGATCCAGTATGCCGCATACCTGCAGTTAACGCAGCAGAAATATCCTTCTGTCGTAGGTACCGCTTTTACAAGTCACGTCATTTTAACTACAGTGAAACTTTAAGTCTATGTAAAACCTAAAATGGAAAATTTTGTGATTTTCTGTTTTGTTTGTTTCGTTTCGTTTTTTTCTCATTATATTGGCCTATGGTTGTATCATACACATTATCATGTTTGTAAACTCACAGGTCCTATCCAAGTATTAATGAAATAACTGAAAAATGTTCAAAATTAACAGGTAACAGACCTCAATGGATCTTGACATGTTCCGCTAAGAAATGTTTATTTTGTAATTAGTTTAAAAGATTAACATAAGATACCACATAGCCTGTCGTGATTCATTTTTTTACATCACAAATGATCCTCCATTAAGAATTTATACAATTCAAATATCAAGTTTCTTTTATTTATATATATAGAGAGAGAGAGACAGACAGAGAGAGACAGACAGACAGACAGACAGACAGAGACAGACAGACAGAGAGAGAGAGAGAGAGAGAGAGAGAGAGAGAGAGTACCCAGAATATCTGAGTGATCTTCTTACTGAAAAAAGTTCTCTCCAAGTCTACATTACAGGCGTATGACAAATTGGAAAACAAAGTAAAATACTTTCTTTTGAAATCTCTATGCATGCAAGATATACTGGACTTTGGTCCCTATTATTATATAAACACAGTACATGGATAGCGTCATGGCAGTCTGGGATATTCTAAATGTGTAACAACAAACTAACAAACCTAAATTTTCAGTCGGCCACGAGTGTGTCAAAATCTGACGAATATTATGACATAGAATCCAGCTGGGAACACATGTCCGACTATCTTTAAGTGAAATGTGAAATACTGGCATTTATTTCTCAACTTGAATATTGAAATCCAATCAGTCTGATATGCAATGCTTCCATTTATTGGCCTTTTACCTTTAAAATCAAATTATGCTTTAAGAAAATTGAACAGACTGCATCAACGACTGTCGCATTAGTAATGGCATGGGTTGGTATACTGCAATACAAGTGTGAATAAAGATATCTGCTCACATAGAAAAGGTAATTTTGAATAAAGCATCCAGAGAAACAAATATTTGAAGGAAAGAGAATCAAATGCCCTAGAATGCCTTCCTCGGGTGGTTTTTATTTCGTAATCTGTGTTTTTTTTTAATCTGTTTTTTTTTTTTTTTTTGGCGAAAATAAATCATTTGAGTTTATAAACGCACCCGTTTAATTAAAAATTAACAAGTTCCAAAAGTTACAATTATGAGTCCCACACAATATACAAGATCCTCACGTTTCCGTTGCTTTATAGTGCAAGATACTCAAGTACTGGTTTATTGTGCGATATTCAAAAAGTCACAAATGACACTAACGAAAATATAACTGGCACAACTTAGATTGTAAGGGAGAAAAATCCAGTCATAATGGTATCAATTTTGTAAAAGACACGCTACGATTGCATGTGATGTTGGAATAACGCAACATGACAGTTCATAGTATCAATCCGCCAAAACCGTAACTAGAATGGGACTAGGAGATAGAGTTGAATTGTAGCATAAATTTGATTGAATCAAGACAGCCCTGAATTATGGGTTTATGTGGCTAGGTACCTTTTCTGAGAGAAGGATGGCGATTAATCTTTTCACCCAATCGTTTTAACCCATGCCCCTGGTAACTCCGTAATTGTATTACCTTGTCCCATTTCAGTGATCATTCTCTGCGTATGAAATTATAACTCACGCAAGACATGCTTACGTGTTGGATTCCAGGTACAGATACATTTGCAAGAAAAGACATAAATGTTGAAAAAATACCATAAAACGAAAGACTATGGAAGCCGCGATTGTCAGAAACATGTCAAAGTAATTCACCGTACATCGTAGTCCAAGAATGAAAGCAGGGATAAACATCAACGTTTTGTGATATGTGCGCCCAAGGAGTCCAGGATGGGTTTCGGGACTCATTGGTGCACCAAATGACCATCGATTGTGTATACGCGGCTCAAGTGGAATGGGAGGAAATTAATTTAGTTTATCTATTACCATACGATAAAACAGATTCTGACTGAATAGCTCCTTGGGAACATCTTCATAGCAAAGTATAATTTCAACCTTAATCATGATCATAGGGAGATGCATTGAGGAGCGTTCAATAGTTGTTTACGGGGAATTTTACTTCCTAACGGACTGTGTTATTCGAATACCGATAGTTTATGTCTTTATTTGACCACATAAAGATATAATAATGCAATAAGTTAGAACAAGGTGCGGACTCTGAAGACACGAAACGTGTATGACATTCATACAACTGGAGGTCCAATGCTGCGCCGATGGTTTGTTTCGCCAGTGGCTTATTTTATATCACAATGTAGCCATGGATCGTTTGCGCCACACTTGGTTCACCCAAGGAGCCAGAATGCAGGCACCTTAGTATGTCGCGTCGCCTGGGGCATGCCATCAAATGTGTATCATATTGGATTAAACTTTTGACAACTGCAGGACAAATAAAAAACAAATTCTTCCTGTTTAGTTTCTCGATGAGACAAGTTGGAGTAGTGAATGAATATGAGTGTGGTGAATCGAGTATGCCCAAAAGAAAGACGTCCTTGTTTTCTTTTTTCTTTTTTTTTGGGGGGGGGGCTAACACCACATTTCAACCACAAATTTGCACTTTCGATTAAAGGGTTTATTGACAATTTAACTAAACATACTTTTATGCCACCTGTACCCATAAGCAAGACAGAAATACGATAACCAAGACCATTATTTTCTGATGTTACCTACACTTAAAGATCGAAATCAAGGCGATACATTGAATTCACACAGCATTAGAAGATAAAAATTAATCTTTGAATCAGCAAGAAAAAGTTTTGCAGTGATAGGTTAAAAAACAACTCAGGATAACAATGTGCATAACCAAGCAATAATATACCAATATATCTACCAGTGAAATATTCTAGCTAGATCTGGTACAACTCTAGATTTCCGTACTTTTCTAACCATTGTTTTCCGTAAAATATACGTTGTTAATATATTCTCAAATTTGTGTAGCTCTCTGGCTCAGATTACCATGAAAATTTTTGCCAGTTTGTACTAACTGTTTTATAAACATGAAGGACGGGACAGTTTCAGGTTACTTGAATAAGGCCAGTTAAAGTGCCAGTAGATGACACAATAAGTGACTTGTGTTTTGAATAAGAACACGAATAAGGCCAGTTAAAAGTACCAGTAGACGACACAATAAGTGACTTGTGTTTTGAATTAGAAGATGAATTTCATTGCATTTTAATTTGTCAAAAGTTCTGTGAACCGAGGGAACAACTTATTGATAACGTGTCAGAATTTCCAGCTGATTTTGAATATTTAACTCCGGAAGATGAATTTAACAAGTTAATGAAATGTGATGACGTGGAAGTAACTTGGAATTTCGAAAAATTTATAACAGAAACTATAAAAATCAGAGGAAAGTTGTGATGGAAAGGTATCCTTTTCTTTTGGTTTAACTCGGCTCTCATATGTTTGTATGATTTTTTTGTATACAATTCTTATTATCATCTTTATATGTATGTGTTTGTAAGTATTGTTTATGCTCCCAACATGTTTGGGGATGGGGGATCCTTATGAGGTAGATTATGTTTATACTGTTTTTGTTTTGTGTTTTGTTTTGTTTCTTTTAGACCCATCAACAAAATACCATGGATACATGTATGTATCAAATGGTGTAGTTGCAATAAAGGTCATTCATTCATTATTTGTTTTATCAATCTATTAATAATCAATTAAAAACAAGTTTAAACTATACACATATCTGCAAATAAGACAACTCTGTAAAATGATAATTTGAACATCACAGTTTTAGGCTTAGCATATGAGATAGCAATGCGACCACGTAAAACAATGCTATGAGCATAATGATTTCCATGTTTACAGCCATGCATTTCGGAATTTGAAATCCATGAAATTGTGTGACCCCTTAAAGTCCATAGTGTTCAAAGCACAATAACAGTCTTTTCACGGACTTGTCACAGGCTGGCACTGTTAATTGATGGAAATGACAGTCAAGGAACTCCGTGTTTGCCTGCCAAGTTACCTCTGGGGTCCGATGGCTTTTCTGTGAGTTAAATTTCTTGAGCTCAGACCTTGTGCCCCAGCAAGCGGCGACGGCACTCAGTCTGTCTGAGCTGGCAAACCTCGTATATTGTCATTGTTGTTTTACAGACTGCATGAGAATTACCGCTGAAATCCTTTTGACCGCACAGATCAAGTCAATCTCAAAAAATGGTTGACTGAAGTCATTTATTTGGTTTGGCAATTCTAAATGAATGGCACTTCGGAAACTGGCTTGCACATTATCGTGGTCTATTTTTTTGTGAAATGCAGGAAAGGTAAGAATTATTATTATTATTATTATTATTATTATTATTATTATTATTATTATTATTATTATTATTATTATTATTATTATTATTATTATTATTATTATTATTATTATTATTATTATTATTATTATTATTATTATTATTATTATTATCATTATCATTATTATCATTATCATTATCATCATTATTAATTAATTTGTTAATTTATTTATGTATCTATCTATTTGTTTGTTTGTTTGTTTGTTTATTTATTTATTTTTATGGCGGTTTTTTTTTCTTTCTTCTTTTTTGCGAATAGCGGCCGGTAACAATCCCTTGTACCCACAGGACGCGGTGGTATGGTATTCATGGGGGTTCCTCAAGCAACCATCCATCTCCATTTTAACCTTTTTCTCGCAAGACTTATAAGACAGACAGGAAGAGTGTGCTATCACCTCTTGCTGCAATAGATGATCGTCATATATTGAAAATTAAAACATAATCTTACCTGTTTAAAAAAAAAACTTTTAAAATACTATCTTACACACATGTGAGTTGTCTTTGTTGAATATTTGGCTTAAACAAGGAACCGCTACTCATAGAGACTTGTACGGGTACGGGCTCCTAAACATGTTGTGAGTAGACACCCACTGAAGACCCTTAAATTTATTTTGGCTAATACAGCCTATGTCAAAATTTGACAGAAGAACGTGACAATAATACTTCCATGGGTATACAGGTTAGACAGTGACAGGTTAGCGTATGGAGTGTAGAGAGTTCAGACTACAGAATACATGGAGGGTAATGACCACCAGGAAGTGGTTCTGGACGTAAAGACACAATACAACATATCTGTCTTTCAAAGGTCGATGTTTATGCAAGTACATGCAATTATTACGAGTCTCATTTTTTTTGCAAATAGGTCACAAATACGTTTCCAACTAAACCTGTGCCCTTGTCGTTACTTTGTTAGAACACAGGCATATTTATCATATGCCCGACACGAAACCTGTGACAAATAAAAAAATACATTTTACTTCCTTCGTCTCTTGTTTTGTGATACTGCTGAAAGTGCACGATTTGCCCATAAGTTCCATGGGATATCCATTTTGAATTAACCCACGTTGTCATCTGAACTCGGGACACGCTTAACGTCCACTCCTGTCCATAGCAAGGACGAAATAACGTGTTGAACAGCCTCGTGCGTATGATGACTTGCAACATGCAGCCTGTATCATCTTATCAAACACACCATTAACCAGAATTGAGTCTCAGAATACTTATTCATGATATGTTGATACAGAGGTGCTCAGCTGATAAGACCCAGAAAAACTCCTTGGTCGGTGTTTTGTACAATGTTGAAGCTGCCGACCCCTAAAGATAAAACATGCCTAAAATGGTAAGCTTGGCATATGTGTTTTAAGATTAGTTACTTCCCTGTCAATAAAAGAACAAGATCACCACTATTCTACATTGTAAACTACATGATCAGATATGAAAAAAGCGGTATTTGACCGAGGCCTGCTTATAACTACACGGAACAAAAATCATTTTCTTTGCAAGGTGAAAAGTTCGGTCCTTTGTCTTTGATGAGCCTTATTTTGGAATATTGTTATGAAGTGTGGTGAAATTGTAGGACGCCGGATGATTTATTGTCACAGAATGTTCAGTAGGTTGCTGCCCGAGTTGTTATTGAAACTATGAATAGGACAGCAAATCGGAAATATTTATATATATTGAAAGCGGAATCATTAAGTCACATGTGTGAGAAAAGAGAAACTTACAACTATGTACGTATTTATCAGTTAAACACGACAATAATTACGTAATTTGTTTTCTCAAAATGTTACCAAATAAAGTATATGTATAGTGTACACAATAAACACAATATTGCCAACTTTCAAACAAGAATGGCTGCTTACATTGATTTTTTCGCTTGTCATCTACGTGCGTTTATAGAACCAGTTGCCTCTGCATATAGAGAAGCTTCATATTAATATGAAAAAGCTACATGAAAAACGTATACGGTGGAAAAACACAGGGTTGATCTTTGTTGACAACAGGGGAATATCAATTATGAACTCAAGATTGCTCATGACCAGCAACCGACTGAACTCCTGCATATATTCATTGGTGTCCGAGATTCTGGAAGCTATGATTGAGGTGATTCAAATGAAGATATTTACCATTATCTTTTGTATATCCTAATTACAAGGTATGATAGTTTTCGAATTGATTTGCGTGAAACAGTGGGTGGATTGTCCTCCTTCACCACAAACATGCTGCAACGCAGTTGCTCTGGTTGTTCTTTTGAAACAATTTTATCCTTAAAAGGTGAATTTGTTTACATGATAGACTATTAGATTGTTGGTATTGTCCCTACTTGGTTTGTCTGTACATTGCCTATTCTTATGGTTATTCCTATTTTATGCTAATTGTGTCTTCTTGTAAATCCTACCCCACCCTATCTCCATGCACAGGAAAATTCATGTGGGGGATATTTGTTCCCCAAATGGTTTGCTGAAACATGATAAAGGTAGAACAAAGCCAGGTGGCAGACCACAGCTGAGTTTCAGCTCCTCCGTGACAGTCTAAATCGTTAACTGCGATTGAAGTTGGGGTGCAAAATTGGTTCTGATGAATTTCGTCCAGTTGTTGGGAAGTCACCTAAAATTTGGTGACTTTGAACATAATGTGGAATTCGTAGGTCTTGCAACCCATGACCGATTTGTTTAGACCAATTAATATTTGAGGCATAGTAACGTAGCAGTATCCAAGCATATATATATATATATATATATATATATATATATATATATATATATATATATATATATATATATATATATATATATATATCTGTGTGTGTGTGTGTGTGTGTGTGTGTGTGTGTGTGTGTGTGTAAAGAGAGAGAGAGAGTATTTTCTATGACTACAAAAGAAAACTGGTTTTTATGGTGTCCTAATATGGCCATGAAATACAAGCTGTCCATATGGATGAATATCTCGATGTATTCCATCATTGATACCTTAAGGTTAATCCCAAAGCCAATACTATAATATCCAACATAATCACAACATTTAATTGCATCTTTTGACATAACAAGTTTTTTTATTTGAAAAATCAAAGGAAAGAAAGAAAGAAAGAAAGAAAGAAAGAAAGAAAGAAAGAAAGAAAGAAAGAAAGAAAGAAAGAAAGAAAGAAAGAAAGAAAGAGCACAGCTTGGGCTCCTTTTCATTGTCAGTTTGACTATGGTTGTACTTATGGCCTTTCAGTTTCATCTGAAATCTCAAAACGAAAATCCATACCGCTTACAATGTTCAGATTCACATTTTATAAGTGCCGCAGGTCAGATATTCGACAGGTTAGGTTGAAAAGGGTGTCCATGTTAAAGTTGGCTAATAGTTTTACACATCTGAAATTGTACCATACCTGTAAAAATGTGAATAGAGCTTTGGCTTGTCATTTTTGTAAAGAAAAAAATACATAATTACATGGTGCAAGTTGTCATGCAACACACTCTCTTCTTTCACATGATTTTAACAAACTGGAAGTATCCGCCATTAAATATTATACTGACAAATACCCTATAATTTTCGCCTCAAGATGCGAAAAGTACATGTACCTCTGATCCAGAGCGCATATGTTAAAAATCAACTATTTTGTTTCTGTATCTGAAGCTGGTTAGCACATATTTATAGGTTGGTTTATGCTATCCCATGTGCAAATGATTTATAATTAATCAATTCATGATTTTTAATGCCTGTCGGATCAACTATTTGCTGTTAATCAGCCTTAACATTTGTAACATGAATTTGCCAGGGCCCTGTAATACCAACCAAAAGAAATACATGTCATATTTTTCCCCATAACGTATCCCAGAGATCTATCTTGGGACCTTCGCTACTTTTTATATACGTAAATGATATAGGCGATCTAGTGCACACAAATATACGCCTTTTGACCTATGATATTACTTCATATATTGAAGCATTTAATCCAATTACAGTAGCCGACGACCTTAACATTGATTTATATCATTTTGAAAACTGGGCAATCAATGGCTAATCACATTTAATGTCACTAGGACAAAAGGTATGCAAATCCCAAAGACGCCTATTTCTAGAAATCACCCGAAAATCACTATTTACAATCGTTACGTAGACACTGTATCTGAACATAAACATTTTAGGGGTAGCACTCCACAGTGACTAGACTGGGAGGAGCCACATTTCAAATGTTGTGGAGAAGAGCACAAGGTTGATCAGCATCATGATACGGTTACAGTATAGAGTCAATAGAGGCACACTTGAAACAGTTTATGTATCATTCATTAAGCCAATGCTCGAGCACAGAGACCAACACATCCGATAAAAAATTGTATTTAGAAATTGGTTGGGATATATTTTGCGGTGACACGGGACAAAAGGAAGTTTTTGTTTATGCATAAAACAGTGTATAATAATGCTCCAATTTATCTTGTAGAAACATTTTCAGGCAGGAGAACGTCATACAATTTTCATCATGACAGAAATATCCCCCACTTTATTATTAAATCAGCAACTAATTATCAAGATTTATTTTTCCCGCAACGGTGCAATTGTGAAACCAATTACCCACAGGCATGAAAAAATCAAAATATATTTCAACGTTCCAAAACGTATTCAACAAGCACTACAAATCTCCCGCGAGAAATGATCTTTATTGCTTTGGAAAGAGAAGAATACAATTACACACGCCAGGATGCGAAAGGGAAAAAGTTCAGTTAAGCTGCCATTTGAACAAAAATAAGAATTAAAAACTCCCCTGCACACCAGTTGTGGCACACCAGTCGAAGATCTCCACCATTTCTTTATCTGTTCTGCATCTAACAATATCAGAATACACCTTCATGAAACAATGATACGTCGAGAACATTTTACCTTGCAGACTGTTCTGTATATATCAGTAGGATGCTTCAAACAAGAACAATCATGTTGAAATATTTCAGGCAGTACACACCTTCATAGAAAAATCAAGACCCTTGCAAACGAGTTTTGTCACCAAACAGGTATTGTATTCAGGTCGAATATGCGCTCCATGCCGTGCAAATAATACAGAGCTTCCCGAAAATTGTTTCAAATTTCCGGGCGAGGAATGGTTTGCACAGAGACGGTGTTAATTGAGCCCTAGCAATCCATCATGAATGCCCCTGAGCAAACTCCCTATACATTGTGCTTGTATACTTATACAGGTACATGAACAAAACGACGCATTCGACATTCCAAAGCTGCACATGTATCAGTAGCATCAGGGATATCACAGTACATTCACAATAATAATAATAATAATAATAATAATAATAATAATAATAATAATAATAATAATAATAATAATAATAATAATAATAATAACAATAATTGAATGAATGAATAAGTACATGTAAATAAATAATTAGGGGCTGCAGCTGAGACTGTTCAAAAAGTGCCTGATGAGTATTTTTGCAAGGTAAGTACATGTACACTGTAGTTATGATATCAGTTGACATAAAATAATTTGTTTGTCCATTATTTATCTTTAACGTCCCTCTACATGTACACGATGAATCAACGAGAAACTACTCTGTCTTATATGCTGAAGCTTCAAACTGCCACGATTATGTTGGATGGAACGACTATGCAGGGAACCCTGTCAACAAAGACATCGGCCTATTCAACCAAGCAAGTAAGAGATTTTGAGCAGCATGTTTGTGATAATTTGGTGAAAAAATTAATCATATTTCTCGTGCGGAGCAACAGCCATGTGGTTGTATCCCTAGTTGATTCGTGATACGATAATCTCTTACTTGCTCGGTGCAACTGTTGAAACCCTTGGTCCAACAAATAATTATAATGCAAGTCTGGAGTTTATTGATTCATATTTATTCTTATACTTGTTTAGGCTTAACAAAAGTGTTGAAACCTGATATTCCTTTGGGAACCTGATTCCAATTAAACATTAAGTCGCCTATTAATACAGAATACAACATCCGAATAGCGTTTCATGTTGACAGTGAACTTTAGTAATATGTACTGTTTCGAACAAAATCCAAATTTATGTTGGTATTATCAATAAAACTTGGCCACCTACATGTACGTTGCAATATGTCGCCCGCCGTGTATCTCGATTGACTGCAACAGATCAGTTGTATCTATATTTATTTCGTGAATAGATTAGCCTTTCGAGCAGGTTCTCATTACAGATTAGCCTTTCGAGCAGGTTCTCATTACATTCTATGAAGCCACAGTCATATAGTTTTTTTTCGATAATAATATCAACTGTAATGGATCTATGACTGGATTAACGACTGATACAACGATATAATGTAATGAAAACAAACACGATTAGTTATATTTGTTAATAGTTAGCACGAGTATTCTGAACAACTGATTTCTTTTATGTTTGATAAAATATAACCTTAAACAGAACATAACAGAACAACGCGGTACAGCAAAGTACAGAACTGACAAAAAATTGCAAACCCTTTGTGCTTGAAGCATCTGAGAGTCTGGGTCACAGATTTCCTTAAGAGCAGCCTACTGCTTTACAACTCCTGTCCCAGTGTAAGACACTATAACACATGTAATTCTAGCAAAGATCTGCTCTGTGAACATATTTTAATGAATCTCCATTCAATACACAAAGGTATACCACGTTTATGATGTCATGATCATCGGCAGGCTCAGGTGTAATATTAATGCAGCTACAACACAGTGGTGTGGCGGCATAATATAACCGAATCCTATGTCAGAGCCATGACCACCGTTTCCGCTGTCAGGCTTCATCCGAGGTGATACAATAGACTTGAATGCGCCAAGGCATTCAAAACTGTGAATCTTACAAAATTAGACTACTTTGTTGTACATAATTTTACATATCAACAGCATAAGAAACAAGTACATGGACATATCAATCTGAATGGTAAGTTCACAACTAAGTTTATTAATCAGTTTTATACTTTTCAAGTTACCACTGCATAAAACTTCTTTAAATTTACTTGAAAACAACTAAATTCAAAGCCAAGTCAAAAATATCTTTTAATGCATGTTTTTTGCAACCCAGTGCCACAAAATCAGAACTAGGACACTGCGGGCAACTCCACACGCATTTTTGTGAACAGCAATCAAGATAATTAATGAAAAGTATAATTGAAACAGGTAAAATACCTCGAAGTAAATTAATAGTATCCAGCGTGAATACTGGTAGGTCAATATGAAATTGTATAAATTAATGAGTATATGCCTGGATGTCATGTTTCTAAGAAGGGTGAAATACGGGAAAGCAGCCAATATTTATAGGAGCAACATGGAATACAGGTACAGGTTCACGTTGATTAGTCGCTCGGTTATGTCCGAATATCCAAAGAAAAGAGCAAGATAACTAAAGACACCAAATTAAAAAACCTATGAAATTATTGACGTGCCTAGGAAAAACCAAGAACGAGCGAAATCATGTAAAAATTTGTTCGACAGCTTTTGAGGAGCAATTTAGTGCCACGAGAGCACGATTGTAGTGACAGCGAGTTACTACCCTGCATGTTTCTGATGGACTTGTACAAAGAAATACCTGATGAAGACCAGCTGACCTTAAAGCGCATATCATATTACTGTTACAGTATTCACTATAAGCCGAATAAAACCATTAATGATGTACGAGTAAATTTTATATTTACATATACTGTTGTCCATTTTTTTCTGGCAAAAATTACAAAAAAACCCAAAGACTTTATCTGTAAAAGAATATACTGGCATTGAAAATGTATCCCCATTTTTTATAAATCTGTCCGGCATTTAATGAAATTCGATTAAAGATTTGGCAGGAACTCGAGATCGAATTGATTAATTCTAATAATTTGTATATTTGGGTATATTTTATCGGATCCTCTACTAATACAAAGTTACGTTTACTCCTTGGGGATGCAGTATTTGAGCAGGGAATTGATGTTGCAAATATGTTTGACGGTGCATGCAAGCAATACATGAAACAGTCGTGGTCTTTACGTAAGTCCTTGGTTGACGGGACATAACTCGATCTATCATAGTTGTTTAATTTATTTCATTTTTATAAAAGTGACTTATGTGTACTTGATCTCTCGTATCTCAACGGTTTCTATGTGAACTCTTGACTATGTATTTTATTCTGGACGCATCGCAGGTATACCCTGGCCTGCTGATGCCCCCGTTGTAAAGGGGTAGTTTATCCGAATAAATTATTATCGGTACTGTTCAGATCTAATTTTGCATTTTGACGATGGGACGGGCGGGTATCGAGCCAGCAACCTCCGGTATCAACCATCCAGGTGCAATGGGAAACGTACATATCCACTGTACCAAATCTCTGTTTTCAAAAAGAATGATTCAGGGAGGTAGGTACATTTATGCGTGAATGGCATAATCGACACGCATCTTATCATTGTATTTACTCCAATGCAATTACTGTGCTGTATTCGGAGTTTTTCCAGAACGGGAACGGAAGATATGTAAGTCCAACAGCATAAAAAAACAACAACTTAAAGATATGTTTCTTGACAAAATGTCTTTTTGTTAGAGAAGTGGGGGTGGTTGGTTTCGAACAAGTAACCCTCAACACCAACCACCTGGCCGAAAATTGCAAACACTCATATCCACTGTACCAAATCCCCATTCTTTAAAGAATCATGTGCAGAGCGCTCTCTCTCTCTCTCTCTCTCTCTCTCTCTCCTCTCTCTCCTCTCTCTCTCTCTCTCTCTCTCTCTCTCTCTCTCTCTCTCTCTCTCTCTCTCTCTCTCTCTATCTCTCTCTCTCTCTCTATCTCTCTCTCTCTCTGTCTCTCACACACACACACACATACACGCACGCAACCATATAAGAAGCGTATTTTAGAATCTGTTAAAATAACCTTGAAATACTTCAATCTATATCGAGAAAGAATAATACCTTCATCAATGACATCATTACATTGATATAAGAAATACCACCAACAGAAAATGTTTTTTTCTCTCTCAAATGATTTTGCATCCTTTTGGCATCCTGGAACACAATTAGAAAAATAATGTACATGTTTAAATGTTTATTTCTTCATTCTCGAAGAATGCTCTTACCATAACATATGGTGCTAAACGTTATCACAGATGTCACCGTTGCTCGTATATTAAGTCAAATAAAAAAAAGTAACCAACATTTTACATATTTAAACGCTGAATTTAAAAGTTCCAAATCGGGAATATTGATCATTATAATCACATATGCCTTTTTACCATAGAATACATATCACGCATACGCATTAAATAGCAAACTTGTCACAAGGAGAAGTATATATTGTTGCTGTTCCATCATGCTATTACCTTTTCAATGGTCATTTCAATCGCACAGCTAGCTCGTTTCAGAAAACAAGGAACATATGATATGTAAGTATGAAAAGAGCCCGATATAGCCTTCAAAAATCTTTATGTTCTAGTGTGAAATCCATTTATATTACAGAATTATGCCCTATCAGCCAGACTAATAAGTGATATGCATCCAAACTATCTCACAGTTCTACGACCATGTCAGCTTATTTTACTAAACGTTGTACCACAAACACTACGGGTTAATGGTCACAGAACTATCAAATATCTCTCTCTCTCATCTTGACCCATGAAGAGTTTCCTTTCTCGTATATTTAATGGCTGTTGCTTTCTCTTTCAAATCGGATGAGATCAGATCAGATTTTTTTAATTTCCGGCCAAAAATATGGGGATGACAAACTAGATTTTAGTTTTGAGGCCAAATGACCTAAACTTTGACCTGTATTGTTAAGAGGCATATTATTATTCTGCATCTTTCGTACGCGTTTCATAGAGCGCCGGATCATTCAACTTGCCTATAAACTCCTGGGTATTATTGGAACAATTGTCACACGTTGCATAGCCAGGTTTCGTAAAGTATGATTCCAGCTGGATAGGTTGTTAGAGTGTCAAATGCCAAGTTCAGCATAATCAAGTCAAATGCTCTGGGCAAGAATCGTATCAATCATGAAGCAAATGTAGTGTTTATGGATGTGCATATCTGCGAGGACAAAGCTCTATGGCCTTAAAGTTATTTTATTCTTTACATCAACACAAACTACTGAACATCATTTCACATTACGCAAGATTCTATGGTGCTCACAATTTGGCCATTCACGGTTAACTTTGACAGTTGTTTAAGTTTGTTTACCCCACCCCATTTATTTATCTTGCTGCTCACTGCATTGTATTATTTTGCAAGTTTGTATTCGTTGCTATTCTAAACAATGTTTTATGGAGAAAAATAGCATTTTATTCATCTATTTTGCTTCAACATTTTTTGCTGTAAATATCATCATAAAGTTTTGATTTATGCCTATCACGTGCATTACAAATTTGATCTTGGATTCCTGTTCGAGTGTTTTCTCATTTGTTATGGTGGAATTGTCAGTTTGAGAGTGGTTGCATTATCTACCATTGAATTTTATCTATATTTGAAAGCTTCATGAATACATTTTACTGCACTTTATTCGTGGGTACAAATTGTTAGATGTCCATACATATACTGTACAGTCTTTATATATATATATATATATATATATATATATATATATATATATATATATATATATATATATATATATATTACAGTCATATATAGACGTCTATGTAACTTCTCAACCGATCAGAGTACCAATCTGCAAATTGCAGTAACCGGCTGGACAATTAGTGTAATGTAGCAGCAAAATCTTTAATTTTATGGCAGCCCCTTGACAGTACATCATCAAAACAATTTTACTTTTTTGTTTGTCGATTCAACGAGACAGGCACTTTGTTGACACCTGTCATTTCAGTAACTAGAACATTACTTAACTTTTGATGCCGAAGTGGATGAGTGTAACACGGAATCCCAAGGGAAACATCCAAGCCTGCAAGACATACTTAAACTTGGGTTATAAACATTTGTGTGAGCACGTCCTTTATCTTCTTTTCGAGTTTTTAAACTAGAGTGAGTAAATTAAAGGTTCAGGAACGACTTAACTGTGAAATGCAGTTGAAATGTGTGTACATTAAAATTAAACGCATATGCTACTCACATTTTCTCGTTGCTCCCTTCAAATACCAATAAACTTTAACTCATAAAAATGTTTTGTGACTACAATTTATATCGAATTTCAAACCCAAAATGTTATATCATATCTCCATCTTTGCCAATTAACTTTAAAGCCACAAAATATTACTCAATAGTCTGGTGCAGAGAGAATACTACTTATTAACACGGCTTGTTACATTCCATGGGTACAAGGTCATAATGACAATAAAGTTATACCACTGTTGTTTCCAGCGTTACTGAACTTCAAAGTAGGCAACGGCAAACGAGAGAGAAATGGAAATCTTGTCCGTCAGTGATTTTTCGGTTGACTGATGTTTCAAGCATAATGCAAAGTTCCACATGTATGTATGTATGTATATATATATATATATATATATATATATATATATATATATATATATATATATATATATATATATATGTATGTATGTATATATATACATATATACATATATATATATATATATATATATATATATATACATACATTAACCAATGAAAATTTGGGTTTATCCGTATATGCCATCGCACGTGTAGTTTAATTGTCCCAAAACTGTCAATAAATGCAATAAAACGTTTCGTAATTTGCACTTAACATTTTGATTCATTAAATGGCACTGGTCTTGACTTTTACAGCTTAAACTCTAATTTTAAACAAGGATGATGTGGCTGAAAGCATGCCTTTACCACTGCATAATAACGTATATTGGTTCCTCTGCTGATAGACCCACCCTTATGTTTAATATATATCTGTCAGTTCACTATGAAGTCTTCCACTTGTGGGCCAATTACGTGAAAAATTGGGATCTGACACAATATTTCCTCCCGGGCAATGTGGCCCGCCAAAATAACTAATCCAAAGATGGACCAGTACATGAAAGCATTTTAAACTTCGAAGTGTTAATTGCTGGACTGAGTTAGCAGCTTTCCTACCCGTGGAACCCACCCAGGAAAACTTGGCCTAGACTATTTACTACCCTGGAGATCTCCCGACCAATACGAGGTATGATGTCACTTGAATGTAAGGCCTTGCACAAGAATTTATAACGGTAGAATCGTTAACATAATTTAATATGTGTGACTAGATTCTTGATAAGCACTCAAAGGGTTAGCCTACAAAGCACTAGCATCCTCAGCTCCTTGCACCGTCACTGAGTTTACGCAGGCAAACAAAGGTTAGTCAGTCGATATCGTTAAAAACTAGATCTGGAATGTTCGGGATCTTCGGATCATGTCTATGTCAGTATCATGCAATTTTTGAGTTGCTGTTGGGAGAGCGAGATAACTAAAGTTAAACATATTTGGCCGTCGACCTTGACGATTAGCTCAAGATACAGCTCATCTCTTGCTTTCCTTGCACGGGGCAAACATTATCCGCATCAGTCCTAACTCAACATGCTTTCAATGAATGTCCATCCGGAAAGTTATTTTTTGACATTGTAAATAGTATCAAGATCCTCCGCACACAACTTACAACCTCAGCTTACTTCTGGTGATGACCATCTTGATGTGCTCCTCCCAAGCGTCTGAACTAAAAAAACGCAGTATCATATTGCAAGTTACAATGCATATTTTGTACTTTGAGAAATTTCGAATATGTCTAAATCATATCTAGTTGCACTATTACTTTTGGGTATAATGTAAAGATAAATCATGGTCATCCTCAGTCTGTCCTAATATAGAAACGTCAAAATATGTAGCGTAAATGTCCCATACAAAAATATCTTGTTGCTTATCGTGTGTATATTTGTACTTTTAACGTAACTATCCTTGGTTTTGTGTTTGCTCTCTCTCTCTCTCGCTCTCTCTCTCTCTCTCTCTCTCTCTCTTCCTCTTTCTCTCTATCTCTATCTATCTATCTATGTCTCTCTCGCTCTCTCTCTCTCTCTCTCTCTCTCTCTCTGTATCTATCTATCTATCTATCTATGTCTCTCGGCAAATCTTTTGGGTTTCCTTTCACATAATGCTGTATTTTGGTGACAGTATAGTCACTATTATCATTCATTCATCCATCCATCCATCCATTCATTCATTAGATTTTTCAAACTTGCTCGAGACCTTGCTATACGAAGACCACTGTGTATAATGGGAAGAAGCCGTTTCAATGCAGCATCAGCATCACTTAAACTACTTATAAATGCCATGACTCAAATTGATTGTAAAGGACCATCCAGAAACCAACCGAAAGAGTCCGACCTCAGACATCCGAATCACAGGTCCCCCAATATTACGCACCACCAACATAGCCATTGGAGGAATATCATTATATACATTATATATCCGTATACCGCACATTACCTGTTCATATGAATTACTGTTATGATTATGATTCATGGCTTAAATTCCTCATATTTATATTCACTTTTTTTTTTTTTTTTTTTTTACGTTCCAGACATAAGACAGGCTCTACATTTCCAGTTTCCCGGACGACATCGCATATAAACAGCCTATATATGGACGTGCGCGAAGAAAAAAAATCAATTAGGTACTACTTTTCTCCTAGTGGAACAACGGAGCATTAATGTTGTCAATAAACACACGCTCATCTTATTGAATCTTCGTTGAGATCTTGCAACACAGCATGTTCATCCGCACAGGAAAAAAGCTGAGCAACATCCTGCCCGAATTAAGTCACGAACAAGGAGCCTGGCACTCTGCCAATTTCATATCCCCCCGGCCAATCTCTACTTGGTGAATCCGATGCTCCCGTGAGTCCTGTCCCTGTTCTTCGTCAGATCCTAAAAAGCCTTTTTTGCGCATCATCGTGCCCTGACACAAATCTTCACGTATCATAGGGCATATCTCAAATTCAACATTCTCAAACTGCTCATTTTATTTCATTTCATTTCATTTCATTTCAACCATTAGTCTGTTTTGACCATGCCTCCTTTGTACTAACCTGGCTGCTTCACACCTGCTAGATTTGGACCAAATGGTGTCCATCCGTTTTTACAGAGTGTTGATCCTATTATAAATTATGTATTCGGGCTCTGTACGCATCATTATGGCCGCAATACCATCAATTTAAACATATCTTCTTTTTTTTACAATTTTGATGATATTGCAGAAAACGGTTGTGTTATAATATGAACTATTTTATGTTGTGTTCTCTTTATTTACCGGCTGCATCTGACGTCATCGATCGAGGCTATTACTTCTGTCTATATTTTCCCTTTCTGCACTGCAAATTTTGCAGTGCTAATGGTCCAGATTGACTTAATGTGGTCAGTTAATGTGCAGAATTTGGTGCAAAAATGTAAATACAAGTGTTCAACGCCCTTTTTCCTGGTCGCCATGGAGTGAATGAAAACGGCATGACCACTGATATAACCAATATTAATAGCTTCTGCAAGCCAGTGGCCCCATCGGTTATATTCATCCCAAGGAAACTAGGAAAAAACGATGCTCAATTCTGAAATATATATTTTTAAAGACTGGCATTTAAGTACCAGGATACCTGGTCGTCCAACAGTCGTTAAGAGTTGGTTTAGGTCAATAGCTTTGTTTGAAACATGATGTGTTTTGTAGAAATTGCGCCAGAAGTATGCCAGGTCATTCCAGTCTGACATTTAGCACTGAAAAGTTAAACTCCTCCTCGGCGGGTTACAATTAACAGAGGAGAAATGTGGACACTATTTAAGGATATTATTGTGACTCTTTGATAATCACAAACCAAGCTTCTTTTTAACACCACAATGTTTGCATTGAAATTCGGTTTAAAACAACTACGGTTAAGTTAGCCTCCTAAAATTTCGAAACACTATTGCTTCAGCATCAACTGTGCCCAAAGCAATAATAATGGAAAGGAAATATTTTGAAATGCGCTATGCTTTCATATTGATTGGCATTACTCTCAACGGAATGCAAAACCTCTAGCGACTAAAATACAAACGCTTGCTTTTCTGTCAAAGTAATATACTGAAAAAATCATCAGATACAGATTTTTAGGTCGGTACTCAAGTTAAGCAACCTATGCCTGAAAGAGATATGTGAACAACCACCGCATAACAGGAGAGTTTCCGTAAAGGCAGCAGCATACCTAATATGGCTAGCACATCTAAAATGTCATTTGAAAGGCTGATATATTATAGACTGTGCTTTGGTGGAGCTCATCTACAAGAATATACGAAAATAGAGAGCAACTAGAAAATATTGATACGCTTGTGAGCAAATCAGTCTGTGTTCCTAGAAAAATTCTTAAGATTACCTTCTCAGTATTAGACTGCCTATTCAGTATTTATTTAACTCCTGCAAAAATATTTTTAAGCGGCTATGTCAAAAATACGGAAGCCTATTGAGTCCACCCAAAATTATTTTTAAAAACTCGTGATTACAAGCTTTTCTCGTAATTATGAGTTTTTGCAAACTCCTACTTACGAATTTTTTCTCATAATTACGGGTTTTTTCTCGTAATCAAGAGTTTTTTTCTCAGAGGGTCACAAATGCAAGATAGCTACTCTATTTCGAACAACCCTGCAGACTCAGCTGACGACGTATTTTTTTCACCATGATGAAAGTTCTCTCATCATATACGTGTTTCAACGCTACAGTTTGTTGGTTCATGTGTCCGAACAATATTTTATATATATTCGTGTGTCCTTTTAATGTTAAATGTTGTACAAGGCCACCTTCACAGGACGGCGTTATGCGTAAAAGTATACTAAGTGTTCTTTCTATAGGAGTTTACCTTCGAATAATTCATTTATCGTAAAGTGAAATTCATCGCCAGTGGCAGCTGACTGTGCAGCATATATGACTATACCATTTTGACTCCAGTTTCCACCGACGTGTAAGGCAGTTGACCTCTCACACAGAGATCCTCTGTAATTTTATTGAGCATGAAGGTTGCGTGCGTCACTAAGTGACACTGAAGTAAGTTTCTCGAAATTGTTTTGAAACTGGAAAAGAATCTTCTCTGACGCTGCTTATCTAAGTGATTAAAATTAGACTTCCTCGTTTACATCAGGGCCATATTTTTTACCTTTTATTGTGTTTTCACCCCCAGGGCCCCGAGTTTGCTTCTTTCGCCGTTTAACATCATTAGATCGTTCTTGCCATTTAGGTTTGGTATTCATCACTTTTTCTATTTTCTGCAAACTAGGGATAAATGTACCGAAATGTTTTTTCACCATGTTTTATTATTTTTGTATCTTTGTGTTCGCTACTTTGGACTGTTCAAAACCTGTCGAGCGATTCCCGTCCCACTTGACGGAAATGCCTACTGGATATCTACCAAGTGGCATGTACACCTCATGAAGCTGTTCTTGTTTTCTCTACTTTGAATATTATACACGTAGATCATATTTGGAAATCTTATATACATATATACATATATGTATGTATATATATATGTATATACACACATATATATATATATATATATATATATATATATATATATATATATATATATATATATATATATATATATATATATATATATATATATACAATAGTCGGACATCACGATTGAAAAAAACAAAACGGCAATATTTGATTGAAACATGCAAAGACATTGCAGTGGTGATAGATACAAGTGAAAAAATAATCCTATGGTACAAGAGATTAACAAACAGTTGTATATGATTGGTTAAAACAGAGTTTGTCTTACAAAGGCTATCTATCTATCTATCTATCTATCTATCTATCTATCTATCTATCTATCTATTCATCCATCCATCTACCAATTTATCCATCTATATATATAAAAACAAAGTTTCAAGTCGCCTTTCCCAAACAAAATTGATCTAACCTGGCTGAAAGATTTCATAGAGAAAGTGGCCATCGTGTGCCGTTGTTTTGCAGTAAAGTCAACTCAAACACAGTATTTTATTTCAACTTGTTTGGAGGGGTAACTTGGGCCAGGGAAACAGCATAGCTGCATAGCCAAGGTTGCTCGGTGAAACAGTGTAGCCCTAGTTGTCTGGTGATCTTTATTGTAATATTTGGTTAGGTTCCAGGTGTCCGTTCCCCGAGTTACCAGGGGAAACGGTCGTTAAAGTACTTTTAAATCATAAGTTACTATCTTACCTTTAATCTGCGCGCTCGGTTGTGTCTGAAGCAGTTATCATCGTTAGTTACAAATCTAAATGCGTCACGATACCTTGAGCCGGCAAATCAAGAGCGCAATTTTGAACATGGTGCAATGTATTGCGGGATTCTAGTCGCACAAAAATACATTTGATTTGGATATCAAAGTGAATCGCGGCCACAGCATATATCATACCATTATTGATGCCCGGAAATATTTTGCAAAATATATACTTTCGGTTTCATATATTAAAAAAAAACCTGCCCCAGATCGTTCCATTACTATCCTTATTTGCAAACCATTGGGCGTGGAATCCATTTGTTTCTCAAAGTCCATGGCTTATTTCAGAGTGGATATTTTGTAAACGTAGTATCCAAAATATATGTATGATTAGTGTTAACGGAAGGCTAATTAGTCGAAGGAATGTAATGTAAAATATATAATGGGACTTTTCCAGTGTGAGCATTACCTAAAAAGGTAAATACTATTCCTTGAAGTTACCAGTTGTTTGCGGCGGTGAGTCCCAGAATAGGAATCTTTTAACATACACAGAAGTCGGCCCCAGGCTATTAATTCAGTAGCAGCACTGAACTAAGTAGGCAAGTACCTCTTTAGACTTTATTCCAAATGAATTTTTGAAGAATGGAGGACCTGTTTTATACACCTCGCTTGCAAAAATTTTCAATTTGTGTAAACTACTAGAAACATTTCCAGATGACTGGTACAGAGGAATTGTTAAGCCTTTGTTTAAAGAAGGTAAAGCTGAAAATTTAAGCAACTATCGAGGTATCACAAGTCCGTTCTACTAGAGAAAATTATCTATTTCAATACAATGGTTTTGATGGCGCCAGGTCAAATTCAAAGCAAGAACTAAGTGTCTTGGTCTACAGGCCGACTTGCATAGATGGGGCACATCGGAACATGATAGTTGTACTTTATGTGGTTCAGGAACACAAGACTTGGAACATTTTCTTTTTCTATGCCCAAACTTTACTGACCTAGGAATTTTAAATTTTAAAGTATTTTAAATTACTGGAGTCCAGACTAACCACGAGTGGCAATACATATATTTGGCAAGGATTCATGAACGGCTCATTATTTACCAAACTATGCATGCTTTTGGGACACAATAGTTCACACATAAATGAAACTGACATTTTTGAATTTGACAATGTATGTAAAAAAATTCTGCTTGATGCGTGGTCCCGCCGAAAAGAGTATCTGGACAATATGGTTAGCGGCGGACACTCTACATAATGGTACCTCAGAATGTAAATATCTTTATGACACTTAACACACGGGTGTGTGTTCTTGCGCATCGTCTCCGGACTGCTCACACATCCCGCTGGTATCTGTTTGGAACATTTATCTTAGATGCATTTTAGATTGTATATGTTTCTTATTGTATCTTGTCATGGATGTCTTAGATGTATGTTGGTTTGTACATAGTTATCATTTTATGCTATCATGGACGCATCGTGGACATACCCCTGTCTACGGTACCCCCGTGTTTAGCGGGTAGTTTTTCCGAAATAAAAATTATTATTATTATTATTACTATTATTATTATTATTATTATTATTATTATTATTATTATTATTATTATTATTATTATTATTATTATTATTATTATTATTATTATTCCAGATTATACTCATGACAGAGGCGTTGCGACAAAAGCCCCTCACACAAGGTGACATCCGTGTGCGTTGCGTACTCAAGATATCATTACTTGGACGCGTCATGGAAAAAAACGGCTCCACTGGTTCCCCCGCTGTAAAAGGGTAGTTTAGTAGTAGTAGTTAGTTGTTGTTATATTGGTAGTAATAGTAGTAGTAGTAGTAGTAGTAGAAGTAGAAGTAGTAGTAGAAGTAGTAGTAGTAGTAGTAGTAGTAGTAGTAGTAGTAGTAGTAGTAGTAGTAGTAGTAGTTTTGTCTGCAGAAGTACTGCTGTCTTACCCTACAAGCATTCTAAACATATCTGTCAAATCAAGGATATTTCTTAATGATATAAAGAAGTCTGATATTTTGTGAATTTACAAGAACAATCTGACTTTATGAATAAGTACAACTGCCGCCATGTGAGTGTTTTGTCATGTATTTCTAAGAAATTTGAAGGCTTGATGGCTGATTGAATGGTTAATTTCTTTTATTATTTCTTTGATGATGTACTTCATCTCTATTATGTACTGTTCGAAAAAATACTATATATATATATATATATATATATATATATATATATATATATATATATATATATATATATATATATATATATATATATATATATATATATCCGTCGATTATTAATTTCCAATACCTTCTAGTTTTTGAACGTGATATTTTGACAAATTTACGTCGTGCCCGAGCTGCATGTCATTTTCTTGGACAATGGTACATTATTCCACTGTGCTGGTAAAGGAGAGTTTGTCTTGCTGATGCCATAAGAGGACACGGACACTGGCGTATTTGCATAGAAGCTCTGGCTGGCTCTATGAAAAGGTGTTGCTCAAGCACAAAAGCATAGATGGGGATGTTGTAAGTCATAATGTGTGCAGGTGTGCAAAGAATATGATCCAGCGACCCTTTATTTTGATTCAATGTCTCAATTATGATGCCCCTATGTATTACGTCATTCAATTAACAACACCTCTGGAAATGGTAGCATGGGCTTACATGTAATAAAACAGAGCGTCATAATATTTCAGGCGCCAGGGAGGGTTATTATTCATTATCGGTTTGCTGATAGAGGATTTGCAGTAGCATTTGTTAGTGATATCTTACAACCTTTAGCTACCTTCATATTAAAAAATGAAAATGGTTGCTCAATCTTCGACTTCTCATGTGATGGCGTTCCGCGTCCTGTCCTTGGTGCCCTGTCTGTAATCTCATATACACCCACAGAGGCTCGTGCGGGCAAGATCCGGTGTTTATTCATTCCGCGACTGGTCGAAAAATACTTGTTCTAAAAAAATGATGCTCATCATATCTTGGAACTGCTTCGCTTCAAAATACAAAATATAAAGAAGAAATAACAAGGGTCACTCCACTAAAAACAACGTTGAAGAAACTAATACCATGACTCAAATTTTGCCATGGAGATTCACCGTGGTATACTGATCCGAATTCACTGTCTTGGCAATGAAAAATTAAATTTGAGTTCAATTTTATTATAAGTGGATTTTAGCATTGCGTTTCGAGTGTAATTGTGGATTGTAAGTCCTATGTTATACTGCTTGAATGCGGTTAAGTGTTAACTTTGGAACAATTTTCTCTTTGAATAAATAAAAATTGGCAGAAAATCTCAGTATGTTGTTTAATGCGCTTTCTGTCTCGTTTCGCCGTTCCGTGACCTAAGGATCAAGCCACGCTCTCTTTCCCTAGCATAATGTATTTTGTTACATATAAGTGATTATGAACTCAAATTTTAGCATCTAGTTGTACAGTCAGGTCTTCCAATAAATATATATTAATCCTTTTCTGCCAGCGTCAAATACCTCAAGTTACAAAACAAACTGTTGACCAGATATTTCATCTTATTAGTGATTATATCTCGTAGTTCAATAGTACAAATATCTCTGAGAATAGTTGTGCATTGTACATTTGCTGCAAAACCACCTGAGTGACGCGCACACCCTCACTCTTGGCGGTGTCGAGAAGATTCAGATATCTTAATGAACAATTCAAATAAAGGCAGATCTGTCCCGTCAATTTCTACTTACAAGATGCGCAGTACAAATATTGCAGAATTCGTAGGAAGTGTCTGTATACAAACGTGATGAATACATGCATATTGATGTGCGATAAAACAGGTAAGGACTTACACATTGTGGTCCCTGGTAAGGCCAGCCTACAACACCTATCAAAAAATGATCAATTTTGCGAACAGAACATATTAGATTTCTTAAAGACGCTCAAAGTTTCGCAGTTTCTAAATGCAATCTATTGCATTGCAGAGATGGAATTGATGTTTCCTGAGGGGACATCTCTAATACAATCATGCTCGCCAGGGAATGTAAAGGACTACCGTTGTGCTGCATGCTACTCATTGGACTGGGGCGGGGGTGGGACACAATATTTTGACTCCCATTAACAGAAGGTCACAAAATTCCATCAAATTTACAAAAGGGAGTAATGAAATAAGGATCAGAGTATACCGAAATCTATCATGTAAAATCGGGAAAAATAAAATCCAGGAAAGAGTCCGGACCTCCATTCATTTCAAATCCATCGTCTGTAAAATTGTCCCCTCATCTGCTCTCACATCCATTTAATTCAAAGACCACTTCGATTTTTCAGTTTAGTGCTTACTCCACACAAATTTAGACAGAAGGCCCTACATGATACACAAGTGTCTGGGATGAATGTTATTATTATGTCTCCCCAAAAATGGGGACTAGAGAAATTTAATTTGCTTGTCAGCAAATCAGTTTTTATTCCAAGACAACTTTTGAAGATTGTCTGTTTATAGTATTCATTTACCTCCTGCAACAATATTTATTGATCTGTTCAAACGAGACACAAAGAATTGAGCTTAGTCACAAACCTATAAATTGAAGTTGGAATTGTTCCTCTATCTACAATAGTTCTAAAGTTATTTAAGATTCAAATTTTATGTCTTTGCATAAATCAAAAGTGGCACAACTTTACGTCATTGTTCATTGGATGCAGCTATCTCCCAAACATATTAATTGAGGTTAGAATGACACCTCTATCTATAACAGGTTGGATGTTGAATATTCAAGAATTAAATTCCATGAAGTTGCCTAATGTGTATGAATTTGTATGGAACCATTTTGGTCCATATTTCATGGGATTCAGCTATGTAACCAACTTATTAATTGAAGTTGGAATTACACCTCTATCTGTAATAGTTGTGAAATTGTTGAGGCTTTAAATTTTGTGTATTCTCCTAGTTTGCATAAACTAAAATTCTACAACTTTTGGTCATGATCAATTGGATGTACCTATACTAGGAACCCACCAAGATTTTCAAAGTGTTAATGGTACCTCCCTCTTTGATGCTTTTGAAGATAGTAAACATTTAAACTCTTCAAGTGGCCCTAATTAGTATGAATCATAATTTTACAACTTTAGTTTGTGGCTTATCGGATGTGTCTATAGCATAAACCTATATATTGAAGTTGGAATGGCACTTTCAAAGACCTTCAACATTTTAACTTTTCAAGTGCCCCTATTTAGCATAAATCATATATCTATGACTTTATTGTGGGTTTTTGGTTTGACGATATGTAACATTTAAAACTTCAAATGGCCCTAATTTGCTCAATGTTTTACACGGTGACTATCCCAAACCAGGTGCTTAATTTCACTTCTATGTCTATCACCACGCCAAGTTTGGTACTTTTCGGAACAACAGTATCCAAGAAAACCTCCTGACCACATAACTGACACGGAAATGAATAAGTAAAAACACAACAGAGTATTTAAGGAAAAACAATAGACCTAATAAAGTAAGAGGAAATAGAATATTTGAGGAAAAAACGAAGTCTGTTGTCACACCGAGACTTCATATCATCGATATTCTACTTAACCCTGTCAAAGGTTGATATTTTCATACCGAAAAGTATGGGTGACTAGAATGTTAAGAGTACGTTATATTGTTTACATCCGAAAGAGAATAATGTGTATAAAATAAATAACATCATCGTGTGGACAGTGGTGATATTGCATCTCTTCATTATAATATACCCAGAGCGCTTCAGCGCTACATGAATAAGCCGGGTCGCTATATCAGCCCAGCCCTGCCCATCGCAGCCATAGAGTAATTGAGGTCAGGGGTCATTTAGCACACGAACTGTCCTCTCCCTATTCAACTTGTTAAGCTACCTTGGTAAGCAGAGGCAAATTTCTCATTTTTATCAATTTCTTACACTAGTTACATGGATATATTGAAACAGTTTAAAGCATATATGATGCCAAATACTTGCAAACTTCATAATAAATAAAGATACCATTTGTTACAAATCTTTTCAAAGCTTTAGCTTTGTACATTTCTATGTTAAGTGGGTTTATTTTGTATTGAATGGCTTGTGACCAAATAACAGGAATTCACCTCACTCAGATTGCTATTTAGCTTATTCCCAAGTTATATCTGGTGTTTGTTTGTGCTGTAGTTAATTTTCGTGCAACAATTTTATTTTTTCAGTTATTATTTGTTGACCAATACACTTGTCTGCATTGACCAATTCAGTGTCGCTTATGCCTACAGGGGCCCAAGTGTGAACTTGCAACATTGACATGTGCCCTCAGTGAACATTAGCGGCAAAGAGTAGTTTAGTTTAAACGTATTTATTTAATCTGGATAACCCTGTAGTACATCGAGATGACTAATGCATGAGTTCTCCAGAACATGGAAACGCACAGTATGTATTTTCAAGACAAACAATAGAAAACTAAAAAAGAAGATTTGCTTCAAAGCAAATCTGTCTGTGCGCCTTCAAAAGTTGTAAATATTAAATGCTACAACTTTCATCCTTTGGTACATCACATCACATTAAGCTTATGGCTGGATGCAAATTTCAAAGTCCAAATGACCTTGACCTTTCACCTTTACACACCACATGTAAAGTTCACAGTGTTACAATACCCACAATTTAAGCCCAACATGAACCAAATCGGATGAAAGTTAACAAAGTTATGACAAAATGAAACTTTCAACGGCCAAATGGCCTTGACCTTTGCCCTTTTGAGGTGACATGTTCTTACAAAAATGCACAGCGTTGCAATACGTACAACTTGAGTCCAACATGATTAGAATTGGATGGAAATTGGCCAGGTTATGACTGGATGAAACTTTCAAAGGTCCAAATGACCTTAACCTTTGACCTTTAGAGGACACATGTAAGTTTCAAAAATGTGCAGTGTACAATGGCAACAATTTTAGCCCAACATGATTAAAATTGGATAAACATTGACAGCCACCACCAAAAGTGGCCTTTGACCCTGAAATGACCTTTGACCTTGAGATGACCTCTACCTGTAGTGAAGCTTGACCTCAAAAATGACATTTTGGCTTAAAATTGACCTTGACATGACCTTGACCTTGACATGACCTTGACATTTGAGGTGACCTTTACCTTGCTATGATCGAACTGCTATACTCCCAGAACCACATCTCCTATAGTATATAAGATATTGAAGATTTCAAACTTTAATTAGCCCTCATTTGCATAATTTTGAAAAGCAGGAGGTCTCATTATAAAAAGGCCAGACTTCATCTATATAAGTATGATTGTGCCAAGTTTGGAGTTTCTACGTTTAATACCCTTCAAATGAAATGTCGGACAAATTTGCCTGTAAAGAAAGAAAGAAAGAAAGAAAGATAAAAAGAAAGAAAGAAAAGAAGAAAGAAAGAATTCGTAGAAAAACAGTATGTCTGTGTTGGCACACATGCAGACATAACAATTGTTACCAATGTATAATATCAGAGAGAACTCAGTACAAATATCAAAATTTGGTTATATATAAGATACAATTTCATCCAGTATGAAGTTGAGTTCAATATTTGCCCAATGTGAAAAAAACGTGTGATATAAATTAATTTTCATTGTCCAAAGCAATGATCATTACAGTAACCGAAAGCGTCTGGTTTCAATGATGTACAGCTGAAGTGCATCGCAGATCTGAAAATTTAGGCACCAAGAAAGCTCGTTACTACCACGGAGAAATATTTCAACTAGGCTATCACTACCAATATGGATTATAAGATGGCGGCTAACCCCGGAGCAATCAAAGGAATAACAGTATTAAGTAATTTGTTTCTCTGAACGATATAGTTGTGACAGAAGAGAAGAAAGTGCTAAAAAATCTTCAGTGGGATAAGAACATGCACAGGATGGGTCAGGAAGCATGTTAACTTTGGAGGTCAAAGTTTAATCTGGAGAATCCTGGGCGTAATTGCGTGTGACAAATATTAGCAAATCTGTCACCATGGAGGTAGAACTCAGGAACATTGTCTATGGCTAAGAGAGTAGTTTTAAGTTTTGATTTGATTACTTGTAGGGAAAGTGGATCTCTAATGTCAGAAAGGAGGTTTTCCACTGTTTGAAGGCGTCTGGGAGAAAAGTGTTACCGAAACGCGATATTCTACATCTAAAAGAGCGTACCGACATTGAATGTCGGAGAGCTCAACCAACAGGAGGAGTGGGTACGAGATTAGAGAGATACAATGCAGGAAGGAATTAGATTGTGGTATATTTTGTAAAAGAGGACAAGCTTGAAGTATTTACATCTGTCTGCAAGAGTTGACCACCCGAGCTCACGAAGTAAATTAACATGTGACGTATGTTTTAATGCACCAGTACAAATTTTGGCGGAATCATACTGAATCGACAGCAACCAATCAGACAGCACATTTACCACAGTTGTCGAACAATACATAACCGTACTCAAGAATTGGACGGATCATAGAACAATACAGTTTGACTCAGGATTTCCATGATAGTTTATACTTAAATCTCCGAAGTAAGAGAATTCTTTGACCAGCTTTATTGGTAATCCGCACGACATGGGCACGCCAAGATAAGTCACGACTCAATGTGATGTCGAGATGAGTATGACTATCTGCCTCAGAAATCGGAAACCCACCTAAAAACAGGCGGGTGATGAGTTTTCACTCGTTTCAGAGAAAAAATAGCAGATAGTAATTTGATGGCATTGAATAACACTCGCCACAGCCTGCCCCAGTGATGTTTTAGAGACAGATTGGTGTTCAGGTGGCTTAAAGATTGAACAGGGTTATTGACAATTTCGAGCATACTAGGATCATCAGCGAACAATCTCACTTCACATGTGAGATTATCCACCAGGTCATTTACATACCTTTTGGATTTTAGATCCCAAGACAGACTTAGATGACTTGCACCATTGTTTTGGATTTATTTCGCTTGAGCGGCCAGTCTTTAAAGTGGGGTAGTGAAACACAGCAGAACACGATCGCATGATCAGAATTTGAAAGAGGAGTGAGAACAACACTGTCAAGTATCAGTCTAAAAGGGTCAGTAATAATAAGATCTAGCAGGTTTTCCGTGTATTCGGTGGTTCTTGTAGGTTCCTGTATAAGCTGATAGAGATTCTGCTGAGAAACTAGGTTGAAGAGCGGTAAACGAAAGCACTGTCCTGATGTGGTGAATCCCAGTCTGACCATCACTCATTAAAATCTTCAGTAATAACGAGAGAATGTGGGTTACTTTCAAGCGCTTTCGAGACAGAAGTATTCAAAGACTCAAGAAAAGCATCCCGTATTTCAGCAGACTGGCCAGGAGGTCGATAATAATTTCCAATCAGTAAAACCCCAAGTTTTTTATTGTAATCTCAACCCAGATGCATTCTGAATTAGGTGTGCACCTAAGTCAGTGCGCCTTCGACATGGTAGCAAAAAAGAAACATAATTATGCAAGGACCCATCCTCCTCGTCATGTGGGACGGTCTCTTCTAAAAGGAGGTTGAAATGTGTCAATAAAGAGGAGTTGATCAGGAAGATTTGCGTCAAGCCAAGTTTCAGAAAAAGTAATAACATCTAAGTTTTCGGTTTGTGCTAATAAATGAAGTTCATCAAGTTAACCCCAACTCTTACTACTACGGACGTTAGAATGGCAAAGTTTTAAGTAATTTTTCGCAGAGGGGTCGTTTTGTCCTGGATTTGGATGCACATTAATGGAGGACTAAAAAAATATAGCAAGACTGAAAACATGTAAAACCTACCAAAATAACGTTAATTGTATCTGAGGACAAGACGCAAAAAGAAAGGATTACTTCGGTTTTGGCAGTGTAGTTGGGACAGAAATATTTACAGGGGGTTGACCAACAGTTGTGAAAAAGTCCAATTGCCACTCTATACTGATCGATGTTAATCCCCATTAGGAATGACAGGAGGGAAGAAAGAAACTGCATTACTAATGAGCTGCTGTCAAAGTGGAATGAATGTTGTAAGGCCAGAAGAGGGTGGCAGTAGACCGGGGTCAATTTGGATGTGCGTTAAGAGGTCGGTAGTCAGATGCATGGTGAGCTTTAGGGGTGATGTATATGGAAAGATTCGGACTATGTCCCATGGCAACAAAACGAATACCAAAAACATACAGAAAAAACACGAAAAATATGAAAGCACACTGCATGATCGCAAGGAAAAAAAATTGTTAGTGGCCTAAACTGGACCATTCTATTATTTACCAGTGTGTTATGATTCTATTATTGACCGGTGTGCCCCCCTCCCGGGGGGGGGGGCACATACTCAACATCAGTGTGGGTGTCTGCTTCGGACATTTTTTATACAATACCCTAGCTTAATCCTACACCAGATGTAAAAAGGTACCCTTTCTAAAGCCTGTTAGGTGTTGAAAGGAGTGCTGTATTGGTGCATCCTAATTGTTACCCCTATCCTAATCCAGGTGTGTACATTTTGGGGGCCTTTTCTAATCCTGGGAGTAATGAAAACAGGCTCTTTCCCGCGGCACATACCCAGTACAATCCTACATGGAAGTACCCCCCTCCACCCTGGGGTCTATACGCTCGAAACTCGTAGCTTGCATTTAGGTGTTTTGAAAATGTACACTACGAAAACTCATGGAAAGGTGTTATATTTAGAGCTGCTTTTCATTATCTTCAACCACTAGATTCTAACTCATGTAAAATGCCCTAGAAACCTCAACTCGAGCTCCATGGCCAGGGTGCAGCACTGTAAAACCATCCTAATCTTCCAAGGATCTGCATTATCGCTCAACAAGGATTTAATACAACTGTGGTTCTGGATAAAGTCTACGATCACTCTTCTACGTATACACATGGATAGTCGAGTATCCATGGTATACACGAGTCCTTGGATCTATCGATACATCCATGCAAAGACCAAATCCAAAGATCATAACTGTTTTGTCATGTGATACAGTATCTTGACTCCCCATCTGAAACTTTTACAAAACAAAGAATGTTCATATTATCGTCCACTTTTAAAAGATGGGTTCTACCCAGCAGTAAATACCTTGAATGTGAATAGCAGAAAATTGTTGATGACGCATCGCTGCACACGCAATGCCCAAGAGGCTTGGACTGACTGCAGGTGAGGTCTGCACCAGGTTCACATACCTTGAGGCAGTGGATCGCGTGTGCTTAGAACATGACACGTGGCGGCACTCCGACCAATAGCAGAAATAGATAGGATCTTTTCAAATGACTTTACTCCTTACCTCTGACGCCACTTCTACCTTAAACTAAGCAACTCCCTCGGGATGAAACTGTCACAAGAGTAAACTCGGGTTTGCCACACAGCCGTGCACTGCAGGTCCAGCCAAAATATAATTACTTCAAGCAACATTGACGTGGGTAGTACAGGGAGAGCATTGGCCTTTGACAGGAGACAGTAAGAGGGGATCATCTTAGCTTGGAGTTATAAAAGCTATAAAATCACAGTTACACTGCCTATGGGCAGTGACATGTGCCCATGTAACACATTTACTTTCTATGTGCCTTTCCTCTTTGTTTTTCTCCACAGTCTACCTTCATTCTTTCAGGATTCGAAACAAAACTGCAATTGTTTGTGTGTGTGTGTGTGCGTGGTTTTTTTTTGTAGTTTTTATTATTTACAGTAAACAAGGGTAGAGGCGGAATCGTACCATCCATTAAAAACTTCCCGTTGTGTCTATTTCCCTTTTAATTTTACATATAAGTACCTCCAGCAGTGCCCAAGACAGTTTTGGTATTTATACATGTAACGCTTTAGGGAATTTTATGCACATATAAAACGTTTAATTCGGGGTAAATTAACAGATAAATTACCCTGCAATTAGTAAGTTGTGTATTTTCTCTATAAAAGGAAGAGGAAAAAATGCATTAAGATAATCACTTAGCCTAAATGTATTTAACTTTCATCACTGAATGTTGACAGATTGATTGATTCATTGATTGACTGATTGATTGATTGAAAATATTTTATTCACACATATGCCAGCATTGTGCAATATAATTGCTGAAAGCACACCAAACTATGATGCATGAAATGGGCGCACCAAATGCCGAGGGAATCTTGCCTTGACTTATTTCCATGGTGGACGACAACATGAAAATAACAAGTATGAAATTAGAAAAAAAATATTAAGTTGCTTCGCTGAAATGCTTTATTCATTTGTGAATTAAAAGATAGATCTAAAGTTTCAATAAATAAATAAATAAATAAATAAATAAATAAATAAATAAATAAATAAATAAATAAATAAATAAATAAATAAATAAATAAATAAATGTAAGCACAAAAGGCATATTTTTCATGACACTAAGATACTGAAATTATAAATATATAAAGCAGTTCCTCTCCAGTACTCCCATCTCATGGCAGTTGTGCATCAAGAATGAGTTCACCTTATTTTTGAAAATGTTCTTACATTCACTGTCTTTGATATATCATGGCAGGCATGGTAAAATCATGGTACAGTTACTTTAGTACTTGCAATTACCGACCGCAGTCCCCACCTCGTCAAAACGACCAGTTTTCCCTTGGCATGAGCGCTTTTGTAATGTTGAATGACCTGACGCAAACGACCACAGTGCTGTCCAACAGGAAAATTCTGTAACAGCAAGTTTAGATTCCCTGGAGAATTTTCTGAACCTTTTTCACATGAAAAACATATTTTGGATAAATTCTGTAGCATTAAATTTTTTTAATAACTGTGATGCAAAATTTTGCCCCAGTGCTCCAGTTGGACAGGCCTAGACCGGCTGCAACACGCGACCAACGACCAGCAAAATCGACAAAGAAACGACCACCCGTAAAAAGCGTCGTTCTAATCAACCGCAACCCAGTTGCAGGTCAACAGAAAAGCCAGCCAACGTGCCGTGATTTTCCAGTAAAGTCAACTCAAACACAGCATGTTATAGCAACTTGTCTGGACGGTTAACTTGGGCTGGGGAAAGAGCATAGCTGCTGCATTATGCTAAGCCACGGTGGCGTGGTATCGGTAACTAGTATTGCTAGGTTCCAGGTGTCCGTTACCAGGGGAAATGGTCGTCAACGTATTTTTAAAAGATGACTTACTATCTTAACTTTACTATGCCCGCTCGGTTGTGTCTGAAACAATTATTATCCGTTAGTTATAAATGCAAATGCAACATGATACCACCATGGCACGCATGCACACATGGTAAGCGCTATTTTAAACATGGTGCAATGCAATGTGGGAAAGGGAAATCACAGTGAATCGTGGCCATCTGTTTTCAGCATGCTTCCAGGTGTCCGTTCTCCGATTTACCAGGGCAAACGGTCATTAAAAGTACTTTTAAAACATGACTTACTATCTTCACTTTAATCTGCGCACTCGGTTGGGTCTGAAGGAGTTATCATTGTTAGCTACAAATCCAAATGCGACATGACGCCATGTGGTGGCGAGCGCCATTTTGAACATTGCGCAATTAATGTAATGATTAATACGGGACAGTCTCACAAAAATACATTTGATTTGGATATCAAAGTGAATCGCGGCCCCAGCACATATCATATCATTATTGCTCCGAAAAATTTGCAAAATATGTCCTTTGGTTTCATATATTATAACCCTCTTCCCATCCCCACTCGGCAAGATCGTCCCAATGCTCATTTACAAACCATTTGCATTGGGTGCCGAATTTACAATTTTCAAAATGGCAGCCAAGTTGATTGGCTATTTTGAAGAGGTAGCATCCAAAATGTGTGTGTGATTAGTGTTAAGGGAAGCTTAACTTTTCGCATGAATGTAATGTACAATATATAATGGGACTTTTCCAGAGTGAGCATTACCTGAAAATGTAAATACAACGAGAAACAGTTACCAATTGTAGGCCACAGAATACGGTTTTTGTATCAGATACTGAAATCGACCTGAGGTAATGAATTCAGGATCAGAAATAGGCTGAGTGCCAAGCGCCCAACTGCGTCAAAGACGAAGTTTAGTAGAGAAGGTTGCCCCGACGGTGGAAACAGGTCCGAAAGTACCGGCGGGTTTATATATATAAGTGGGAATAGCTCTAACAAGTTACTGAGGAGTGAGCTACGTTCGTTATACATTTGATTTGTTGCCTCGGTAGACCTATTACCCCCAAAATAGAGATCATAGGATGATTTTTTTTTTTTAACTGAAAACTTGAAAAGTACGTCATGGCTGTAAAAGAATATAGATGATGCTTTTAATTTCAATATTTGGGGGTATAACTTTTATTCAGCTCATCTTGTTTGATTCTGCTTAATTTAGTGACAAAAATCCTGGACATGAGTTTAAATGCTGACCTTTGGCCAGAAAAAGTTCAAATTGGACATTTCCAGAAATCGAGTATCCCGATTTCAGCAAGATGCAGTCAAGGTGCGTTTTATAACCCAAGATAAAATCCTGAATTCATCATTATGACTTTAAGTCAAAAGAAGGGAGGATGCAGAGAAAATGAACTGGTTCCCTACCTTCAAAGCGGTTGGAGTGGATTACTTCCATTGGGAAGGTTATGGCTTCAGTATTGTGGTATTCTGGGGGTGTGATCATGATTGGTTGTACAAAACTTTTCCCGGAGCTTATTATGCAGAAGATTCTGCAAGTCAGGAGAACAAACAAAGGCTAAACATCGTAGAAAGCAAAGACGCTGTATGTTATTTCTGCAAGACAATGTTCAAACTCACACAGTGCATAAATATCTGGCTTCAGCGAGTGACTGAGCTTTGAGGTGGTTCCCCGACCCCTTTTGTATACCATATCTCGCTCCGCCAGACTTTGATCGGTACCCGTGACGGAAAAAGGAGCTTCGTGGTTCCAAATTTGGCGATGATGATCAGCTCATACAAGCAGTAGAGAGCTTTCTTGAGGACCAACACAAGAATTCCTACCATGTAAGAACCATTCAACCTCAACATAGTTGGACTTAATGCATAGAACTCAGAGGAGACTTTGTTGAAAAATAAAGACGTAAATATCTGTGTATGCAGTTTCTTGGTAAGATGGGCTCAGAACTTTCTGATACACTTTCATTTTTGAATGCGGATTTTTTAAAAGTACGCATGGAATTAAATCTGAAATTTTAGTCTTAATGGAAACAAAATCCGATTATGCAAGGAACTCCGGTGCAGTTTTTAACTCATTATTCAGCTCAGGTTTATTCAAAATACAGCTTTCTAAAGAGGCGATAATCAGTTTCTGGAAAAATAAATTGACTGTCTTCCACAGATAACAACGCTTTGGGAAAACACCATGCTTTATCGAAAATCTTGAGGACAAATCCTGGTGTAATATGATCATCTTTCTTTTGACTGCAAACTGAGAAAAGTCATTTCAATCATATTGCAAATTAACGACTGCTGACGAAAGTGACACTCACACACGAAATGCCATTTTTTTAAATCTTTGATGCCCGTCTGCTTTAATATCATCACTCTTTGATTCTTAGTTTCTTTGATTGTTTTCTATAACAATATATACTTTGTCGGGCATTTTTAGCTCTAAGAAAGCAGCTGCCTTTGAAACACAAAGATAAAGGTAGGTGTTTTGGTCTCATGAGCACTGATAGTCATTCCTTTTTTTAGGTTGAGTAGATCTCATTCGCTGGCACACGAAGCCAACAAATCCGCTTCTTTGTCAACTGAATTGATGAAGCTTTGCGAACACAGAACTGAAAGTGAGACCTAGGCCATTTTTTTAAAAATAAATCTTGTGACATTCCGGTATTTAATGTTACTTCGGGAACTTTTTTTAAAATTTAAAAATCAATCGCATTCACATTTAGTTGCCAATTCCGTAAAATACATTTGACTAAATACCCCTACATTCTGTAAGGATTATTTATGCAATCTATAAATTTGCATTCCTGAAAATTACACCTGCGGGAATTTTTTTTTCTTACTAGTAGACGCAAAGAAGAGATACAGTTATAAACACAAGGCTCCCATATTACATTCGCATCAGAGTTTTTTTTTAAATGTCGTTCGTTCTTTAGTCCAAAATTAACCTTATTCATTTATAGTGGCACTGTAGTCCAAGATCAATTTCAATACATTGTTGACTGATATAAATTCCAGTCATTGATAAGCAAATAAATACCAGTGTCTGTACAAAGTTTTCTGTACAGTCAAATGTTTGCAAGAGATAACAATTACTATTTTTAGACGATTCCTGTCAGGGACTATTTGACCAGAGGATTTTTTCCTAATGGAAAATTAAACCAATCCCATTATTAATTTGCGGCAACAATTTTCTAAAAATTCGGACGAAGGAGGGGGACAATAGGAGACATCAAGGCTTGGCCATAAAAGTGTGGCATACAGTAGGCTATATGCGAATAGTGATAACTGGAAGGGATTTTAAAGCTGCCAGCAAAATACCAAAATGAATATCGTGGTCAAGATAATCTTGCATTTTAGAAATATATAATACAAATTGTATTCAAACACAGTAAGCCCAATAATATATATATATATATATATATATATATATATATATATATATATATATATATATATATATATATATATATATATGACGTGTGTGTGTGTGTCTGTGTGTGTGTGCGTGCGTGCATGCGTGTGTGTCTGTGTGTGTGTGTGTGTGTGTGTGTGTGTGTGTGTGTGTGTGTTATGGACAGTTCCCCCCAATATGATGTTGACAAATCAATATTTTTGGCACCAGGTATTTGCACCGGGACTGTCTTCCAGAAGTTTATTTTGTGTAACCCCAGGTGTAATGACTCTGTCTTGTACTATATCTGTGAACAGGTGATGAACCAACACGAAGAAGCATATTCTTTGCTTTACCTGTACATAAGAAGTCCTTTCTAGTAACGATACAACTGTTCACATCATGTTTTGAATATAGGTACATCCCTCAAAATCAGATGCCCACTGTGTCACAAGAAATTAAGAGGAGGGTGTGTCTGTGCAACCTCCATGTATTTCAATATATACCTTGGGTATGTTGGAGAAATGAAGAGGTTACTCCTGGCTTCGCAGAGCAGATCAATGTGTATGCCTGCCCCTTGGGACGCAATGCTCAAAGATTTATTCACACCCTGGGACAATGTGGACAGCAGCTGCATCGCCATTGTGTCATAGGAGACTAGATTAAACAAATACTCTACATGTACAAGACTATACTTACTTGGGAAATTAATGTGGAAATAAATCCTTCTATTTTAATACATAAAACTTGCCCTGCCTCCTAATCAGAACATGATATGTTTTATAACTGAGGTGGAAAGCATGCATGAACAGAGATTTATCTGTTCAGCAGGCAAGCCCTTGGCTCACCATTCACGACCGGCTGTTTTTTTGCTTCGTATCCTACGCTGTTGGCCGACGTCAGCCTGCATCTAGCTTTACAGGCAAAAACGAACATTGTTTCACTGGGCAGATCTACTTATTCTCTAGAGATACGTGCAGTATGTTTGAAAAAGAAGAGAGAGGAGAGAGAGAGAAGAAAAAGAGAAATAATAAAAAGAGAAAGACGAAAGAAAGAAAGAAGAGAAAGAAAGAAAGAAAGAAAGAAAGAAAGAAAGAAAAAAGAAAGAAAGAAAGAAAGAAAGAAAGAAAGAAAGAAGAAAGAAAGAAAGAAAGAAAGAAAGAAAGAAAGAAAGAAAGAAAAAAAGAAAGAAAGAAAGAAAAATTAACGAGGAAGATACCAAGCTTACCAATGCAGGTTGTATTTGCAAATTTTAAGTTTAAATGGCTTTAAACGAGAAATCTCAAATAGCCCAAGATATAGGTAAAGTTGCCAAAGAATTAAACGACACGTTTGAAAAATTATACAGTACCTAATTTATACCCTACCAAGATGTACTCTGGATTGTGATATTTCATTTTGAAACGCCTTACAAGAGGGCTTTAAAATAACATTGTTAAATTCCTGAGAAAATTCTACCCTTGAAACAACCATAAAATCTTTCGGACCCCAAGTCACAAATAACATTTTCCCGGCTCTTTATCAAAATGATTGTCTTGATTTCCGGAAGAAATTAGTAGTGGCATTCTAAGAAGTACTTTATAATTTTTGAAGCGTATCGGCATGTATCCATCGTTTAAAGCGGTAACATGTTATTTAAAGTTTAGCGTTTTCGTGTCCCCCATTCAATGTATAGCGAGGAAAGGTTACCTAAACAGTTAACGTTTAGCGGGAAGTTTCACGTTGAGAGATGACAACTTTACCTCTAAACGTTAAATTAAACGTTTGGAGGGAATTTAACATTTAATGGCTGTACAGGTCATCTACTATGTACAGTTTCGCTTTGTCTCCATGGTTATAGATTGATCAAAGATAAAGATGACTTTAATTTTGCGAGTGCTCGTGAACGTAGCCACACAAATGTCGCATACAAATATAATAATTCTGTTGCATTTAAACGCGGCCTAGGTGGAGCAAGTATTGTTTTCTGAATGTTGAAAACATAACCTGCAACTCTTCAACACTTTTATAACCATCCAATGAGTAAAGCATTAAAGTGTTGCTTCACAGAATAGATATGATATGTGGTTATTGTTCTGTTGGGTTTTCTCTCTCTCTCACTCTCACACTCTCTTTCTCTTTCTCTCTCTCTCTCTCTGTTTTTTGTGTTTCTTTTTATTTATTTTTTATTTTTTTTGCTTTTGTTCTGTTTGTTTGCTTGTTTGTTTTTGCTTTTGTTTGCTTACTCTTTCGTCTGTTTCTGCATCGAATTATCGAATTTCATCATAAGAGAGTTGGTGGACTGGAAGCAGCCAGTGATCTTGATAACCCTGTTTTTGTCTTTTAGCCATCTTTGCAAAGGTATATTTTAAACACAATTACGGCCATGCCTCTCCCTTTTGCCTCAATTGTCACAAGCACAAATAGTATTGGTGCCAAATTTCAACTGACTTCAAAACAAATGCAAAAATAAAAACGCTTCAAACATGCTAAAAAGGGAATCGGGGTTTTAGCGCCCGGATTCTTATAATGTTGTGAAAACCAACCCCACAAGCCAAAAACATCTTTGAACCCACACATTTATACACTGCTTTACGAGAAAACATTATTGATGGCACTTTCTTCAGAGGAATGGTAAATGTTGTGCGTGCTCCATGCATACAAAATGTCACTGCCAATCCCAAAGCTCAGATCAATGTAGAAATTTCCAATGAATTAGCCCTATTTTCCCTGGACTAAGGCTTGTCAGTCCCACTTGACCAGTTTAGTGTGATAAATACCTATTTCCTATCCCAAATCTGTTGCCACTGTTGGTACATAAACTATCATGGTAACACAGATGTGTTCACCTGTGCCGGACTGAGCCCACGGCGCCAGTTATGTCACATCGAATGGAAATATGAAAACTACTTGTACTATTGAATTGATGATTTTTTTTCGGAATCAATATATATATATATATATATATATATATATATATATATATATATATATATATATATATATATATATATATATATATATATACATATGTAATGCAACAAATTTATACTATTTGTTAATTTTTCCCGTGAAAAGTTATTTATTGACCATTAAGGCACGGTTATAATGTCACCAATGTATAAATAGCATAATAGAAGGAAAGCAAAAATCAATAGTCCTTTTCTGACAATTTTTTTACTTGTTCCTGCAGCAGAGATAGCTTTACCGCATCGGAATATAGCCTTGTTTCGTCAAGAGAAGAGGAACTATTTCCCGTGGGGGTTTGGAGACGCAAAGAGCAGTCTGGGTGGTTTTAGTCTCAGAGAATTGATGTGCACAACGCAGTCAATGCGGATAAGCAAAACGCTGTGTACCTTTTGTGCAGAGATTGCTAAAATGTTTTTAAGCATCAAAACAATGCCCTGGCCAATCACCACAATACCAGATATAATATGGCCAATTGTGTATTCGAACATAAAACAGACATGGTCTGTCTTGGTCAAAGAACACAAAATAATGCGTATTTGTAATGTTGATACCGTTCATTATTGCATGAGGGTCCTCCGCACATGTAACCCGGACTTTGTATATAAAAGTGTACTGATTAGGAAACACTTTGTGAGGACAAGGCCTAGAGAAAACAACCTAGCAACATCTGTTCTTTATAAAGCGGGAAAATATACATAATGTCTCCCCCGGGTAGGTCCACTCATAAATCTTAAGGATAAAGTCCTGTACTTTGTGAATCAAATTTCTTGAATACGTTACATTTTATTAGTCGAGCTTTATTTGAAACAACACAATAGGCCTCATTAAAGATGATAAATTGGAACACAAATTAATTCAGAAAACTGTTTTCCTCTCGCGTTTAAGAATTATGACATGCTATTTATGAATACATCTCAAGGGAACGAACAGTCACGTGTGACACCATAATAATGCTACCTTGCGTCTCAGTGAATATAAATTTGTAGCACTCTGGGGACAAAATTTGATTTTTGCTCTTTCACATCATAAATTGTACTTGCTGGAACCCCAAGAAAAAAAGACTAGCATTCTTATCATGAATTCAAAGTGCCTTGCACGACCGTGGAGAGGTCGGCGCATGCGTCAGGTTGGCGCGACCTTCTCATTAATCACTCGCTAAGTTCGTAACTCTTTTTGTATGGTCCCTTGTGAAACGTTTTTGCCATTTATTGGAAAATTAATGACTCGCTATCCAAAGGAATTAGATACATACGGAAAACAAGTTAATAGCTCTGACGACAAAACAGGCCCTTGGTATTCCTCACGAAGACTTAATCGTTTAATTTTCTTTTCATGTAGTTCCACTGGGTATGTAGATAAGATATAAATACTATTTTACCGCCCTTGGGTCCCAGCAGAGGAAAACAAATCCTTTTGTCCTTCTATTTTCTGTGATTAGGATTTTAGACCAACTTGAATTTCGCCGTGTTTCGCCAGAATTAGTCAATGTTTAGCCACATATGGCTTCATGTGTAGTTTTTAATATACTGTTTTTAATGCAGGTGAAAATATCATAGTTTCACCAGTTACGAGTTATAAGTTTCGCTAGCTGAAATGTGACCAAAAAGAAGCCTGAGATCCTAAGATTGTGTCCAATTATGAACATACAACGGTAAACGCTTCTGTTTCTGGGTTGATGCAAAGGGTTAATAAATGTTTTTGGACACATAATTTAATGATACATTCAGACAGGTATTCATGGCAATTTACTATCACAGAAAGAGTCTCCAAGGGCAAGCATATCTAGAGGTGAAATATTGTCATAAATCGGTGAGAATGTCGAGTGCCCACTCTTTACATACATGACTGGGTGGCCTTCCCTTCCAATGCTACTAGCGTCAGTCCCTGACGGCAAACGCAGAGGTTCAGCTCCCGCCATTAGATAAGGGGTGCCATGTCCCACTTGCCTTGTTTTGTCACAAGCCAAGGGGAGTTTGACCCACTATCTCCCAGTTGCCATTCCTTCTCACATTTGTGCTGTTATCGTTGTCGAACTCTTTGGCATATTAGTGCACGAGAAGTTGCACGATCCATCAATTTCCATAAATGTAAAGTTTTTAAATGACTATGAAATAAACTAAAGGCAAAGTCAGAACAGCAACAAAGCTGTACCTATTTTGTCACGCAAAGGTATTTTGTTGGATGAAAACTGAAAGGAGATTAATATTTTCTACCAACCTTGAGGAAGCTTGGGGGTGAGTGAGGAGAATCGGAAGTCGTAGATTGCATGTGAAGGCGCTTGGTAAAAGCTTCAGGTGTCCAAAGGCCCAACGTTGCAAGGAAGGACTTAGCGCCAGTACAGTATGAATATCACGGAAGACTTTCACCTTTCATTTATGTAACATGTAAACTGCATTCAATTTTGCAGTTTGGGTGAATACGCTTGCATTTGAACATTATTGGCGCATGGTAGTCTTAAAAATAAAAAGTAAAACGATATTCATGATAGAAATTCCCAAAGTAGCATAAAAGCTTCAACTTCCAGTCCCATCCCTATGGAACTCAGAGAATATTTGCAACAGCTGCCCCAAAATCTATCAAACGTTTAAAGGGAAACAGCAGTGAAAGTTTTTACTTTTTTTAGTCATTAATGGTCATTTTAGGTGTTCATGTGACAAATTTTCAACATTTTTTCTCAAACAGGTATTTAGTTAGAGCTATTTTATATTTCCAGTAAGGGTTCTGATGTGTGATGTCACTTGGGCTACCCTCCATATATAATACACAAACCTTGAGGGGGCACCAAGCTGAGATACACAACATTAGCAGGCATATCATAACGACTTGTGTACTGTGTTAATCACCCCCTTTGATCTTATCAGTGTGGTATATTAGTTGATACCTGCTTCAGTGGTTGATTACACAACCTTAGGAGCTTTTAGCTTGTGTATATTGATTTCTGCTTTTTTTTCCTTATTAATCCTCATTAAATGAGTAAATATCTCAGTTTAGTAAATTTGATTATATCTATACACACTGCTTCATCCATAGTAACAGTTGAATATGTGTACTTGGCCAGGTTTCCATGTTTTTGTTAAAGTTTTACTCGGCTGTCATTGCATTAGCTGTAGCAGTTAGTCCAGATGACATCACAACCCCTCATTTACATATCTTAGAAAACTTGATATCTGCTTATCCAGTTGGGAATAAAGTTTGCATTTTCTGATATTGGTTCACATTTATTGTATGAAACAACTCAAAAATTGTAAATTATCACCGCAGTACCCCTTTAACGTATATTGACCATCACAGATAGATAGGATAGGTATATGCATAGAGTCTATAAATTTCTTCTTATTTTAATAGTGTGTAGGATTTCTCTTTTAAATTAGCATGTCAGTAAAATTATTTGTGCCCACAGCTGAATGCAGAAACAAATTGTCGGCAGCATGCTTTAATTTTTCCAAAATTTGTATATAATAATGTGCGCAAAGGTACATGCAGTATTTCATATAGACACGTGACGCATCTCTACTTTGCCTGTTGGACACGAATGAAAACTTGATTGCAAGCAACCCAAAGGCACAATTACTTTCTCATACAAGATCTTAAAGATAGACAAAAATATATCTCAGACCTTAGTATGACCAACATAAACCGTGGTAATAAACAATAGTGTTACCAATGATACGCATCTTGTGAAACTATGCGTAAAACTCCAAAGTGTTCCATCGCCGACTTTAATACCCCTTCAGGTAACCAGCTTGTTCACGTGACTCAAACATTTTTTTTTTCACTCTCCGTGTAAATTAACCCACTCGTATCACTGCACATTCTGCTACATATCTCGATCACATAATATCCATATTTCCTAATTATCTTTATGATGAGTGTGTGTGTGTGTGTGTGTGTGTGTGTGTGTGTATGTGTGTGTGTGTGTGTGTGTGTGTGTGTGTGTGTGTGTGTGTGTGCTAATTCCAATACCTAACTGCGACCATTGTTCTGTAGGGGCAAAGTTACCGTTTCGTAGCAGAAGGCAACCAGCACACAAGCGTCATGTATTGGCTTATGGCAAAGTTGATTTTGATAATTTCAGATCCAATCGTAGAGCATCTTGAGACAGATAAATCAGTCTGATGTATTCTGATAGACGTGTTAATTAGTTTAATCGAATGAAACTCAATTCTCAACAAAACGTACATGGTTCAGGAATAGCGCAATCTCTGCCATTTCTTAAGATATAATGCTTCAATACATAATGATAAATTAGTTAAAAGCAGAATATTTCATTCCTTTAATTACTGGTAGTAAATATCGTGTTCCGTAAATTGACACATTTATCTAGTTTCTTGTTGGTCAGAATGAATGATAAAACTAAAATTTCCAATGTGTAGATCCTATCCTGTAACATTTACGCAAATGTATGCGGTGCAACTACTTGCACAGACGCACATATAAGTATTAATATTGACGTGCCTAAACCCTATATATCCACATGCAACTTTGCCCCATTAAAATTGTAACGTTCATTCAAATTTCACTTCACTTCATGATAATTAATAAATTGGCCTGCAGGTAGCCAAACGGTTTCGATTAGCAAAGTTTGTAGGAAGTCTAGTAGAGCACTTAGGCATAGCGTGCCAAAAATCCATATAGGTTTAATCAGAATTATATTGAATTTCTCTTCACACAAAGCTTGGAATCAAGCTGTACAATTTGTACCGGGTTTGGTAGAAGCACTGAGCAAATGATGATACTTAATAGGGAATTTTCGCTCTCATTGTTGCATCCTTTTTCGCTATTCTACAGAGCTGGCGCCCAGCTGAGCAGAATGATTGCCTGGCCAGGCAAACTTTCTGCACCTGAATTTATATCTCATAAATAACACGCAAGCTTTATTCTTATGAGACTGTTCTTATCTGAATCGCTCAGCATTACGTTGACAAAGCTTTCCGAGAATCTAAACAAAATTCTGTCGATATAAATTTGTAGTTCGTCTTTGATGTCTGTGATCCATCTATCGTATGGTCTGCTTCTGAAGGGGAATGAAATCATTCATTGAGTCAATAGCCCGTTTGGGGATTGCTGCGAAAGAAATATGGTGACCGAGGCACGCATAAAACTGAGCTGCTGCTTCTTCTTCTTCTTCTTCTTCTTCTTCTTCTTCTTCTTCTTCTTCTTCTTCTTCTTCTTCTTCTTCTTCTTCTTCTTCTTCTTCTTCTTCTTCTTCTTCTTCTTCTTCTTCTTCTTCTTCTTCTTCTTCTTCTTCTTCTTCTGCTTCTTCTTCTTCTTCTTCTTCTTCTTCTTCTTATTATTATTATTATTATCATTATCATTATCATTATCATCATCATCATCATCATCATCATCATCATCATCATCATCATCATCATCATCATCATCATTATCATTATCATTAACATTATCAGTAGTAGTAGTAGTAGTAGTAGTAGTAGTAGTAGTAGTAGTAGTAGTAGTAGTAGTAGTAGTAGTAGTATTTTGGTCGTTATCACAGGTTTTTTCTTTAGCAATTTTTATATCACATATTGACACAATGGAACATGGTGTCGCCACCATCATTAACATGTCGCGGTAACCTACTGACAAGAGCACTTGGCAGAATTGGGTCGCCATCATGCAGATATTCAAGGCTGTCGTGTAGTTCTTTTTGTTGAAAGGCAAAGCAGCAGGAAATTTGATTTGAAAAATCTTTGCTTTCATTTCCCACGCAGTCGGTTTAATGCCCAACTCTTTAGCTGTTTTGTATGTTCATGCTGAGACCATGTCATAAACAATTGACGTCTTCATTGTTGTTCAAGCACTGATCCACCAAAACGTCCTGACGTCGACAAGTCTAGCCTGTCATACGCACGTTTTGTATTCATTTGCAGCCCTTTACACAAAGCTCTGGCCTTCAAAGAATCGGCAGAACACAAGAACAAGAGATATGCGTAATTAACTTCGAACTGCTGGAAAAGGCCTTCATCCGTCCTTGTTCTGTCCGTGTCTTACGCCGCACATGAAAGCTCATGCACCTTTCGTGTTCTGACGAAAGCTGAATTTCCTTGCTGGTTTTAAATGACACTTGTAGGTCACATGTTCAGCAGGCGGGAGACCAAACACGACATGAAGTAGGAGCAACTAAACGCCGAAAGGAAATTGTTCATTGTCACATCCTGTTCTCACTCTGTCTCAATCACTGATTCATAACTTAAGGATCCCCACCTGATACTACTACGTCACGTATTAACCGAAAATGTGCATGGACACCAAAATGTTCAAACCGCAACTACTTTACATTTTACTGACTGCTAAACACTTAACATTCGTGGAGTAAAAGAAATAAAGAGACGCTGTTTCCAATAATGTTACAGTGAGCATGAGCAGCGTGAGTCACAACTTCCTTCACTGGAACACAATGGAACATGATATCGTTACTAGCACGATTAGTGGTGTTTTGATAGTAGTGATTGATACTGTGAACTGGAAAGCTATAGATCATAATAAGTTTGAGCAACTGTCCGACTTATGTTCAGAGTACCATCAATTTGAGAAAGAATGGCCAGAAACCGTACCGTAATATTTTTTTGTAAACAGACACTCCAAAGATACCCTAAAATAAATATAATTTTCGTTATGACACAGCACGACCAACTCAACTCCTTGGTTTGAATCCCTGTATAACATCGTGGCTTGAGTTAGGTGTCTACATATTAAGAGCAACGGTGATTTAGATAGATGCTCTCACCTTTTTAAAAACGAAATTTCATCACTACAGAAAATTGATGGACCAAAATAGCACACTTTGAACCATTCTTTCATTAAAAGGTTCATATATTTGTTATGATTGGCTGAAGGTTTATTTAATAACCAGCCTTTAACCATAAGGGTCAGTTTATGCTTAACTGAGCTTTTGTGAGACCCCCGAAAAGCTACACCGCAACAACGTTATTATTCCATTACTAATATATAAATGTATATATATATATATATATATATATATATATATATATATATATATATATATATATATATATATATATATATATATATATATATATACATATATATATATATATATATATATATATATATATATATATATATATATATATATATATATATATATATATATATATATATACATAAAATATAAAAACTCGCCCACGCACAAAACACTTGATTGGCTGCATGTATGTATCATGAATATAACGATAAATGCAAAATGTACTGTATTGCTAATTTATATGGACCAAGTGACGTAATTAAAAGAAACCACTTTTATAAATATATCTACATGTAACTTTGGTCCAGAGAAAAAAGCTAACGTCAACTGATGATAAGTGAAATCATGAACGATGTGATGTGTGCATAAAATGAAAGAAAATAAATAACAGTTAAAATAGGCAGACGTTCTTACGAAAGACATATATGTATTGAGGATGTGGAGGTTGAAAAGCTCCAGAAATGAACGGTTTCCATAGCAACAAATATTTAAAACTAATGACAAAATAGCAACCCGTATTAGTATATGGCTAATTGAATCAATTTTGTAATATAAACGTGCATGATTGTTTCGGCATGGTTTACGATTGTGCAAGGTTCGTCCTAAGTGCCTCAGCTGCCACCTCCGGTGAAGATAACATCTTTCACCTTTTTCCACTGAAGCCGGTCAAAATTGACTGGTGTCAAATATCGTCTGCTTGAATGTTTTTAAGGCACTTCAACGACAGTGAAAAACGATTTCAATGAAAATTGTAGATGAGACCTATCAATATGACATGCCCCAGGTCAACAGTTTTCCTTGGCGTGGGTTTGGCTGCAAAATTCTACTCACGCCAAGAAAACATGTTGACTTAGTCTTATATCAAAGCAGAAAAGGTTAGTCTATTCCTTCTATTGTGTTTATTGTGATGTTTAATCAATTAAGATTAGTCCTTTCCTCGACTGGGTACATATTGGCTCTGTTTCATCACATCTCGTAGCCATTGAAAATCACTTCTCAGTCAGAACGTGTTCATTATACATCGTGTTAGTTCAGATGTTTACATGTGCTTTAAAGGGTTCATGGTAATTAAACGGTACATCTCAGATACACCGTTCTTATCAATTATAACGGGACGTCACGAGCACACATATGATGTGTGATACAAGGCCATCAATTAGGGATCATCGCATAGTGATGTCACTTAACATTATAAGTAAACAGGACAGGAAGGGCTGTGGTTACATGGAAACAGAATGACTCTCTATTGAAAAACTAATCACACAGAAATAAGTAAAAAATAGCAGTTGAATGGCAAGTTAGAGGAAGCCAGTTTCCAAAATATTACAACAAAAACATCGGATATCTGCAAAATTAGAATGAGCGTTACCAGCATATATAATGCAAGAAGCATACGGCTAATCTAAAGACGTTCCCTTCACCTCCACGCAAAATGATAGATTCTTACATATCTTATGAGTACAAACTTTAACTAGAAAGGAAGATTTCCTCCAAAGCAATATGTGTGCCTAAAAAGCTTGCATACATTAAAACTCTACAATTTTGTTTTTGCGTCCTTTGACTGTACATGCAGCAAAACGCAAGAGACCATGCAAATGACGTCACAAGTACACGTGAAGTAGGCATAAGCCTGGGCACTTATACTGCATAAGCTCAATCAGTGGCCCAGGAGCTATAGAAGTGTCCGCTATTTTGTTCCCATCAAAAACCACTGCATCACATAATGCTCCTTGCTTCCTCTCTTGTGATGGCAATATTCCATTTTCTGTACAAATTTACTAATTTCGAAATTGACATGTACTTCCTTTTCACGACCTGTTACAGCAGCGTCCATTACCGTATTTTGGCATAATGCTCACATGGCCACACTTTTACAGCTTGGGGGGGGGGGAGGGGGGGCGGAACTTTTCTAGCGAAGCGAACGCCCCTTAAAAGGTTTTTGAAACTCATGATTTCCCAATTAGGATCGTGCCTTATACAGATCCACACGTGTAAGCAGCCTATTTCATTGGAAATAGTTTTCATACTGGCGGTAACTCAATGCACACAAAGGTTCAAGATAGATAGATAGATAGATAGATAGATAGATAGATAGATAGATAGATAGATAGATAGATAGATAGATAGATAGATAGATAGATAGATAGATAGATAGATAGATAGATAGATAGATAGATAGATAGATAGAAGGAAGGAAGGAAGGAAGGAAGGAAAGAAAGAAAGGAAGAAAGAAAGAAAGAAAGAAAGAAAGAAAGAAAGAAAGAAAGAAAGAAAGAAAGAAAGAAAGAAAGAAAGAAAAAAAAACTCTGGGTAAAACAGAATGCTTGTGTTTGCACCCAGTCATAATTAGAATGTGTAATGGTAAATCATTGACACTTTTTGCAACAAATATATATTACTTTGGAAACCAAGACTATCTTCTTTTGGGAAGTGGATAAATTTTCGAATCAAATATTTTGATTTCTTTTCAATGTTGACAAAACAAACAAACAAATTACGAACAATATTTACATACAAAAATCAGAAACAAAAGTATGAAACTGGTTTCCAGAATGAGTAATTTTCCAAAGGCAGACCTTGACACTTGTAAAAATATGCTAGATTCACAAGTTATTTTTTTTAACTTTTGTAAGTACATGTACAGATTTCTCTGCATAAATTAACCGTGAAGTATCATGGAGGAAAGGTACTTCCCATTATTTCTGTCAAACATTCATTGTTCCATGGCAGTTTTTGTCAATGGTAAAGGAAATGAGCCATAAATACATGGATATGGTTGACCATTTTGTACTTTCATAACTTTATATGGGATCATTGCGCAAATTGACTAAAAGAAGTATAAACGATATAATATCAAGTTTTTTGTTTTAAATTTGTTAATTTTATCTGGCAATGTGCACAGTTGTATCAAATGAGGCCGCCGTACCTACCGTGCTGGTAATTGACTGGAATGTCTTTTAACGAGGTATGTGAATACGTTATTATCATAACAAATCAGATGAGAATAACTTCTATTGTGATTATTTTTGAAAGAGTTAGAATGGTAACCCGAACCGCTTGCTTGACGAAAACGGTGCACAACATTTGAAGAAAGGTACCGTATTGAGCATCTTAATTTCTGAATTCATACCCGAGTTATTTACGGGTTCCTCGCAGCTTTGATAAGACTTCTTTTATAGAAATTCTGTGTAACTATATACAATGAAGCCTACATTTCGCCGGCGATATCCTATATCTCAATATGAAAACATATGTGTGAAAGGATGTTAACTCTTTTAATGCTAATATTTGACTGAGTCTCGGCGTGCTTTGGAGGGTGGGGTAGCTCTTTCAACCCACGCCGAGAAAAGATGCTGACATGGGGCATTCATGTGGACTCTGCGGTTGTAGGCAAGCTCGTACTGGAACGAAAGGTCGGTTCACAGAGAGTACGAATCTGGTACCATAATTTCGATTCACAGACCAACAAATTGTATCCAAATAGGTAAAGAAAGTGTTAATCCTCTCAGTGCCAAATTTTGGACTAAGGCATACTGTGCACATGCACAAAATAAATTGACCCGGAGAATGAACTTCAATTGTCGTGACGTGGTGAAGTAAGTGAATTTGATATCAGAAAGTAAACCTGTACGGTGGATTGACCTAGTCGCAAAACCTGTATAATATAAAGACTCCAAAAACGTCGTTACTCAATTTGTATTTTTTTTGACCTTATGAGCAAACAAGAAATATATGAGCATATAACAGTAATCACACTTTAAGTTCTTGTCAGTTTCACCAAAACAAACTTTTCTGGAGCACACTTACGTGTAAGTCATATTAAGCAGAGAGACTAATGTGAACGCTCACTGGGTTGTGAATTATGTGTGAGAGTGAAATGCTCCATTTGAACTGTTAGCGAAGAGTGTAGCCATTCGAATCTATGAGAATTGCAAAACTGTATAAAATGGTACCGTCAATTAACATAAACACTGGACCAATGAGGGTACCAACATCAACACTACAAAGACACATGCAGCTTTTCCAGTGCATCAAATGTGACATAAAGTTGACTCACTTTGGTAAAATAATCGACATAAATGGCACTATTGCTCCTATTTGTATTGCACTGATAGTTTTGACACATACATTTAGATTGTGATCATGCGGCAACGGTATTTTTACATAATGAAGCAGCTAGAAATGCAAGGCTATTAAAATTTTATGTTTTACCTCCTGATAGATCCCTGGGAATTGGCTTCTGATATGTGCTCATGTCTAATTCAATAATATGCGTTACAGTACCACGATTCCAAAAAAAAACAAATGGTTCATAAGCCGTACACTTATTTTTATATCACAAAATATCATGCTCCAAGGGGATCATTTGTTGTATATTTCTTACAGTTAACTTTTCCTTTCGAGTCAACCATATAAGTTCGCTTTAGCTTTCCAGTTTTGCCATATATGTATTTGCCGATATACCGTCTCCAGGAGCATACATATGGTCCCATTCAGGTTTTTTTTTTACAGATATTACACTGTAGAAGAGAAGAGGCCGTCCATGAACATGCATATGGGCACAGCTAAATATTGACAAACGAAGCCCCCCCCCCCCCACCACCACCACCACCACCACCCCAAAGAGTTGCTTAGTAGCCAACCAAAGGCCTGCATACATGCCTTACAACCTTCCATTATGAGTAACGTGTATCTGAACCCACTTGTCGTCGAGCAAATGTCATACATCTTTCCGGCATTGTGGTCGTGGCGTACTCGTTCCCCGGATGTGGCTAGACGAGATAACACGGAATGCATAATTGATAACTAAATTACGTAATTCCATAAGTACTTAACCATATTCTACTTCTATGTAATTGTTACAAACGTGACCTGCTAATCAGCTCTAGATACCATCTAAAATCAGAACAGCTTATCGTTGAAACAGTGAAGAATGGAAATCATCAACAGAATGACTTATTCACAGCATACATTTTCACCCGATGATTCAGGCTAAACATGGTTGAGTCAAAGGCAGGTGTCATTTGCTCTACAAAGGTATCCTATGACACACACAGATAAAAACACGTGTGCATGGGTGTGTTATTTTAACAAAGTAGGCGTCCGTGCCCTTTGTTCCGACTCAACAGTCAGTTTTTCTCCAGCAAAAAAGGCTTGCATTTAAACATCAAACGGTTTCTACTATTCTCGAAAGATCATACCTCATTCATATAATAAAAAAAAGTAAAAGACCCTCTCCAGTATATAAGAGACGCATGTGTGCAAAGTGCAATACACATGTCTCATCGAAGCAGTGTCGTGGGATTTTGAACTATTGTTTTGTTCGTGGGAATTGCTTGGTTAATTCTAAAACAAACAGGCCATAGATCTGTCAATGTGCCTTCTGAGAACAATGGGGATAAATCACGGAATTCCCAGAACACGTAGCAAATTGTTATATATGAGTCCGTCAAGCCTTGCCGCAAAAGGTAGTATTCCCATTATAACAACGTACTTGTTATTGGTATGCTTAAGCAATAACGTGTCTTCGAGCGGGCAGAGAGCAAGCGGCTGCTTAAAATTGTATTATAGATCACTAGTTCAGTTCCAACACTTGTAGCCATTTGTTTAAGACAGTCTTACTTTAATATCAGCAAGCACAAATCAATTTGATGAGCATGCTGCCCTAGTCTATGCAACCCATGGTCATCCAAAAGTATATTGTGGCATGGACATTTGTGAGAACTGAGAGGCCACTCAGGATGTGCGGATCTCTTCCAAGAAGTCTCACAGGCGTTGTGACGAAGTAGTCGTACACATCGTAACCTGTGCCAGGTACCAGAAGCGTCCAATCACTCATAAGGCAAATCAGTTTCCGCTGAGTGTCTATTTGCAATACACAATCAATTGCCCTAACAAAATGTTTTAGGAGCTAATATTTTAACAGTGTTAGTGTTCACATTGGTGAGCAAATTTTTCGGAGGATATCGGACTGAAGTGTGTCACCTGTTGTGTAAGAGGCATGGCTAGACCTTTCCCCACGAAACCTTTGTACCTCTCATGACGCATGTGTTGGTACCAGGAGTCGATCTATTGACTGCTACTCACTCGCAAAATATATTGTAATTATATTACTATGGTTGATTTTCAAAACATCTGATGGCTGCAATGTCCTTACTAGACTAACTTTTGCGTGGAAACTGCAACCCGAAAATATATCAGGCTGCATATACAGAGGTTGGTCTGTATATAACAGATAGCAGTTACTGAAAACATTTTGCAGATGAATTTCTTAGTGATATTTGGAAACAAAAATATCGGAATCAAACGCAACTGTAATGATCCATTGTTAAATGGCAAATATTCGTGATTTCCAATAAAGGAAGAGTGTCAGCAATTAAACATAATCCTCAAAGTGAAACATTGAAGCAGCAATTTTTATTGCTTTCAAAGTCATTCATTGATACAGTACAGTAGAAATGTATACTTACACATCGCATAATGTTTAATGACTCGTAATCCTCCGCACTGACACAGCATGCTTGATTTAAGAATTTGTGTATTTATGTCGTACAAATTGCGACGAGAGACATATAAAGGCAATGACTGTAATCTCATATAGTTAAAATTTACGCCCATATACACACGCATTGTGCTGTTGTTGTAGATCCAATCATTACTTCGTTCGTCTTTTCGTCCATCCGTCCGTACATACATTCATTCATTGAGTCAGTCAGTCACTCCCTCATTCATTCATTTACTTATAATACATGTAGATTCACTTTCACGAGTCGTTATACCTTAGCAGTCAATAGACGAGAGATGCATTTACATTCCCCGCCAAAGTCTTTGAGCATGTCGCCAGGCAATGATGACAGCCCATGATACGGGCATACTAATGGAAAACCAAGGTTTTTACTAGCATTTGTGGGAATGAAGAATGCTTATTCCAAACAGGTTCATGACGACTCCTTCTTACATCAGTCTCAGTGTGTGTTTGGAGAACATGACTATGACTTTTCAAAGTTCACTTTATCCAGATAGCTAGTCTAATTGGCAAGAGTAATATATTTTACCATGCTTGATAAAGGGATCAGCACGTCCATACAGTACTTCCATGTTGACTGATTCCAGTATGCCTCTGCTTTAGCCATGTTTAAGTTAAAGTCGACATTGGTTTGATTTTGATATTTTTTTCCAACTCTAAACGGCACTGGATTTTTTAAATATTTTTCTAACTCGCAACGGCACTGGATTTATATTCATTTATCGTCTTATATACAACTTATATCAATCTAGATAAGAAAAACACATATTTTCTGATTCAGGTCTGACACATTGCTCGAAAGGCAAGCAGAAATCCCGTGCTTTCTGCTTTTCATGTTTACATCATGTTCAAGACATGACCATTTCCACTATGATTATAACAAGTTAAGGGCATTTCAGGACACTGAATCTCTTAGGAGAAAACCTACTGTTATCCTTGCTTATAAGGAAACGCTCTTCTACATTGATACAAAGTATAATATAATATGACATAGCCTGAACAGTACATCAACTTTCAATTGATACGGAACAAAGGAAATAATACTTTGGTGTATGGCCGAATTAATAGGTATTTTAAAGCAGTCACCATAATTATTGATTAAAGTTGATACACACACACACACACACACACACACACACACACACACACACATATATATATATATATATATATATATATATATATATATATATATATATATATATATATATATATATATATATATATATATATATATATATATATATATATAAACATTCCATCTACCATTTGCACATCCGTGGCAGGGACGTCTATCGACAGAACGTTACCATGAGAGTGTATACAAGTATAATACAAACCATACATGCACATTGCCTTTGCGTTGATGAGTGATACTGGTTCTTCTTGTGTAATGTAAGCCACTGAGTGTCACCTTTGGGAGCGCGCACATCATACCAGCTCTTATTAGAGTACAGTCCATGACTTTTCGTCGGACCAGTCAAGGCTATAAGTTCCTTGCTCGCATTGATAGCATCGACTTTTCATGCGATTGACCAGGTTTGCGTGCCTATGGCGGCTGGTATTTGTGTAGAAGTAATATTTTGTCACGCTACCCAACGTGCTGCCCAAATTCGCATTAAGACTTTCATGTATGTCTAGGTTAGACAATGACAGGTTAGCATATGGATATAGAGAGTGTGGACTACGGAATAGGGTAATGACTATCAGGAAGTGATAATGGACGAAAAAACACAAATACAATATTTATATATACCTATGTGCATGTATTTTACAATGGCTGTCCAGGACATATGTACGTACACACACAAAGGCACACATACAGGCACTCATATGTATATGTAGGCATGTAGTGAAACTTCATCATGCCGACACTCAAACATTTGATTCATTTATTGACACGAGCTTTTAGGACCAAAAGTTAGTTTTACTTGTCTTCTGATTTATTTCCCTGAATCGTTCAATTATCTGACACCGGATTAGGGGAACAAATTGTGTCATTATAACAAATTTCATTCTCTCTCTCTCTCTCCCTCTCTCTCTCTCTCTCTATATATATATATATAGAGAGAGAGAGATAGGGAGAGAGAGAGAGAGAAAGAGAGAGAGCAACACCGGATAAGTGACAGACGTTTTTTAGATCACCATAAACGAAGTCTTGCCTTCAAACATTTTAACAAGACATGACATAGGGCATGAATGAACACATTTGTCTATCTTGAGCAACATCCTCTCCTTTTAATGACTTATGGGAAATTGGAACCCAGACGATTAATTGGGACATTAAGATAAGCCTCCTGAATCTTTGTGTGTAGTTCTTCAGGCAAGAAAATATATTTCCTTCTTAACCAGATTGATGTTATGCGGCGCAAAAATAATGATGTCATGCAAGTGGCTTAAGATTATATAGTGTGAACTTGTGGGATTTGTAGAATTTAGGGTCGGTGACATCATCTGTCTCTTACGGATATGCCTCTACCTGGGACAACCTGCCTTTTAATAGTCTTATATTTACTTCCATAGATGGAAATCTATTTCAAGGCTATGGAATGGGAAGCAACAAAGCAAGCCCAATGAGTATTTCTGGTGGGTCAATTTCCGGTTGCCAGTATTGGAGGTTGGCTTCACTTCCTGTCCTGCCTTGGTTTTGATGTGCTAACTCATGAAAGGGTCACGTGGTTATGGTGTTCGTGGCATAATAGGTACTCCAGACGCACCCTTCCTCCAATCTATCAAGAACTGCCAGACGTGTGCTCGACAGAAGAGACTGTTGTAAAATAGGGGATTTCACAAAAACAATAGATTTGTTACAATGGAGCGGTCTTAGTCCACAGCTGAAGTTTGGCTCAGTTGTATTTTGTATATTTCAAGTGCAAGGTTTTGTCCTAGGCTATATTTTGTAGTTCATAAGATTGTACCAATTGACCCCATTCCAGGGATGTATATCAGATCCCAGTGGGACAAGGTTGGCCATCATACATCGTTGATGTACTTTCCATACGCACATTATGTATATATATATAATACAATGAATAACATTGTGTCAACTAGAATATGATGGGATTCGTTGCAACATTTTTATAGATATGTACCCAACATGTACATTAAAACTGGAAAAAATGTGGTGATCGTTTATATACATATTTACACCATGATAAATTAACAAATTAGATGGGTTCATTTTATAGTCAGATAGGTGCACGTAATGGCATTTGCGATCCTCTGAACTATTTTGCAACCTGTTCTCATGCGTGCGCAGACTCACCGCCTGTCTACATTACAAACAACCATATTACATGTAGTAGCTGTGCAACCTTACGACTTTTCCATTTTGTAAACGGAACGATATTTACTGTTTGTTTCATGTCGAACTATTAAAATTATGTCTCTATACACCATTATGAAGATACAGAAACTAGCCAAAGTGATACATCCTACGGTTAGGAACCAGTGTAACATATTTCCAAATTTCTTTGGCACATATATAAACGTCCTGCTAAAGGGTCTCCAAACACCTGCAGTTGGATGTTTTATTGAAGAGATACGTCTTAGTAATGCCGCATACCGGCATGACACTGTTCTTCTTGCGGTCACCATAGCATCAATTAATGTTCATGTTGTCAAATGTCTGTTCTTTTTTCTGATGTCAATCATGGGATTTCTCTGGAAGTGAAAGTTAAAATATTATCACCGCATAGCGTGAAGCAACTTGACATATTTGGAATATTCCATATGTCAGTTATACTGGTCTGTTACATTTGCTATATATGGCTTTACATATTGAATCTAAACTCCATTCACGTTTTCTTAAATTGTCTACGAGCTATACCATAGCAAAAGTATTGCCGTCTATCTCTTAACCAAATGAGTGTTAGATAAAAGGCACTAGGTTTGCAATTTCCTGAATTTCATTTTGTCAAACACATACCTCACCAATTCAATTTCCATCCTTACGATATGCCGGCGGTATTACAGAATTAAAGAGTGCATAAAATCATGTTGAAAAATGCTACAAGGTCTATTTCTAATCAGAAAACTATGTCAAACTAGTGATAGCGAATTTATTGTACTTTTTGACTGAATGAAATAATTGCATTACATACTTGTATACCTATTAATATGCTGGTATTTTAACGGTAACCAGTACTTTGTGTTATTTCGTTTTCCACATGCTGATATTTCCCTACTGATATCTTGCAATATTTTATGTGTTACTTGTATAAGTGTGAATAAAGATTTCATAGTAGCAGAAGGAGTAGTAATATTACTAGTGGTAATATTACTACTGCTACTACAAAGAAGAAGAAGAAGAAGAAGAAGAAGAAGAAGAAGAAGAAGAAGAAGAAGAAGAAGAAGAAGAAGAAGAAGAAGAAGAAGAAGAAGAAGAAGAAGAAGAAGAAGAAGAAGAAGAAGAAGAAGAAGAAGAAGAAGAAGAAGAGGGTCATACAGGCGAGCATCAGATGTGCTATACAAACATGGCTGGAAATTATTTTAACATACATGTCTAAAGGTGCAATTGTTTGAACGTTTTTTTATTATCACATACAATTGTTTGCACTTACAGCCGTGGAGTCGAGCGACTATAAATGCGTATCTTAATTTAAATATACTTTCTCCCGATCAATTGTGTCAGCATATTATTCCCTACATGATATTTGAATAAACAAAGTAATAAGTTGGTTGACAGATATCTACCGCAATCAATCATAATAGCTACAGTGTATATCATTGGTACACATGGTAAAATCGTATTTATTTATTTATTTATCTATTTATTTATTTATTTATTTATTTATTTATTTATTTATTTACTTATCTATCTATCTATCTATCTATCTTTCAATTTTTTATTTATTTATTATTTCATTCATTCAATTATCATTATTATTATTATTATTATTATTATTATTATTATTATTATTATTGTTATTATTATCACCTTTTTTGTGACATAAGATCAGACAAAGTAAGAAATAAATGCCTTTAATTGTCACTTTAATGTCAATTATTTCGCGTGCATGTGTGACCCGGTGTAAATATATTGTTACGCTGTCGTGTTTTGTAACAAGTGACGACATGTGTTTTAATAGCGTTACTTTTGGGGACAAAAATCAATATTGTCACACCCGTGACAATGCAGATACTTGGTGGTTGTATATTATGTTGTCGTTGTCGTCAACATCATAATTACATTTCAGACAGAAGACACATTTTGAAGTATTCTTGCTTCCAGACGTTGATTCCGAAAAGAGGGTGAGGCACCGTGTCTGTCTCACGCGTGTTAAATTAATAACGTCTGAATTTTATAACACGTGCTCTTCGCGTTTATGGTACTATACCCCTTTACATTGTCAAGTGAACTCGCCAAACAAAATTAGCACGCGCTTTATTAATTATTGTATGTGTTAAATAAAATAAGCAAACGTTTATGTTTAATGACACGTATTTAAAACATCATATTTATGGCACCAATCCCCAACCATACACAAACTGAAGTGAGATGCGCGAGATCACCGCCGTCACATTACTAAATGTATGCCCGGCTGAACACCTATGATCATGTTACAAGGATCTGTTTACATAAAGCAAATGGTTTTGATTTTGCTACGAGTGTTGCATTCTTTGGCAGGTTTTGAGCCTGAAAATTCCATGTGTATGAACTGAAGGAGATAAAGATTTTACCTTCAATATTTGCAGCTGACAAAAAATCACTAGTGACAATCGAGGTAGACTTTTGCACAGTCAAAAGTCTTTAATTATATATCCGAATTTTCCACATCACCACGAATAGGCAACCACCATTCAAAATCTGTTGACAAGACTTCAGCTTATAGTATTTACTGGTGATAAAGCATTTAAAGGAACTGACATAGTATTTACTGGTGATAAAGCATTAAAAGAAACTGACATACATTTGAACCTGTAAAACACTATATTATATCTTTGCTCTGTGTTAATAGTAGCATAAAAACAAGGAATCTATAACTGGTTGTCTAAAATTCCAGAGGCCGCGCAGTCTTTTGCTACTATGGAAACTAAGAATTATGGCGTGTACAAAACTATTCTGTCTACCACTCTGATATTATACAGTCTCTACACATGAGAAATTGAGATTACATTACAATCCTTTATGCAAGGTTCATGTCATATTACCTTACAATCTTACTGGTTCCAGGTTATGATAAATAAATAAGGTCCCTGCCTAAAAGTCCTCATAAATGTGCAGAAAAATTCCATTGGTAACGGATTTAACAAGTGAATAGCCATGGAAGTGGTATGGGGTAAATTTATTTAGAAATGTAACTGGTGGCCACGAGTTATTAGGTCAAAGTTGTGAGTATTTAGACCGGTATATTTTACATGTAAAACAACATAAAAATTTTAAAAGCATTTAAACGTTATCCTGCACTCAAAGTATAGCATTCTTGCAAGACATAAACCAAGCAATCATTTCAAACTCATATCATACAAAAAGAATCACTGTGTGGTGCATTGACAAAAAAAATAACACTGGTATACATTGTCATGAACTAATTTTGCATCTTGTATGTTTGCAACTTCAAATGGTTTCATTTTAGTTTACACATCTTGATTGTTTACTCATCTTACAGCAGAGCAGGTCCTTAGTACATTAGCACTGTATTCTTAATCTTTGAGTTCAAGGTCATCATTATGGTGTTTAAAGTGTCACTATTATTTGTTGGGAAATTTTATGATCACGGTATCTCAAACACCCTGTATCCTGCATATCATGCCCTTGCATTATAGTAAGGAGCATTTTGAAAACAGACTGTTTTCCTCCTTTGTCACTCACTACAAAACCTCTGTCTTTTTCTAGTTATATAGCTAGAGCGTGTCCTGATTACTAGCAATGACCATCATGTCCAAACATTTACACAGATGATTTCAACTACCGCACGAAACTCATCTGTATGAGCATACCTTGGTCTATTCAGCAGCGGTGCATAGGGTTGGTCATAGTGGTACACCGCTTGGTTCTGATGGGAATTCGGCGCCTTCAGTCAAAGCGAGCTACATACTGTCACACAAATTTGGATATTATTGAAAAAGAATATCTCCTTGTATACTATATGCAGTGCTCACATGTTTGGAACCAGACAAAATTTCTGAACAAGGCTGAATTTTTTAAGCCAAATTTACCCCTGAAATATATTTTATAAACTTGGAGGAACATTTGATGTCAGAAGTGTCCAATTGAGAAAGAGTTGGGGATATATGTCAGGTGGTTTATCCTATACCATGACAAAAAAGATCGAGTAAGATTGTCTTTCGCACAACACACACACACACACACACACACACACACACACACACACACACACACACACACACATACATATATATATATATATATATATATATATATATATATATATATATATATATATATATATATATATATATATATATGCATGCACGCATAGACAGGCACATATATGATTACTCTCTCTTTAGTCAAAATAAAAGTATCCGAACCTGTCATTTTTCTCAAAAATGTGTCAAGTACTTTGGTACAAGCGTGTTACTAGGATGAATTACTTTGGTGGCGAAATTGATTTAACGGTTTTCTTTGTCCAACTGCAAAAGAGTGCTTGACTAAGCCATTGCTAGGAAAAGACAAAAGGCGGACCATTGGTCAAATGAAGCAACGTTCCCAGAATGCCTCGAAAAAGATGCTACCCCACAGTACAAGTTAAGATTAGTGGTAAGATCGAAGTCAATACGTACTAGGTCATATCAGTACCTAGGAGTCAATTTATTGACCATCTTACAAAAAGTACTAATTTGTAATATTTACGTCTATCAGATAAGGTTTACCAACCCAGCTCGGATAGACGAAGAAGACGCTGGTGTTTGCTTCAATACACAAGTACCAATCCGGCTTGATATTGAACGCCCCAAGAGATGATGACAAGCCGTCCGTACAATTATCAAATAATACACAATCATATTCAAAGATAGGCCGTATCATTGTTGTATATAAACGTATAAGGGCTTTGAGGGACAGTTTATATTTCAGTCTGCGCAGCAGGGCTAAACGTTGGCTACATTTATTAATCATACGAGTAATATGGGATTACCATGACAAATTATGTTGAAGTGTAATTCCTAGGCGTGTATCTTCGTTTGCTTCAGGTATTGATGTATTTCCCATAAAGAGGTGTGGGTAAGCTGGTATGTCTTTTTGCAGGAAAAAATAACAGATAAGGATTTGATTGCATCAAAAGTAACTCGCCAAAGTTTGCCCCAGGCATGGATCCTGTCAAGGGCGGTATTGATGCGTTTAGTCGAAGTGTTCGGATTATTAGGCTATTTATTTATTTATTTATTTATTTATTTATTTATTTATTTATTTATTTATTTATTTATTTATTTATTTATTTATTTATTTATTTATTTATTTATTTATTTATTTGTTTGTTTATTTATTTATTTATTTATCTATCTATCTATTATTTATCTATTCACTATTTATTTATTTATTTATTTATTTATTTGTTTATCTGTCTATCCATTTATTACTTATTTATTTATTTATTTGTCTATTTATTTATTTTTATTGGGGGGAACAGAAACAGACAACAGAAGATTATTAAGGGACTAAACCTTCAGAAAAAAATATTTCCTGCGAGCATTATCATGCGAGCTTATATTTGCAGATCAGTTCCTGATTTTCACACGCAAGCACAAGACTTCAAGATGTGGGAGCATGCTTGGAGGATATCTGATGAACACTGGTTTTACACCTATAACTAAATGCTGCGCATGTATGAAGAACACCATAGCGACCTCCATGACTGGCCACCCTGCCAATATTCTTTGAATATCTAATATGTTTCACACTGTCTAACGACTTCCCTATAAAACGATTTACCCTATATACAATGCGAGAAGATATCGCGATGGTGAAAAGCTGATCAACCCAAACCAAGTCCATACCTCCCGTCATTTTTGGTTTAATTTGAATTATTTCGCTATAAAAAGAGATATTATTCGTTAAAAATTATGAAGTGCATGCCTAAAACAAATTAAGTACGTATCTGTGTTTAGTCACACACGTTAAAAATGTCGCTGAATACTGAATGATGACACAAGTCTAACAGATATTTACCACTTCGGTTAAACGTATTTTATTTCTTGGAAAAAACAAACTATTGTGGACCATATGATGAACCCCTCTCGTCGAACACACGTGTCATAAAACAGGGACGTGTGTACAATATAAGGACACTTATCTGGTAAAAAGGCAAACGAGAATCTTGTACTTTATCGTACTTAATTTTACCCCAACGGCCTGAAGTCTTCCCGCTGAAAATCTATTAGAGCACACGAGCAAAATGAGCATGTTTTTGTAATCTTACCGCGTCTAGTATTTGGTATCGCGCGCAGGATTTTAGGAAAAGTTTCCTTATAATGAAACACAAGCTACTTGATTGATATTCAAGCGTGCCCATACTTAAGGTGTGCGCGTGCTACCATTGTCGCACGCGTTGAGCAAATTAAGCATACTTGTATGTTTGATGACAAGAGCAAGAAATATAGTATATCTCGCAATTATACTCAAACCATAACAGAGATTGCCAAACTGATCACCGGTATACACTGAAGGGTACAAGTAGGGTCATGAAGGGTGCAATGGCTATAATACACAGCCTCTCAACTACAATAAGGTCTTTTTCATGAACAACACTACCCCCCCCCCCAAAGTTCACTAACTTGTGTAATTAAATGACAAAGCTTGAAAACGACACTTGTCCCAGAAAATAATGTTAAACAAATTGGCGTGATCTCTGTTTTTCAGCATAATACACACACACACACACATATATATATATATATATATATATATATATATATATATATATATATATTGCCATGACATAATCACTGAAAATAGGGTGTTCTTGGATAGAACCTTTGTGGCGACATTTTCGCTTGTATGGGAAATTAATTTCGGCGTATGAAATCATTTGCCTCAATTCCTGACGGTTTTCTCGTAAATGTTACTCTACTGTGTAACTCTGCATACGCGACGTGATTAATATATACCTGCTGCTCTTTTTTATGCTTTCGGAGACGATACAATGATTGATAACATTGGACATCTGACGCTTTGATGCAGAGGAAGCGTGCGTGGCATTCACAATTGAATTATCTTTTTTTTAATTTATCGAGGGATAACATGGAGAAAATGAATACATATACACTACAGTGAACAGTGTATCGATGATGCGAAAGTGGAAAGTAAAAACTAAAGTCCTGGAGATTTTAACTGGAGTTTGTTTGGCAGAAACAAAAAGCGTATTGCCAACAGTGCACATACAGGCACTGAGCATCTTACCTGATCAAGTTCTACTGTACTTTGGTGGGAATCTTCATTCGTATTGAAGTCATGCAGTTCTCAATGTACAAATGCAGTAGCCGAATTATGTAAGAAAATTATATTTAGATGAAAAAAGATATTGGTGGACGATTAACGACTGACTGTGGTCTGGCAAACCTTTGGATGAGGCAAGTGCCAAAACCGAGGTCAGTGGCAAAACCTCAGTGCCCCTTTGAGGTAAATAGGTATGAGTACATGTAAGTGCAAAGAGTATAGTGATTTTAGTGATGTAACTTTGAAATAGGTTATAATAATAATAATAATAATAATAATAATAATAATAATAATAATAATAATAATAATAATTATTATTATTATTATTATTATTATTATTATTATTATTATTATTATTATTATTATTATTATTATTATCATTATTATAGTAATAATAGTAATAATAATAAAAATTAGAATAATAACAATAAACAGATAGGCAGACAGACAAACAGACTAAGAAATAAACGAATTTGAAAGAAGAGGTAATTGTTGTAAGCGAACAATTTTTCACGTTCGTTAATTCGGTCGGCTGGGCTAAAACGGCGTTTACTTGGCAGATTTGCAGCCCCCTGTCTCCTACAGTCGCTAAAGATTGCGTGTTGTTGACGCATTTATGTGTACTGCATTTTAAACGTGAATCACTTCAGATGCTAATACTGTTGTTGAAAAAATACATTAATGCATGAATCGGACACCATTCGTCTCAATTTTAATGCAAAACTTTATGAGACAAAGTATGATGTTACAACATGCTTGAACATTGTACAATTCTTGCCCCGAATACTTCAAAGGTCAACCGGAGTGCAAGTAACATCAATATCTTATATACCGGTGTTTACTTATGCTATTTCATCTCACAAGGAAGTCAATTTTCTTGTTGGGGACCACTTTGTTACTGCATGTGACACATCTGGTAATTAATTAAAATGCAATATTCAGTTAGATACTGGTCAGTGTATGCCTCATTAGTTTTACTGGTTGTCAGTGATATGAGGGTCTCGCGGGAAATTCAATACTGTATATAAAATGCACAGCACCTGTTGCCAGTTTAAAGGACTGTCACCACCATATGTTGAACGCAGAAAGTTATTCTATTTTTGTATGAAGCAATCTATCTATCTATCTATCTATCTATCTATCTATCTATCTATCTATCTATCTATCTATCTATCTATCTATCTATCTATCTATCTGTCTGTCTGTCTGTCTGTCTGTCTGTCTGTCTGTCTGTCTGTCTGTCTGTCTGCCTGTCTGTCTGTCTGTCTGTCTGTCTGTCTCTTTTCTTTTATCTTTGTGAAAACTATGAGAACACTTTTATTTTGGAATCTTGATAAAATTTTTAGTATTTTTTCTCATTTTAGTAGAAAGATATGTCATGTGTAATGTCTTCAAATGTGGGAGCTGTATTCCTACTCGAGAAACTATATGTAACTGAAATTTTGATTTTAGGATAGAATGTAAGAAGAAAGCAGAAAGACAAAAAAATCATAGTACAACAAAACATGAATGTCCAGCAAACTCTCCACTTCAGATGGATATGGCTTTCGCTTTAAGTAATAAGTTCGTTTGAAATAAAGACTAACCTAATAATTTATCCGATGTTAATTGAATCAGTGACATTTTATGATTGGATTCAGTTGGGAAAAAAACAAGCTTCGGGGGTGTCAAGGACAAGAAGGCCCGATTCTCACATTTTCAAACAAGAAATTAGGAACACTTTTAGTTCTGTTACTTTTTCATGACCGTTTTAGGAGGTTGAAATAGAGGAAGTAGTTTTCATGATATGTAGAATGATTTATGTTGACAGATTTTCGAGGCACGTGAAGTCATATACTATTTAGAGACGTATACATGAAACGTCAAAAACGTTAGACTCGAAATTGATGTAAATAATACAGTTTAGAATAAAGATGAATCTTTGGTCTCAGGATACCTGAAGTTTGTAATTAACTCAAAGTTATTATGTCACTGTGGTTACGTTTTTCCGCGTGTTTGGTTCACATCAAGGAATATTGGCTTTATCATGGTATATGTCAGTAATATGTATATTACTTAGTGATTTGTCATTTAATATAGGCATGGGGGGTGGTTGCATGAGACATCAGCTTCGGATTTTCCTTCACGAGTAGCACGTAATTTGACAATATAGAGAATGGGGATTCAGAGGTTCATTTTTATCCTCACAAATAATATGTATCTCCTAGGGAGATCCAATATCTTTTTTTGACATATGCACTTAAATCTTGGTTATTAAATGTTAACAGTATGCCAGAATGTGGCTAAGTACATTTGATATATTGACAGCATACCTTATTCTTTTCCGTTTTGAATATCTTGAAGCGTATGTACAATTATGTTTTACATGCGATTAATCAAACTGTGTAACAATTTCTTCAAACTCCATATTTGTGCATTCCATAAATATTTCATTTTCATATCGAAGACATCTATCAATCTATGCAATGAAACCCTGAAGTCTTGCCGGCAGAAAAACATGTTTTGGCGTTATTTCAACAGATTCCATTTCGTGAAAGGCATATGTACATGGGTGGCTAATTGAATGAAATAATAAATTATGTGTTGTTATCACGCGATTTCCAACGTGGATTAATGAGACACCTTGAGAAGGGTTGACAACGTCCGCAGCTGACTATAAATTTAACTCTTTGTTCCGCCTATGAAAAGGGGAGGGATGTCAAACAGCGGCTTTTTAATGGTATTATATTTTTTCTATTATTTTTGCTTGCAGAGGACATTCTAAATAAGATTTATAGATAAGACCTTAATGTGTATGACAAAATAGACTGATCTCGCGAGACTATGGAAGCAGTGCAGTTATTTTTAAAGGAAGATTGGCATTGCCTTAAATGCAATTATACTGCTAACATATTTGAAGCCCTCTTCGCAAAGATATTTAAAATAATTATGCGTTATTATAATTGAGCAAGCAGGTAAAAGAACTGCTTTACCAAAGAAACTTATATACATAAAAGTACCTTCTTAACTTGCTTACCTTGCCATGATGACAAAGTTTGTTTTCCTGATAAGAGGTCAAGTGGCCAAGACTTTCCCGAGATCGAACGAAAGAACCCTTGATGTTTACAATTAAAGAATGAAAGAACCTTTGATGTTTACAATTTCTTAAATTAAAGAAAAATACAATTTAAAGAATGAAAGAACATTTGTCACTTAAAATCTAGAGGATGAAAGAACTCTTGTTGTTTAAATATACGGTACGAAAAAACCGTTGATGTTGTAAATTTCCACCATGGAACTCCCGTGGTGTTCATATTTTGTACTATGAAACAGTCAATATAGGCTACCTGGTTACACATGAAATAACAGTTTTGTTCTCTTGATAAAATGCATAGAGGCTTGAGGCAGATTATAAGACCTTCCCATCATGTGCAGCTTGAGTCTCGAATTTTCCGGCATGGCTAATGCACATACACAGACATGCTAAGGCAAACAAATAAATGAGACCGTCAGGAATTAAAGAATTAGGCATGTATGCAGTGTAAGTAGGTTTTTTCTTATGCTCGTTTCTTTTAGCTGACATGACGTGTGTAATGTTTGACGAAACTGCGCGCCAAATAGCTATGTCACACGTTTTCTTGCGTGTTGGTGTCAGTCACATCGTGTAGTCTGAAAACAAATATTCTGTGGCGTTACATCTGCCTATGCCCAAAGATGGTTAAACTGTGTCCTAGTGGCACCACTCATTAGTCGCTGACAGACAAGCTGTGATTGATGCGCAATGAGCAGTGATAAGAGAGAACGAAAGTTTTCTACCGATTTGGCAACCTGCCCGTTTTCACTTTTTATATCGATTATCTGGACAATCACCCTCGACAACGACGTGTATGTTACTCCTATGCTATGTAAATGACACTCTCCAATCAAGAATGGCAGTTGACCTCTCGATGTGTTTGACCTTTAGGATGCCCAACTAAACCGCTACCGGTGCCACATTTTATGACCAAATATACCGACACAATGGGATATAAAATATCATGTAGAATCCAGAAGCTGAATCGGTATTTCCCACCGTGTTCTTCACCACGAGAAATCTTGTGAGACAACAGTCTAATTATATTGCCATTTGAAGGATTACCTGTGTTCTGCTGCTCTCCGCTGGCATGTACACTCAAGTATTCTTGGAACAAGCTTAGTTAGTTGAGACGCACCGATGGCCTTTATTGCCACTGGCGGACTGGCGAGTTTTATCTCATAGGCTTAATCTAAAACTTACTAATCGGAGCCAAGCTTTCAATGCAAATAAAAACCAATTTATGCATACCTGAAAGTTGAGTATTATATCCAGAAATATTAAGCTTGACATTGAGGTATGCCCAAATTGGTTAATATTTACAAACAGAGCAGTTTAAATGTTTGTAAACTTCAGTATGAACGCTTCAGAATTGTGGGATCAGAACAACCGAAACATTTCTAAATTTCCAAATGACTGGAATATCATCAATTGAAAAATAATCATTGTACAAGGCACAGCGTAACATATGTTTCCCTAAAAATAATCCCTAAGAAGACAACGCATCCTCTTGTCACAGCTACCTGCAGCGCCGTCTAGCGGACCACAATTTTTTATCAGTTGAGGACATGTCCTGCATCGTATCAGTTAAAGACCACGGGTATGGCATTACATCATAAACTAGACACAATCTCTCCAAACCCTAATAAAGTAAATGTAGATTGTCATTGACCCTAAGCCGTGTAGTTTAAACATTACGGTTTGTACACATTAGGGGACGTCAGGGGGAGATAGCTATTATGATTGATGGGCGGTGGCTACAAGCGAACTGGGATAGATCATTCATCAATCCATGCACATACCACAAATCTTGTCCGCGACCTGAGGGAACCTTAATTCTGAATCTCAGAGATCACAGTACAGAAAAAATTATGAGAGAGAGAGAGAGAGAGAAAGAAAGAGAGAGAGAAAGAGAGAGAGAGAGAGAGAGAGAGAGAGAGAGAGAGAGAGAGAGAGAGAGAGAGAGAGAGAGAGAGAGAACAACGCCGACACATTCAGCGCGTGGTGTAACAGTAAAGGCATGTTGAGCAAGAAATTAAAGTGCATTATTCAAACAAAAACAGACAGCATTAAGTAAGAAAACAGGATGGTTGTGAGAACTACCTGTGCTTAGCTGTCTTTATAATTGTAGAATAAATTTGGTGACAACTGACGACATGTATCAGTATAAAAAGTCCGAACAATGATCATTAGTGCTGCTCATTAAATTACCCTTACACTTATATGTGAATACTCTCATATGAAAAGTACTTATTTTTTTAATGCTACCCCGAAACACATTTCGAAAATGTATTTTCAGGTTCTCACGTCTTGGATCGTTTTTCAATATTAAATTACTATGTAACCACAAGAGCTTCTTTTCTTCTGAAATTCTAAGAAACTCTAATTTTAGGCATCAGGTGTACCATATATACCACAATTTAATTCGTAAATTTTTAAAAGAAGAAGAAAGAGTGTGTTACCAACCTGTGCACTGCCGAATGTAAAAAGGCAAAAGATGACAGCAATGTGTCCCCATGGAGCAACCATTTGAACATACTTTATACACCCACCTAAAGTACATCCCCATCAAGTTCGAAGTTGATCTGGTCAAATGTTTCGAAGAATACTCTATGTATGTTAATACACATGCATGTATCTTTATCCCTAAAATAACCATGCTAACATTTACTCTTACGGAGCATTAAATAACTCAAAAATCGTCTAACGTTAACAAGCAAGATAACAAAGAAAACTCCTATATTGTAAAGAAATCAGTTGGAGAATGAGCAAAGCGAAATTGTGACTAAATTGAAAAAGACTCAGGTTTGTAGTCTTTGAGGAGACGCCAAAAATTACAAAAATGAACACAAGAAATTGTTTAAAAATGGAAAAATGCAGGGCTACCTGTTGAACAAATTAAGGCCTGGATATACGTAGAAATGTTCCCATATACTTTCGAGTCAGTTGCCCAAGCGCTTTCATTGACTTTTTTTCAAAAATTTCCATATAACTGAAACATCATAAAATCATAATAAATACAACATTTAATGGGCATAAATATTTGATCCAAATTTGGCAGATACCTGCCCGAGGCAGATCCCCACTACGTTTCAAGAGGATCCAACGGACGGATAGAGTACAAGTTGAAAGTGTTCACTGTGAACAATGTTGTGCATACAATTTTGAACTGCATGTAGGGCTAATAAACCAGAATGTTTGGCATGGATATGTAAGTCGACTGACTTTTTATTTATTATTACCTTTTTTAATAACTTTTAAAATTATAAAATAGCAGCAACACCTACCTGGAATAGACACAAAGTCATCAAATCAATGAGGAAGATAATCCACCAGGTGGTTTTAGCTTTGGGAAGAATTTCAAATGTGTAAAAAAAACACCGGCAACACCTACCTGGTGACACAAAGTCATCAAATCAATGAGGAAGATAATCCACCAGGTGGTTTTAGCTTTGGGAAGAATTTCAAATGTGTAAAAAAAACACATAAACATTTATAGAACGGGAAATTTTCGCAGTGCCACCTGTACAGCAAATTAAGGTCTAATGGTAGCCAGAATAGTCCAATGCAATATCGAAGCAATTTGCTAAAAGCCTCTGGAGAAGATGTCTCTTTATGCTGTCACTGAAGCTTGACCTATTGCATACCTGTGACAGTGATCCACCCAGGTAAAGCCAAGTCTTAAGAAGATTTGGTAGATGTATGCTAACCTACTGTATCCTGTTACTAATTCACAACCCAGCTCAGCTAACATTACATGTACTTACACACCCGTCAGTCAGTATCCATGGACAATTCAACCAGCAAAAATGTCTTGCAAACAGTTTGCTTTAAGCATTATCTATCTATCTATCTATCTATCTATCTATCTATCTATCTATCTATCTATCTATCTATCTATCTATCTATCTATCTATCTATCTATCTATCTATCTATCTATCTATCTATCTATCTATCTATCTATCTATCTATCTATCTATCTATCTATCTATCTATCTATCTATCTATCTATCTATCTGTCTGTCTGTCTGTCTATCTATCTATCTATCTATCTATCTATCTATCTGTCTATCTATCTATCTATCTATCTATCTGTCTATCTGTCTATCTATCTATCTATCTATCTGTCTATCTATCTATCTATCGATCCATCCATCTTTCTATCTATATATCTATCCACCTATCTATCTATCTATCTATCTATCTGTCTGTCTGTCTATCTATCCATCCATCTGTCTAGCTATGTATATACATACATGTATATATATATGTATATACATATATATATATATATATATATATATATATATATATATATATATATATATAGGTGTGTATGCGTGTGTATGTGTGTGCAGAAGTTCAAAAATATATTTCGATTCAAAGTAAGTTTAAGCGGCGGTCAATTTGGAGAATATAACTTCCCCCACGGAAGACTTATCTATTTATCTATCTATCTATCTATCTATCTATCTATCTATCTATCTATCTATCTATCTATCTATCTATCTATCTATCTATCTGTCTATCTGTCTGTCTGTCTGTCGGTCTGTCTGTCTCTCTGTCTGTCTGTCTATCTATCTATCCATTCATCCATCCATCCCATCTATCCATCTATCTATCAATCAATCCATCCATCTGTCTACCTGTGTATATATATATGTGTATATATATACATATATATGTAAATATATATATATATACTGAACCCCAATGAAAAGTATCCACATAAAAAAATTAACACATTAATTTTGTAAGTTACTAAGTACTGTGTGTGCATATATGCATGGTTTGGAGCCTACATCAGGGTCATTCAGGACAACTTTTTAACTTTTGCTGGGTTGTTACATAATGCATGTGACTTTTGTGCACCGAATATGGCTTCTGACCACCACTCCTATTGGATGGCTAAAATGACCTGATGTTTTCAGTGGCTTTAAAAAGGGATGTTCAGCCAAGAAAAAAGCCAGTGGTCTCAGGTGTGTTGAGGCGATCATGCCGCGTCTGAGCCAAGGTCAAAGACACCATGCTTTGGGGCTTGCAGAGGGTGGAGTCCCAATCACTCAAATCGCACAAAGAATGGGGTGTACTCGGCGCACCATCCAACGACTAATTGAACGGCAACAAGAAACTGGATCCGTAGATGATCGGCCTAGGCCTGGCCGAGAAAGAGTGACAACACCTGGCCAAGACCGTCACATCCGGCTGATGCACCTGCGAGACCGTTTCCGTACAGCAGCCCAAACAGCCCGTGAGACTCAAGGGGTGAATCACCGTCCTGTCAGTAGTTCTACTGTGGAGAGGCGACTGAGGAGCAGTGGCCTAACAGCCAGAAGACCTTACAGGGGTAACCTGCTGACCCAACCCAGAAGAGAAAGACGACTGCAGTGGTGTAGAGCACACTCCAGGTGGACTCGCCAGCAGTGGAATACCGTCCTTTTTACTGACGAGTCCCGTTTTTGTGTCAGCAGAGCAGATGGCAGAGAACGTGTGTGGCGCCGGACTGGGGAGAGATATGCAGATGCCTGTGTCCGTCAGGCAGATCGATGGGGTGGACCCTCTGTCATGGTGTGGGCAGGCATCAGCAACCGCTACCGGACACCCCTAGTGGTCATTCAAGGGATCCTCAATGCTAGGCGGTACATTGATGAGGTGCTGGAGCCGCACATGGTCCCATTTATGGAGCAGCATCAAGATCTGGCGATCTTTCAGCAGGACAATGCACGTGCACACTCTGCAAGATTAACAATGAACTTTCTCAATGAGAACAACATCAATGTCATGGAATGGCCAGCGTTCTCACCCGATCTGAGCCCTATTGAACATTTGTGGGATCAGTTAGGCCAAGGTATTCAACGGAGGACACCTAGGCCTACTACCCGAAACCAGCTGATCCAAGCTCTGCAGGAAGAATGGAATAATGTTCCCCAACACAGAATTCAAACCCTGGTCAGCAGTATGCGCCGCAGATGTATAGCATGTGTTGATGCTCGAGGTGGCCACATCCCATATTGAACAGAAAAATTTGTGTGACTTTCAATTAGGGCAGTTAATGACATTTTTTGCCTGTAAGTGACGTTAATGTCGGTAGAGCGTGACATTATTTTTACGCCAGAAAAGTGAATGCTTTGTTAAGTTCTAAGCACGTCTAGGTATGAAATGTTTCAAGTATAAACAATAAAATACTTCAAAATTGGCATGTGGATACTTTTCATTGGGGTTCAGTATATATATATATATATATATATATATATATATATATATATATATATATATATATATATATATATATATATATATATATATGCGTGTGTGTGTGTATGTGTGTACAGGATTTTAAAAATAAACTTTGATTCAAAGTAAGTTTACGCGGCGGTCGATTTGGAGAATACAACTTCACCCACGGAAGACTTATTGCCGACACGGCCAATGAAAGCCGTTGTATCACCCTTAATATTGTTTTTTTTTGTTTTGTTTTTTTTTTTTGTTTTTGTTTTTTTTTTCTCTTGTTTTTTGTTGTTGTTGATGTTGTTTTTTATTTATTTATTATTTTGGGGGGTGGTTTTTTTTCTCTCTCCTTTTCTTCCTTTTTTTATTTTTTGTTTTTGTTTTTGTTTTTGTTTTTGTTTTGAGGGAGAGGGTTATGTACATGGGTCCCACAGTTACCAGCGCATGCACATGTGCCCGGAGCATGCCTGTCTTGAAGAAATAGCAATACTATAACATTGTAATTAGTGGTGCAGTATCGGCTCTTAATAACTTGGTTGTGTAATAATTTCAGACGATTCGTCTTTAGTGTCTCCTTCTTTAACCAGTGTACAGCAGATGGTAAACACTTGTAAAGATTTTGGTGTAGAAACTCCCATTATGTTTAATGAAGCAAAGGGTGTGTGTGTCGAGTTCAAAAATAGTGATGCAAAAACTGCTGAAGATATTGTTTCAAATGTTACTTCGATTTAATGTGGACCAAAGGTGAAACATGTTGCCAATATTATTAACTGCAGAACAAATGATGAGGATGATATATGCGATAAGTAAACACAACTTTTTGCGTAGGCTAAAAAGTTACATGTAGATTATGAGGGTGTCAGATGGAACATCTTAGGTGAATTATTCTCCAAGTACTGCATTTCTGCATTTCCAGTCAAATGTGGGATAGAAGATGGAAAGACACAGATGGTTTATAAAGGCGGGGAACAAAGCTGTAAGAAGGTTACTTGGGCTGCCATATAATTCACATTGTCATCATTTACCTTTGCTTTTGAATGTACCATATATAGAACTACAGCGTATCAGACGTTTTATTAAATTTTGTAGAATCATGTTTTTCTATGGGAATCGAACTGTTTCATATGTATGTAAGGAAGATATAAGAAGAAGCTACAGTGTGATCTGTCGTAATTTGTTTTTCATCCTTAACAAGTTTGCTTGTAGCACAGCTCAGGTGCTTAAAGGATATTCGATCAATGACGACTACGCACCTATGCAGATTGTTAATGCACAGGGCTTAGCTGACATGTAATGTGCAAGAGACAAAGTAACAATTGTTGAAGGTTTTGGATATGAAGAGTTTCAGGACGTGATTAATTGCTTTTCAACACTGTGAGTTTTTTTAAATTTCTTTGTGTGGGGTAAAGGATTCCCTGTACAGATTATGTCTTTTTTTTGTATAGAGTGGGATGTATTTGTATATGAAATAAATGATACATAATAACTTTTGACAATGACAGAATTTTTTGTTATCCATTTTCCGTTATGTTCTCCAAAAAAGCCAACTTTCTATATTTCGGAACGGCTCTTCACAAAATACTGCAGTCCAAAGGGCGTCAAATCTACTCATAGACGTTATCCAGTACGCCGATTACCAAAGTTACCACCTTTGTACTTGGTATACGTACTATTTTTTAGACATTATTTATCTATTTGATGTTATTTAGTTATTTAGACATTTAGCATGGAAAAATGGGAAGAAATGACACCCGTTCCTCCGTCACCGCAATTTTTAAAAAATATTCCTATCACTATATACAAATTAAATTCTTTAAGATTTGCTAGAAACTGCAAAAAGTGTACTGGTGAGTTATTATATACTTGTTGAAATATTGATACAAAAGTATGAGAATATTGCAAACTCAGGCTTAGATGATTATTGAGTCGCCAATAGTGAAGATACTTCTCCACATATTAAGAATAATAAAAGATTTCTTTCTTGTGTCATCGAAAAGTGAAATATTTTTAATGAATACTTTGCAAACCAATGTAGAATTACCCCCCAGTAGTGACGCCCCATTCCTCCTTCAATTTACTTTTCGAACCGAGACACGCCTACATTTTATTAAATTCGATGAGGGCAATGTAAGGAAAGTCCTCTCCTCCCTTAGGCTCTCCTCTCTGTGTATGGTCCTAAAAATATAAGAAATACTTTACTTAATTATGGCTGATTCAATTCGTAAACCTCTCACTAAAATCTTCAATCTCTCTCTCCGCCTTTCCTATTTCTCAGACATTTGGAGATAGCAAATACATGTCCCGTGTTTAAGAAGGCCAACAACTGGATCAAAAGTAACTATCGTCCTATACATTTACTTTGTAACGTCTTCAAAGTCTTTGAACGATTGGTCCTCAATGCCCTCTATGAATACCTATTGGACAACAGTCTACTTACATCCAAAAATTCTTGCGAATGTAAAATAAACCAACTAGAATATATTTTTCATAACAGCTATGATGGCCGTGAACATTCTAAAGAAACTGGTATGGTTTTTCTAGATGTTTCTTAGGCTTTCGAAACACGTTTGACATACTGGCCTCCTTTTAAACTACTTCAGCTAGGGTGCCTCTGTTAACACTGCTCAATGGATCAAAAGCTTTCTTTCAAATCGACCTCAACGAGTGCTCATTCATGGCCAAGCGTCCTCTTGGTTGCCTAGTGAAGCTGGCGTACCCCAGGGATCCACACTGGGTCCACTTCTCTTTTTGGTGTACATAGATGATCTCGTTGACGATCGTTAAATTCCTGTTATGTGAATCTCTCTCGCGGATGACACATGCTTGCTAGAAATCGTTCAAAATCCATCGGAATCTGCTCACCACTTAAATAGAAACCTTTTGCATATCCAAATTCGGGAATATTATGGCGTGTCATCTTCAATGCCCTGAAATCTTTAGCTGTTGTCTTTACACGAAATTTATTTAACCTCACAATCAGTTTGTTCATCTTGGTCCGTCAGCTCTACCTGAGGCCACCTCTCACATCCATTTAGGCATGACTCTTAGTAGTATTTATCTTGGCACACCCACATAATCCATGTCGTTAATAAAGCCAGCCAGCGTATTGCTTTTCGCAGGTTGAAATTTAAACTCTCCAGAAACCCCTGCTCAGGCTGTATTTTTCTCTATGATTAGACCAATTCTGGAATATGGTCGTGTCTTCTTCGACAAATGTGGTCCAGGGCTGTCAGATTTGCTTGAATCTATTCAGTATGACGCAAAAATATGCACTGGTGACCTAAGACACACTTCTCAACTTTTTGCAAGAACTCGGATGGCCTACCCTAGCTAATCATAGCAATTACTCAAAATTGGTCTTTTTTCACAAAATGACCCATGATCTTACTCCTTCTTATGTAACCAATCTCCTGCCACCTCATAACTTTGGTCGAGCAACACGTTATTCTAGACCCATACGTACCATCCGGTGTAAGACTCTTCGTTTTAACAGCTCTTTCTTCCCTGATACTATCAAACTGTGGAAAAAACTAACTACTGACATTAAAGATTCTATCTGGCTCCAAATCTTCAAATCTAAACTTAAAACAACCTGGCTAGCGGTGGACAATATCCCTGACTTTTTTTCCTACAGGCATGGTTTTTGTAATATCCACCTAACGCGACTACGGTTAGGCTTCTTTAGGCTAAACGTTGATCTTTATCAAATAAATGTAGTTCCAAGTGTTTCTTGTTTTCCCGACTGAAGAATTTACTCATTTCTTTCTTTTTTTTTTTGTCCTAAATATGCCTTCCCTATAGAAAAAACATTTTGATAATACAATACACACTAACCTGATACTTACATAGGTAGGGAAAGATTGATTCATATATTCCTCTTTGGCAGAAAAAAACTATCGGATTTTCTTAACATAAAAATATCTGACGCAGTACAAAATTATGTAGTCGAAAGCAGATGATGTGTTTCCTAAACCCATCCATAATCATGCAGTATCATTCTTCCTTCTCTCTTAACTGAATGTCACCTACTGACCAAATTATATAAGAAAAACATTTTCTATGCTGTCTGTCTTATGATGTACAGATCTAATTGTCCAAAATAAAAATTTAATATATATGTATAGATGTTACCTACTGACCAAATTATATAAGAAAAACGCTTTCTATGCTGTCTATCTTATGATGTATAGATATAAATTGGCCAGAATTAAAATTGAGCATATATATATATATATATATATATATATATATATATATATATATATATATTGACTTACTTGGCAAAATTACTCCTAGTTCGTATCCTCATTAGTATGAATAGTATGTCCAGTGTCATTACATGTACGTTACATCATATTCTCTATCTGGGTTTTCAATGCCCCATTGACTGTTGTTATTTGTATATGATAATACCAATATTTTCCCCACGTATACAGTTTGTATGATACCATAGTTTGTAATATCACGTGCGTATTGTATATATTGTGGGTCTCTCCGTGTCTGGAAAATCCATTGTTATAAGTAATTTTGTACTATAAGGTAATCCAATATAAACAAATATGTTTAAACTAAACTAAACAATCGGTCACTAGGCCTCTACAGATGTAAAAACAAACAGTTCAAGTACATGAAAAACCATACCACTCGAATTTCTGCTTTTTCTCTGAAATGTCTCTAATAAAATTCACATATCTTATTAAATGTGACAACACACACATGTGTTTCTGGGACCAATTGTGGAATTCATTACCTCATGTAGTGAGGTCATCCCTTAGGACAAGCCGTTTTGACATTTGGCTGTATCACCAAATCATTTGGCGATACCAAGTTCTTTAAAGGTCCTCTTGATTGACCATGTTCAAATTTGATGCATGAGTGACTCATGAGTTGCTCTCACAATACGGTGTGCTTAAAAAATATGGATGTGAAAATAATAGTTTTATTCGCATTTTTATTTTAAAAACTCAATCGTCGCATTCCCTTCATTTCCGACGCCCATAAGGCGCGAAAGGCTTGTGATGTCATAAACGCAGCACCTGCTGACCGGGAGGACTCCAACCATATTAGCGAGCGGTGGCTGTCAAGGGTCACTTGGTTTAAACATATTTTATTTACCTTTTATCAAGAGGATTAAAAATGCACGTAGAAGTACTTATTTTCGTCCCTGTTCCCGCCCAGGATGGGTCAATGTGTTGCTGTTAATTTCAGCAATACAAGTTCTAAAGTTTGTTTACATTACCCCCAAAGGACCTTAAATTACCAGAGTGTGGACCCGTACAGTCAAGATTTTAGAGGGACAAGTGACAAGGCCCTGGGAACCGAGCTAACCTATGTAGCGAACCTTTGTGGAAAGTGACTTTGTCTTGTCAAATATGACGATGTTTAGGACAGGTTTGGCAAAAAAAAAAAAAAAAAATCTGGTGCTGTTGCCAAAAGCGGTGCCATCACTGGACAATGGAAGGATTCATTGAACTGGCCAAATTAGCATTACTCATAAAACCAGGAACAGTGATTCATCATTTTTTACAGTATGTACAAATTAATCTTCAGCATGATTTTGAATTCAAAGCTTGCATAACAGCAAAGTATAGGTCTAGTAATTCAACGACATAATTATCAATTGAATGTCACAGTGACAACACAGGTCTGGGATATTGTTACAAAGTAACATTGAAACAAAACTTTAGTGATTTTAACCATTTTGACTCGATTGATGAAAAAAAAGATGGAAGGAAAACATGGACAAAGACGGATCGGTCTTGTTCCATACCCAGGTCCAGGGATGAAAAGTCTATTAAAGGTTGAGTTAGCTGGCCACTGTAATGTGTACATCTAATTACTACTGTATATTGCGACATGTTTAATCCCATAACACTTGTTTGGAAAGATACCCGGGGGTAGCTACCACATTCACGCCTCATCTACGCAGCTGCCAAAACCAGTGGTCGGCTGGCCTTTCATCTTTTTCAGTCATGTGCCACTGTTTGTGACAGTCCACGGCCAGCTCCCAATGATCGGGTGTACAAATTCCATCTCATTGCACCTTTGTCGTTAATATGGAACCAGAAAATAAGTCAGTCACAGGAAATATTTACCAATTGTCACATAATGGATACGATCTGAAATAAAGGATTTTATTATAAACACGTGTACTGATGGCAATGCATACAGGAATGTAAATTACTGCCCTCCCAGGGGTCACTGCCGGGTAGGAGTTCTGATATTGAAAGCTATTCACAAATGCAAACTTATATTTAATCATCCATAAACCACACATATGGGAAGGGAAAATTAACTGTTTGTTAAGACTTATATATACCGTAGGTGTAGACTGTAGCTGTTTTCGTGAATGCTAGAGTTTGAAACACTACAAGACCTGGCCCATCCTAACGCAAATTCCAATTTATTGCATTCATACTTGTTCTTGTTAAATGAAATGTAGCAAATTTTTGATAGGATAGCAAATATCTCTTTGGCAACGAATTACCATTGCCCAGAGGACAAGTTGGCATCGTCTGTCTGTACCACGGCTACACTCCCTGCAGTACTGGTGATGGTAGGGTTCTGGGGGTCCCCTCATGTGTGAGAGGCTGAATGATTTTTTCCTCTGCTGCTTCAGCTTTTCTTATTAATTCTTCTTCATTGTCATCAGACCACGTACATCCAAAACGTACTTCACACTCTCCGGAATTACTATGCTCTGTTGTATCTGCTGTAACCATGATAACTTTTGGCAAATTCAAGGCACTTTGGCTTAGAAAACATACACCATGGCCAGCGGGTTGCGTTTGTGACGTCCTTAACATTTTCCCACGTCGGGCCATGATCGGAGAAAATTCGCGAGCTTTCCTGTCGCAAATATGGCGCACTTTTGGAGCTAAAAAACACTATTCGAAAATGAAATTTAACACTATGGTTTTCCGATATTATTTCTAACTACCCTAAACATCAACTCCCTAATTTGTGGTACCCATTCAATTAAGAGAACCTTTAAACATTCAACTGTTTCAGCACAACCCGATTGAATCCACCAAGTGTACTTGTGGCTACATCAGAGAAACCATAAAGCACTTCATACTTGACTGCCTGCGGTTCAACATCCAGAGAAGAAAATTATAGTCATATTTATCAAGCAACAATAAATGTCACCACTAAAATCCTTTTGTTTGGCGACGAGACCAACACGTGTAATGTTAACATATTTGAATCAGTACAAAAATTCGTAATTGAGACCAACAGATTTTAAATATCATGATAGTTCCCAATGTTTCTCAATCCTTTTTGTTGTGAAGTAAAATGTTTATACTGACACGTGTTCCTTATACGTCTGTGAAAATGAGTATCATTTTAAGTTACCTACCTACTTTACACGTCGAAATGCATTCTGAAGCCAGTGTTTAGCCTCTCGATCTGCATGTTTCCCTCCCACCTGATTACCTATTTTCCTCCGATAGCCGACATTTTCACCAGGTACAACAACATTTACGCTTCTGTCCCATTAACAGACAGCAGACATCAAGTTCACCCGGACCCATTCAGTTACCAGTAATGCAGTTTTATGCATGGTTTCAAAACAAACCTGTGATAAGAATTCAACAGTCTGTAGTGTTGTTTACAAGAGGAGGAAAAACGAGTATGACAGGAGCCTACGTCCACGTATTTGCAATCGTGGCTCTGAGCAAGAAGGCTTAAAAGTGGGGGTGCATGGTGGCGAGGTTTGTCATCGACGGACAAAAAGGCCGGGTCAGCTGCGAGAGAATCACCCAAAAATCTCGGTTTCAGAATGCATGTAAACGTGCACAATAAGAGGTACGTAGCTAAAGATGCAAAAAATGTTGGCACCAAAATGAACTCAAACGTGCCAAATAGGAGGCGACCCGGTGAAAATGATATTTATTTAACAGAATGATGAAACAGTTACATGTGTCTATTTGTTGCCAAATTTTTTGGATATGTGAACCTAATGATAGACATTTCTGGCGAGAAATTGAAATTCCGAGTGGGCAAACTGGTCCATATAAATTGAACTTCTCGTTGTTACATCTGAAGAGACCAACTGACTACTATACATATGATATTTTTTATTAATTTCTGTTTTCAACAGCGACCACTGGAAATTTCTTCTCAACAAGTCTTGAATGCCTTTTTTTGAGAAAGTCAAACAAATCATGATGGGCTGTGGACGAAGGGTGAATACAAGTGACATTGACTGAAGTATAAAAAACATTAATCATGTATAATTAACAAGGAAGTCAAGCCAAGATTAATTTTAATGATACGAATGAGTCCATGTGAAAATGTATCTCAGTTTGCTCTGATCCATGTGGCAATATCGATAAAAATAGGCTATGACATGCAGCGACCATGATTATACAGGTCCATGGTAAACAGCTGTCAAATTATAATTAATGGATACTTTCAGACTATAGCATTTCTGTATGCAGTCTGAACTTTAATTAAAATATTTGTTTAAGGACGTCGAAAACGAGACTTGAACCCATCAAACTAATTTTCATTACTTACCCGGATATTTTGATGTAAGGGATACCTATGGTGGGGTGATTTGTTTTTATAACGACATTGGTGATTTCCAATTGATAAAAGCAAGAAAACTATATGACTTGTGTACCCGTTTTGCATTATCTGCTATGAAATACAGCGGAATCACACATAAAGGATGCTTGCACGATGGGACCGGGACCATCTCATTTTTTTTTTTTTAATTTTTTTTATTTATTTTATTTTTTTTTTTTTTTTTGGGTTTTGTACAGGTTTGTTTTTGTTTTGTTTTTGTGGGGGGGTTGTTTTTTTTTTTTTTTTTTTTTTGTTTTGTTTTGTTTTTGGGTTTTTTGTTTTAGTTTTTATGTTTGTTTGTTTTGGGGGGTGCTTTTTTCTGTTTTTTCTGTTCTTTTTTATATTTTTTTATTCTCAAGGGTTTTTCTTTGTCTGTACGAAGATTTTCATATTTAAAGCCACCTGCAAAAGTAACAGCTTATGTGATCACAGGTGCTCTTTAAGAAACACAGCATAATAAAAATGGTCACTCGAATCAGGAAGTAAGGGTCGACCGAATGAGGCTACTTGTCTAAATAATGCTTAGTTTGATGACTTAAAGAGCAAGTGTCAGTTCTTTGCCTCAACGTATCCTGGGTTTTAGCTACTTTGGCACTTCCACACGTCGTCTCCTTTCTTTTCAAATAACACAAAATATGTCTCCATTAGCAATGGAAGCAAAGTGGTTAACCACTATGTAAAAAGGGCTAGGAAAAGCAGCTGAATATGCCGAACGAGCATTGAGGATATTATCTGTGCACTGCTGTCAACAATTCTCTTTCAAAACGTGGCTTCTCCGCGCACAACTGTATAATTGTAGTACATTACATGCATGTATGGACGCCTGGTCATTTTGTCTCAACTGTCAGTGGCAGATACTTAAGCCTATGGTCAAGTCGCACATTTTTCAGTGTGAAAGGAATGTACAAATGACAGAGGAAACATATCAATTGAAGGATAGACGTGTTTGAAATATACGACGCAGTGCCGTTATGACCAAAAGTCATAAGACCATAATGAACTTTTCTACTTACAAGCGGTGCACGTGCATGAAGTCCGGTGTCAAAAGTCCGACTCGACAGACAATCTTTGCATACAAAACCCCTATTTGACCATGTTATGCTCAAGTGTAAATTCGAAGTGTATTTACAGTTGCAGTAAGGTTTTTACAAGATGTAATACTCCGTGCAGCCACAACAACAAAAATATCAGGCAGTATGGTCATGAACCTCCAAATCAATCGACCATCATTACTTACTTTATGCAATTAACCCGACAGCATTTGGGCGGGGTTTTTTCTACCAAATAAAATTGGTTTGTGTGGTCGTATGGAGAAACAAATATAAGATAATGATAACAATATTATTTGAACGGTAGATTGAAAACGAAGAAGGAACAAAAATGCAAAAGTGGACATTACCGATAAAATTAGTACGGGACTCAGATCTAAATAAGGCAGACAAATAACGGAGAGATGTAAAAAGTATTCTATTTCCGTTGATTGAATCTGCATGCACATGGAACAGAACGTGATTACAATGTAATATGTACATGGTACTCAATATTATTTGAAGAATCAAAATATTGCTGCCGTTATCAGAAACATGCCAAGAATGAGGATATGCTTACAAATTACTGCATAAATGTGTGGCTCATGTTACATTTATTAAAGCACACATCTTTTCAATAACTCCACGATCCCCAACAATTAATTTAGTGAGAAGTCAAAGCTATAGAGAATGTATAAAGTATTGAGGGCATGCTGAAAGTTGTGTTGGTCAAAGGTACGTTTTAGTCAGGAATACATTTAAGTAAAAGTCATGGCAAACATGCCATTGCACTCGTGACTATCACATTATAACAAAAGGGCAAGAACAGCCCATGCTCAGCTGACCTAGAGATTCATCAGACTCGTGGTTCTGTGAACTTGGGATAGTGCAAGATAGGTAGACACTCATCAAAGGTACATCCCCACATAGTTTGACACATTTCTGGCCAAAATTATTGAAAGTATAACCATTACAAAAATTACCATGTTAAACTTTCCTATTAAACATTAATAAAGATTTTCATATGAAATCCAAAAATCACTGGAGCATGTCCATTTCAATAAACTTGGTAGAGACCCACCCAAGGTACATTGCCACTAAGTTTGAAGTCAATCTGACCGAGAGTTTCTTCGGAGAAGTCCAAAATGTGAATTAGCATTAGAATGCCCGTTGACTTACATAGCAATCAATAGGAAAAGTGCATTTACCGATAAATACCCGAAATAAAAAAAAAAAAAAAAAAAAAATAACGAAAAATAAAAAATCCAGAGCAGTGCCACCTGGTGAACAATTTCTTTGACCCTTCCACAAGGAACATATCCACCAAGTTTCAGCTTAACTTCAGTGACGGTTCCTGAAAAGTTGAAAACAGCGAAAACACATACACAAAAAAACCATGAATGAAAATATCTAAAAATACAGCGCTACCTGGTAAATAAATTAAGATCCAGGAGTCCCCAGCAGCGTTCATTTGTGATCTCAAAGCAATTGGACGGGCGGTTTCGGAGATGATTTTTTAAGACTGGTCCAAAAAATAACAACAACAAAATCATCAAAAATCCAAAAAATCACTGAACCGTGACTCGTTTGGATAAACTTGGTAGAGACCCACCCAAGGTACATTGCTATCAAGTTTGAAGTGAATCTGGTTGATGATTTCAGAGAAGAAATCGAAAATGTGAACTAGTATCAGAATGCCCATTGACTTGCATTATAATCAACCGGAAAGATGCATTTACTGTTATGTACTGGAATTGAAAAAAAAAAAAAAAACGTTGAATATCAATAATCCATAGCACTGCCACCTACTGGACAACTTTGTTTGACCTTTTCACAAGGAACATACCCACAAAGTTTCAGCCTAATCGGAGTAGCGGTTCTTTAGAAGAAGTTGAAAAAAGCGAAAACACACACAAAATCATTAAAAGAGGGAAAAGATTGCAGCACTACCTGGTGAACAAATTAGGAACTATCAGTGCGTAGGAGTGTTCCCGTGAGATATCAAAGCAACTGGGTAAGCGGTTTTCGAGAAGATTTTGGAAGGTTTGTCCCCCCAAAAGAACAAAAACATTCATAAAATCATCCAAAAATAACTGGAGCTCTACCCAGTGTACATTCCCACCAAGTTTGAGGTGAAACTGGCCAGTGATTTTGGAAAGGAAGTGGAAAATGTGAATTGTGGACGCCAACGGGCGGCAGACGGACGGACGGACAACAGATTCCTGACCACCGCATAAGCTCAGCTGACTGACTGGTCAGCTGAGTTAACAAAACACAGTTTGATTTGGGCTGGAAATGGAATTGACCACTGCTCGAAAGCTATGAGAATCAACGGTCTGCATAATATGTACAGCAAGATGATTCCAAGTTTTGTTTCCCCTAACATCTTGCTGCTTGATTCCCAATTACCTTTTTACAGGGAAATAGGAAAACGTTCTTGAAATTGTAAACTCTGGTTACATGTATGGTTTAAGATCATCAGACTGGACGGTACAAAACTGGAAGTTCACAGTCTGCCAAAATTGTTGTTATAAATCACTATTTGAATAACATGATACCAACATAGAACCGAAACATTTATTACATATTTGTAAGTCATAACGCTTGCACCACAAAGCCGACAGCTCCACTTAACGGAACGTGTTGAAATTCTTTGATTAGCATATGTCTGTTGAAATGTGAACTAATTTTGCCGATGTAAGGACCCAAGTTGCTATGTCAACATAAACAGCACTGCAAAGTAATCGGAAGAGATGTCTCTATTCCAAAACTCAAACATGTAGTCGTTTGTGAAGAATCGGAAATTATATGGTAAAGTATATTTGGATGTCTGGACCAAAAACATTTTATGCGGGAGCAGACACTTGTAATATATATATATAGCTGATACGTGAATGAGTGGCCAGTCAGTAACTTGAAAACAATTGCATAACTTGTGCATGCAAATACAAATTAGGACGGTGGAGGCTGAAAGCTTAGTCATTGTTGGTGTGAATCATAAATAAATATATGTATATACAAAGAAAGCAAACTGAACATCTGTTCCATGATTCAATTCAATAAATTCAAAACACAATACAGAAAAATTTAAACATATTCAATGACCTCATAAAATCAATAAATATGCCTACTGTGCATTTACTGTTCATACAATAGACCGGACGCCATTGAAAAATAACATCTTGCTGAATTGGATTTCCAGAATGGAATTATTATTATTATTATTATTATTATTATTATTATTATTATTATTATTATTATTATTATTATTATTATTATTATTATTATTATTATTATTATTATTATTATTATTATTATTATTATTATTATTATTACATGCATAGATCTATTATGAAGCCTTAAATAGTTTCTGTTCTACAAATAAGATAGCTTGAGTTGCAGAAGTTAAATAGTGACGACGAAGGAAACAATGCCTAATTATAATGAGCGATTTGATCGGCTAAAATGGTGTAAAATGCACCAAGGCAACATCGTTAGGTTCTCGATTTCATTTATAGGTTTTATGGTGGGAGAATGGAGAGGAGAGTGCAGAAATCGGAAATTATGTAAATAGAAAATAGGATCACTCCTATTTACCACGTCGACGATATAATTCAAAATTAAACTAATTCCGAAAACTGTCTATGGAAGCTATAACCAACACAAATCGATTCTCTCTTCGCTGGTAATTTTTAGCTGACTTGAGAACGCCAGAATGACTGACGTAAAACTGACGCTAAGTAGACCAACTGAACCTGGATTCATTGTAAAAAGCAAAGACAAAATTGCTTATGAAAAGTAACGCATCTTTGAATATCAACTCTAGAAAAAACGAAGCTTCCGTTCATTCTAAAATACATAAATTTACCATACAATAAATACCATTAGAAACATTCACACTAATCACACGCCATTATCGAAACATTGCACATCACCTATGTCACAAAGCTGCGAATGGAAGACATTAAGACATGGGAATAATGACTTTACCATTCACTATACTGTTCTGTATGTCTGTACAACCACCACTCTTCGGCTAGGAAACAAAAGAAAAGTTGAAGAATGCGAAACATTTTAAAATCATTTTATTTTTGTTAAGATGGTTTGTGCAAATGTGCCTGAGTCGTTCGCATGTAATTATTTTGGACACTATCATTCCAAAATCAATTAACTGGACGCTGGCTCATTGTTTGAAAAATGGGCAGCATTTCAAGGCCATTTCTGATTCTGTCCGAAAGACACAATTTAAAATTTGCTTTATTTATAAGGTAGGGCAGGAAGACAATCCATCAAATTTCAATGTCGGTTTGTGGACCGGCAATAGGAGCTGATAATCTTGTTGAGTAACGCTCCTGTGAGTTGCGCTACATTGATGACAGTTGTAAGCACAACAGCGCATCGGTTTCTGCTGTTGTGTACAGTGGCACAATGTTCATGCTTCGTGAAAGATTTATCATGGTCAGTCTTTGCATACTAGACTCACCTATGAAAACAGATTAAGGTATTGTTATTTCGATTTGATGCATAAGTCCAACTGGGTTTTCAGTGAACTTCGAAAAATCGACTCCAACTGGGTTTTCAGTGAACTTCGAAAAATCGACCCTTTTCCCTGCGCCGTGTTATCGCCGACCCGTTCTGACGCACCTGAAAATCTCTGCCACCAGAGATTACAACACACCAGTTGGCCTCTTTGTAATGTAAGTGCAGACAACAGCTTGACATATATACATGTTTGGGATGTTATTTTTCTAAGCGATTCAACCATCACGATACAAGTTCATATTAATCTCGAACAAAAACCATCAACATCAGTGTATTTATGCATAGTTGGATTTCCAGTCATATATTGTGCAATTACACAAATCAAATTTTAATCAATACTTATGTTCTGTATTTTTAGTCATCACTAACGCAGTAAAATAACGGTTTTGGTCTTAGTGTACGCATTTTTGGCACACAAACAAACGGTAGCTTGCCCGGCCAGGGGCATCATGTCTGTAGACGCCCAGGTCTGAACAATGGCGAACACTCCAGGCAAGCAATCAGTTATATTCCAGACATTTCAAAACTTAAAATTTTTATGCATACATGCTAGGGATAGCTCCTCTCCATACGAGACATGTCGAGCCCAAGGCTAGACTGATATTAACTGAACTCAGCCAGATGTATCAACCATTGTGCTGTTGTTTTTCCTATGAGTTAATTAATTTCCCAAGTTTCATCTTTAGCCACATCAGGGTTTTTATTCCTTGAAAGGCTAACTGACAGCCGTTTGGCAGTGTTCCAGACTGTTTCATATCCAAATGGTTTAACGATTTGAAATACCAAGACACTGACGAGCATGGGGATTCATTCATTTTACAAGGACAACGAAAACACAAGTTGCCTGAAAACGGAGCATTTAGTCCCAAGTTTCATTTCCTTTGTCCTTTGTGTTGTGGCACTCTGTGTATTTTGATGACATACTAAACAGTAGGACGTCTAGAAAATATTTCAATAATAATAATAATAAAATAGTGCTATGGAAGGAAGTGTGAAAGTGCTGATTAGGTCCGTTCCTGTAACTACATTTTGTAAACCTTACCGTACACGAGATATGATCATGATCAGCATACGGGGGTGGATCTGTTCTTGCCCCAAGCCATGGGCACGTCTATCTGGACATTCAAATGATTACGTGGCCTATGAAAACGTCGAGTCTTGCTATATTTTTGAACTTTCTTCTTAATATCCCTTATTCTGGAAATTTGTGTTTCTGAAAAAGTTCAAATATTTTCGATCTTTTCATAAGAAACACCTACCACTAACAGGACCTTCATAATCTTCAAGATTGGCCATTGGCCATTCGCATATCGTGATCATAGGTGTCATTGGTCTTCATACGACAAATTCCATTCCAAATGTTCAAAGTTATTCTTTTATAGATGTCCTGCTTTTAACCAGTATTCTTAGTCTTTTTGCAACGTTTACGTGATTGAGACTTCAGGAATTCGCTGATTCTTTTTTTTTTTGTTTTTTTTTTTTGTTTTTTTTTTTTTTGTTTTTGTTTTTTTTTTTTTTTTAGGTTTTTGTTTGTGTGTGTGTGTTTTAAAATACTTTGGATGACACCAAGGGCCCAATGATCTATCATCTAGCGAATAATGACTCTTTTACGTAACACTAAACAGACAATTTGCAATTCATTCCTGACACACTCACACAATGATTGATTATATTCCATCTGCCATGGTAATGATCAAAGTAACATTTATAATTCGGATCGTGGTTTCATTTTACCCATCCGAGAAAAATGTGGAAAACTATCTCCTTTCCACCACAAGGTATCTAAATATGACCAGACTGCTGCGGAGTATAAAAGGAATACAGTTCTACAATCATGTCCCAATTAAGAAACTATCTTGCGGAGTTTTTTGTTTAAAGTTGTACCATGATGAATATCGAAAGAAAAACCATGGTCTTTACCTATGATATCAAATTTCGTCGGGGGACCAAAAATCCATTTGGGGTGAACCTGAATCCGGTGGATAAAGGTTTTTTTTTTTTTTTTTTTTTTTTTTTTTTTTTGCAGATTCCGGTAGCCCAGGTAGTCCCATTCAAGAATCCAGTTGTTGACAATGCGTCACTGTTGAGCATTACGGGGAATATGCAAATTAAGGGGGCCATTATTGAACTTCAGTTTTGTAGCAATATCTCAAGAAGTAAGCATGCTAGCAAGATGAATTTTTAGTCTATACCAATGTGTCCATGGTCAAAGAATCAGATGAGACCCGATTGAAGAGCTGTAATGATTACGTAATACAAAATTCAGTATAGCGGCCGGGCAAGGTATGCGGACTCATCAAAATACTGTTTTTACTACATCTGCCTTCAAATTGCAGGTTTGTTGTGAAGGAATGTTATCTCTCTAGTCCTTGTAGGGTACTAATGTGCCATCTTCAAGAAATTAACTCCTTAATAGCCTGTAAACGCACCACCTCAGGGGCCATGTCACTTGTCACGCTGCACGGCATTTGACGTTAGGGGTGGTAGGGGGTCATCACCTATTGACGTTAATTTGCTGAAACCGTGACAAACAATATGACAGTGAGAAAAAAAATCAGAGAATGAAGCAAGTTCTAGGTTGCAATATACATACAGAATACAGACGTAGCCACATCACCATCACTGTATAGTCCTGATGTTACTGGCATATTTACAAAATCTGTTCGACTCAGCTTTTATATTATTAACTTTATTATAGGTATATACCAACGGTGTCTTTGAACCGGAGCAGGGCCTTTTATCCTGCCCTTTTAAAAAACAATTTGAATGAATGCTGCAAAGAGGTTTTAAGAGAATAATTAACCCTAGTCAACAGCTTTCCTTGGTGCACTCGGAGCATTAAGCATCCTGCTTGTGCTCAGGAAAGCAGTTGATTAATATATAAAATGACGATTTAAAGGTTAAAAACAAATGAACACTTCATAAACACACTTTAGCAAGTATTTCAGACTTTTATTTGTTTCATTCTAGCTAAGGTAAATGGTTGTGAACTCACGCATTCTATGCATTCCTAAGGCCTATACACAAGCCAATATTTCAATGAGGGGTGTAGGTGTATTCCCCCCCCCCCCCCCCGCCCGTCTTAAATGCTCATAAAATTCATTTTGAAAACACATAATATTCTAGAGAAAACTACCTTCAATTATAGCAGAAAGAGTAATTTGCAGGAACGGTATTTTTTTCAACAAATTGGTCGATTCTAAACATCAAGACAGCTGCGATCTATATCAACGTGAGTTTTCAATTGTGTGAGCTAAAGTAGATTTTAAAAATTTCGCACACCTAATACTAACAGACCAATTTGAATATTAACCGATGCATATCTGGAAAAAACTGTTCTGAAGTTACCCTACTTAGCTTTATATATGTATACCGATTTACTGTTTAGCACCAGAGCCAGGGACAAGCACATAGACAGAGCTTAAAATGTGTCAAATGTTTTACCCGGTGGTTCTCTTGGCGTTGTTTTCAAGATATGAGCGTTTCAGAGAAAGGCGGCTTCCTGAGGTATTACGCACAACCGCCAAGCTTTCACAAAGACTCGTTGTGATCGTAGTTTTTTTGCAGAATCTGTAGACACTAATGCGAAGTGGGTATGTAGGCTTGAATTGGACAGTGTGCTTCAGTTTTATCGCAACCATTCTTGTTGGAAGTCCCAAGCACTCACCCGCAACATTTTGCTCAGCGCTGAATATTTAAGTTGACATTCACCACACATATGTTATCACATGGAATTATTTTTAAGCAAGAACCAAAGAAAAAACATAAATGAAGCTTCAATGACCTTTGTCTCGGTATAATTATCAGGAGGTATGACATAGGACTAATTGTCTTCTGTAAGTGAAACGCTCGTTGTGTGATCCCATACTAAACAAATCTGCACATCTAGGTGTATAGTTGTACCAATGGAAGTTTGAATTTGACTGTGCGTCATTGTTTAAAAGATTTTCAGAGTAAAATCCTATGTGCCCAAAACACTTCCCTAGTCCAGTGGATTCAGTTTACTGCGGCAAAAAACAGTTACACGATTCCCTTTCTTTACACCAGGCCCTGAGAAATACACATCGAGAATGTTTAACACTTTCCCGCTCAAACCGGTTGGCAACGAACGGTAGTTTAAAAGCCGTCTGTTCCATTCTGGTTGCTTTAAGTCTGCCTTTCGTGACAACAAATGGAAGCAGGTTGAAAAGAAAATAACGAATACGAATCTGACACTAGACAATAGCTTTCCTCGCCGCGCATCGAGCACAGAGCGCGCCAAAGAAAGTTATTGACTCAGCCCAAAATGAATGACTCTTCAAGGGTTAAATTATTAATACTCACGTTTTTTCAAAAGTGGTTGCAATGCTCTAAGTAGTGTAATCTCCTGTTAAATTACTGTGGCCCAAATATTATATTAAAAGTCTTGTCTGTGAGCTCTTTTCTGAAATTTGCTGTTAAACTTGCCCAGAACATAGGGAAAGCAATTTCTGAGACCTTGTTTGAAAAAAGAAATTTCGGGGGGAAGCAGGGAGGGAAGATGCCCCCAACGTCGCTAGCACGGACTTCGCGCGACAATACTGCCAAGTTCAACATCTTCTAAATTAAAGGTCCAAAATTGAAAGTAGTGCCCCTTCCTCTTCCCCCTCTGTCCACCTGACAAGACATTGTGACGGCCCTGGTTTCTACCATCAATAAAATGAGCACATGAGGCAACTGTGTGAAAAGAAGGTGCATGGCCGCAGTGATTGTGAGCAAGCAATTCGTGGATAGGCTTTTCTGTTCTGGGATACCCAGTTCATTATGGGGGAATGCTGTTTGCGGTAATGCGTGTTCCCAAGTGGAAGCTGTTAAACTGGTCTGATAAATTGTACACAGGATTTATATTCTCCCTCACCACCACCCACCACCCACCCTACCCCCAAAAGGGGAAAAACCAAAGAGGTCGGACTGTGGGCTAAAGACTGTGACTTTTGTTGTAAATAATCAAACCGCATGATCAGATAGGCCTTAGCCTACCTCTTTGATTTGAGCTGGTACCTTCCATAAGCAAGCATGCAATTTCAGTTCACAGGGAACCAAACAGGTCGTGCGTCATTTATGATGGTGCTGTTACTGTCAGCGTAAGTTACACTACATTCGTCGATAAAAATAAACTGGGTCAGTGATCCGATGGCATGTATATTATGCGCTTCCATAGCTCACCCCCAAACCCCAAGGATAAGTGTTGGAGCGTCATGATCTAGACCTCCAGGATCATGACATCAGCTAACTGTAAAACCGGCATGCCAGCATTTAAAATTAAAGTGGAATTTCAGGGCTAATGATCAAGCCCATAAGGAACACAAAACAATTTTCAATGAATATAGCAGCAAATACTCAATTGTGATGAGGAACGCACACCGTAAATAATTTATTATTGGTCAATTTTTCAACGATTTTCAGGGTCTGTCCCTGATGATGAGAGACAGTTGCCATCTCTGGTAAAACTGTTGGATGATTGAGGACGTCCATGTTTCCCACCACGTGGTTTATTTTCAACGGTACAACTGCCACCAGCCACAGGAACTACGGAGCCCCAGAGGGGACATGAAGAAAAAAAATTCGTTTGCACGAAATATATTTCGTGGGAACGAAATAAAATACGAAGATCTACCATGTCCCTTTAGGGGTAAAATGTGGAGCCCCTAAGGGGTCACTTGGAAAATGTAAATGGATATCAGTATAATGTACAAGGCATATATTTCGTTCCCACGAAATATTTATTTCGTGGGAACGAAACTTTTTTTTCTTCATGTCCCTTCTGGGGCTCCGTAATGAACTCACCTGGCAGTTGTGTGGAAATAAGGCGCAGGCGTACGGCCCAAAATTAACCTGCACAAGCTGTCCATGGATAAGCCTTGTTGGGATACCCAGTTTATATTTGATGTAAATACAAAAGCGCCTAAATTTCTTTGTGGGCTCTATGTCACAGTCACATAAGAAGTTGCAGAACAGGGGCTCCATGGCAAATCGTTGCACACAGCATTTATATCCCCACAAAACGAACCTTAGAGGCATGTCAGACTGCGGTCTAAAGCATGGCATATCAAAATAAAGGTACTGGTGTCTATGCAATCTGATACAGCCTTTGGTGATAGAACTTTCTTATCCAACCTCCGTATATGTACGTATAAGTAACTTTTATCACCAGGAACAACTTTATATTTCGCCTGAAATTATAGCAAATTTATAAAACTTTGTGCATCAAACCAGCGTCTTGTTGCCTATTGAAGGCATGACGTCGCCAATGTTCGTGCCTGCAACTGACAGAATAATTGTTACATCAGTGGGGAACTTTACAACGTTACCGGTAATCTTTTTTTCTCAAAATTAAGGCTGACCTAACGATATTACAGTACTATTCTTCCATTTCTCTTGCGACATAAAGTTGGGTTCACCATTAGCCATAACTGGTCGAATTAAACGTTTAAATAAATCATTGGCGTTAAACGAATGAGTTAGAGGAAAAATTGAATCTTTCGGGTATGAAATTGGGGAAATCCCAGAGGCTTTGAGTTGTTTCATTCTTTAGCAGGCAAAGGGAGCACACATTATCTGTCAAAGGGTACGCGATATGCCAACCATTCAGGCAGATAAATTAAATAATAGTGCCAATCGATAGACATCTTAACAGGTTTATGGTCGTCTTCATAATAATCGCACTGCAATACTACTTCGTTATGTGTTGCTCCCCGTGTCTTTGTGGTTTCCACGAAGCTTTTGGGGCTAGAGTACGAATCGTTTATTGAAAATTCTAGCAAGATGTCCATCAGCTGTTCAATCGCAAGTCAAAAGGGCTTTTCGTTTTTGTTGGGGGTTTACTTTCTACATGCTATGCTATATCCGCTACAAGTTACGGTCATTTGCAGTTTAGAATATCCACATTCATTACAATGCATGCTAGAATGAATGGATCAATGTGATATATTTTGTCCAAGCACACACTTGTTAAGTTGCATATGTATGTTACCACATCAAATATTATGATCGTTTCATGAAATAATCCTACACAGTGGTATGCAAACCTGTGCGAAATACCAAATATTTTCTTCTAAAAAACTACATTTCATAAAGCAAATTATGACGCACGTGGCCGACGTGAACGAATATGATTCATCCCGTCAACGTGTGAGGGAATGCTTGTTTGTGTAATGTTTTATGCAGTGGAAATCGTTTTATTCTTCTGATTAGCTGCTGGACACAAATGGAAGAATGTTTCATTAAAACTCCAACAGAGGGCAGTATCTACTATTTTCTGAAAAGTGATTGACAATTCCAGGCACAGCTATTTCAAAGGCTTTGTGCATGCTTTTGAGGTCTGTTCATCCAACAGTACAGCGGGAACCCCTGAAATCAGTTGCTTTGATACCCAAGGTTACGTGTGCTCAAGAACATATTAAAGGATGTCAAACACAATATAAGATGTATAAGATGGAGGCTGACTAGCTTCTTTTCCAGTGGATGGCTAGCTTGATTTCTTCAAAGCTTTCATTAAAGCAGACTATTACAACGCAAAAACGTAACCATTGTCCGCCAGGTGTCACCGCGACACAATGTCGTTTTGAAACTGTCCAGCATCGGCATTCATTTTCTCTCACTTTAGAAACCATGTGCACTGGCAGCCAAATTGGCTTTTTATTTTTAAGTCACATTGCATTTCTAATGCACAACGCACGATATATCATAACGACACTTGTTGCAGCACTATCGCTCCATTCATTCATTCAGCTCAGAAGAGACAATGCAATAAAGAGAGTACGCTCAAGTGCATGACGGTGCCCACATTGTTGCCATGTAAGTTACGCATTCTTGAACACACGCTCACCTACATGTACAAGCCCAACAAAGTTTTGCATAGGCGCACTGAGTGCTGGTCAAATTAATGGACAAGTATAAGTAAAATGTAACATGTAGCCAAACCAGTTGCTGTTTATATATCATCGCACATATATGTACATTTGTATGCATCATTTGTAGACCACCACACAAGCTTTCATGACGGAAAGAGATACTGAATATGATCTATGTTGGTGCAGAATTTTTTTCCTAAAACGAGATTGAGATATACGATGCCAAACTTTATGAAAATACATATAAACGATATCTTAGTTCAGTTGTGCAGTTACGTACTGTGATCAAAATAACATTGTAGTGAGATGTAGAAGTGCCAGAATGGTGCCTTTCACACTCAGAAAATAAACGCAATTATAACGAACATTGTAGATGTTTGCAAATTTACTCAACAAAGGAGGCACAGATACTATCTTCACAAATAACAAAGTCTTGGTATTAGGTTCTCTATGTGAGAAGTACCCTCAGTCAAGTATTTGCAATTAGACAACAATATGTTATATAAGTATTTCTATTATTTTCCATCTACTTTAGGTCTTTAAGCCTGTAAACTGATAAATACTGTGCTTCTTATAAATCACCTTACTTATTGACTAAATGTAATCAGAAAAACGTGCATTGCAATACTTGCTTTTATGATCATTTTGAGTCATAATACTCAATATACTGTGGACAATTTAAGAGGCTAATGTACCATTTATGTACACGTCACAACAAACATATAAGGTGAATCATGCCATGGTTATGATAGACCAATAGAATGTTTTTGAAACTTCTGAATGTAATATAAATTATTAAAACTTTGTTGGTTTCGTCCAAATTTATGGATGTGTACAGCGATATTAAAAATTATGCAAGTTAAATGTAGTACTATTCTGCCTACGAAGATAAACAAAATGACATAAGCACTTTTTTTTCTTATCGCCAAACCACACAGTATGACTATTACACGCATAAAATATTCAAACTAAGTCATCAGCTACGACAAAATACGATTTTCTCTGAAAAATGTCAACAATGCTACCGTCTGAGAAGGTGCAGAAAATATTATATCGGTCCCTTGAAAGATAAAGAAAATTAGTTTAACTTCTAAGATTTGGCTTGAAAAGAATGATGACATGTACATAAAGGTGCAGAAAAAATAAATCGAGTATATATGATAGCAAGCTTCAAGCGGCAATGTGGCTTTTATTATGAGCCAGATTGACAATCTGTGATGTAATAGAGTATCATACATAAAATTGGATAAAACGTCATTTCAAAGGTTTTCAATCGAGATATTTACCATCTAAGTTCCTATTAGTACTAATGATAAATGGGTCAGTAAGCCTCACTTTTTACTATCCATCATACGATCCATAAATGAATGATGTCATTCTGAGACTAATGAAACAGAGGATGTATCATTGAGTAACCCACGGCCGGTCTATAATATCATTAATCTTGAAGTAAATATGAATTTAAAAGCTATCATAAATCAAGACTTTCCTTTTAGCTTAAATTCTGACTTCATATACCCTTCCATTTAGAAGAAAGTGTCGTATTCCCAGCAATTTGACTTATCAACGTAAAGAATTATGTTGAGTCTGATTATGCTTGGACCAAAAAAAACCCCAACAAATTTGATTCGACTGCCTTTGAATCGATTCCATAAATGCTGCATTATATCAAAATCAGATGAAATGAAAATAATAAAGTATCTTAAAGTGTGCCGCCACACGAGCAACAAAGTTCATATTTCTTTCCTTTGCGAAGCATTGAGAGATCCCAATGATACGAATGCGGCAAGTTCTGGCTCAGCAGGGTACGTTCCAATCTGGCACAACCTTTATGCAATCTGCATTATTGTCACTATGAGGGTAACAAAGGCCAGGGTCAAGTGTGGTATTGCTCCTTTAGATCCATCTGTAAACCAGAAAAAGGGGAATATTTATTGATAATGTAATTATATGTTGGAAAGCTGAAAAAATATATAAATATGTCTTTAAAATTTGGACACTTTACACATACAGCCATGCATCAGTACGTAAATATTTACACATTACCACCATGCAGCTATAAGCAGACATTTACACATTAAAACCATGCAGCAATACAACCGTGCAGACAAAAGACCGATAGCACATACCGAGTTACAAACACAATAACAAAAAGAATTTTAAAGCAGTAATTTAAATTAATTGATTCACATTCTGACGTTTTTTTTTCCGGGGGCGGGGGTGATTTTGAAGTGTATTGAGCACATTAGTCTTTTCCCCAAACCCTGATCAGGGCAGTGTAAAGGCATTACATTGATCGATTTTAGCACAAGGAAAACACGAACCTCCATTATCTTGCATATAAAAGTAGATTATAAATCTATCTGCACATCTTGAGTGAAGTAACAACGTATTATACACAACATATGACGGATTGGTTTGTAGCCAACATATACTGCCAAAAATTTAATCGTAATAGGAATTGTCAGCTGATCAGCTGATTTTCACAGATTTTCTGTTTAAACATACCAGTACTTTTCTTTCTTATACACTTAGTATTCAGTGTTTTCCAGCTCATTGCAGGGTTTACAGCAAAACGCCATCTGATCATTGCTCAAGGCAGTTTATTGCTCACGTGAGCGCTGAGCATTTTAAGATGTAAGTTATAACACTTGGCATCAAAGTTTCCACAAAAGCCACGCTACAACATCAACTACTCAAAGGAGCCATTTTTAATTAGCTACATCTGTATTTTCTTACTTTTCGAATAGATCGATTATGTCTTCTGTTATGTCACAAAAATACACTTAACAATGATATTTTGATGACCTGTATGAGCTACATCTTGAGTATTGTGACTGTTTTGTGATCTTCTGAGGCAAAGCGTTTGTGTCCCGTCTCCCATACATAACATCTTGTCTAATGCGACTCGCAACCGTCATTAGGTTCAGCTGTATAACTAAATGTGACTGTTTTATTTACCTGACACCATTCTAATTCTACATGCCTAAATTTGACAAAGGTAAATTCAGTACAATTATCTTTATAGAGATAGAAAAATAGATTTACGAATAAATGGTTTGATTGTGTTTATTACTTTTACAATAGATTTGTGTCAATCAGATTTTAGCATTTAATTTTGTATGCAAAAATACTGTATGAGTGTTATTTCAAGTGAATAAATGATCAAATTTGCAATCAGCGTTGACTGCTGATATTTCTCAAATGTTATAAAATGCACGGCGCGCAAAGCTGCAGCCCTGTGGTAGCTGACCCCCTTGTCTATTGCGATTGCTATTCAAACTATGATCGCAAAACAGGATTTCACTATGTGCGTAGTGCTCTCCAGGCAAAATTCCCAGTGGTTGCATTTTTATTCTTACCGTTATTCAGCAAGCTACCGAGAGAGTTGCTCAAGCCATTTAGATTTTGAGAGTTTGATCCTGTATTGGAATTGCTGCCACTGGATCCAGTTCCTGTATTGGAATTACTACCACTGGACCCAGTTCCTGTATTGGTGTTACTGCCACTGGATCCAGTTCCTGTATTGGTGTTGCTACCACTGGATCCAGTTCCTGTATTGCTGTTGCTACCACTGGATCCAGTTCCTGTATTGGTATTGCCACCACTGGATCCAGTTCCTGTATTGGTGTTGCTACCATTGGATCCAGTTCCTTTATTAGTAGTGCTGCCACTGGATCCAGTTGCAGGTTTGGTGGTGCTGCCGCTGGAGCCACTTACTGCAGCTGGGTTGGCACTACTAGCACCTACGGTAATCTTCCCGTTAGGTGTAGCCCCGGACACTGTATTGTAAGAACCTTTTGATTACTGTGACGAATTGACTACCTCCTTCAAATGAGATTACAAGGATAGAAAGTGGACAATGGATCAAATAATGAGAAAGCAGATAAAAAGAAAGTTCAGCAAAAGTGAGTCTGAGACAGACATGCATGTAAAAATCTCTAACATATTTTGTTGATATACAATGTCAACATTTAAAATTCTCAGATCGCCGCTGGAGGCACATGTAACTTTGTATTAAAGAAAAGCCAAATGAACCGAATCAAAGAAATCTATTCATCCCTCTTCTAAACGCCAATTATTTTAAGTACGTGCACATGTATCGTCAAGGTTGAAGGTCACCTGAATTGTAACACCTTCAATTGAGACATAATCTACTGATATCAAGAAGGAATACAAATGTGTTAAAAACCACAAGTTTGTCAAATAATAAAAGTGCGTTGTTATGAACATTTTTGCCGAGAAATGCTGCTAGCAACTAATACGAACTTACCCCTTATGTCAATATGCCCAGCCCGCACGAACAAAAGCTACAGACTTAGTTGTATGATGACTAGGGAGATATTCACGTATGATAAAATGAAAAATATCAGCAAATTGGAACGTACCGAGGCAGATAGCTTGACCGTTTTGAACACTGCAGCTCTGGCCTACCTGGCAAAGATGGGTCTGCAACAAATGAAATTCCAGTGGCTCTAATCATTTATGTATGCTTTATGAACTGACTCGTAAGAAATGTATTACTTACTTTTTTATTTCGGTTTCACTAATTGCTTGTTCCTCAGCAACAAATTAGTACAATTTATTTGGTTCATAATGCTACGATGTTTTTACACGTCAAGCAGTATGTCCCGATTATTTGGCGCAAAGGAGTACATGGTGATATCTTAATTTTATAATGGTGTGTCTGAACAACACAATATTAAAGTTAACAATAAGAGCATTAATTGAAATAGTAGTATTTATTATATGTTAAGTTTTGACCAAAAAATTACCTGGTCTCGAGCCACTAACCTTCGTTTTCTTATCTTGCCGAAATGAGAAAAACATGCACCCAATGGACCATATACTACAGAATAGGTCAATATAAGTAAGTATACCTACGAAGAACATGATCAATACGGTTCACTGTAAAGAACAAATGCCATTTCTAACAAATAGGATTATATGACGCTTTTTTCATGAATCTGCCAAAAAAAATAGCCTACCATACAGGGATCATAGCAAGAGCAGACGGAGCAACCATTAGCATTGGTCCTATAGCCAGCTGGACAACGCAGCGTACAAGACGACAAAGACTTGCATAAGGGTCCTATAAAAAAACACAGGCATTCGGTTGATCCCAAAATATCTTATAACAGGTTTCCATACGACCCGGTTACACAGGTAGAATATTTATGTTTTATCCTTAGGTTACAACCAGAAGGAAATACAAAAAACAAAGAGGTTCTGAGAAAAGTCTGAACACAGCTGCTGCTCACTTACATATGAAAAAAGCGTGAAGCTACTAAACAGAAAAATGTATTGCCATCAGTAAAAATGTAAAAAAAAAAATCAGTGCAATTGGTAAGCTCCTATCAAAAGTACTTACGCATTGAGCCGGAAAGCAATACCACTAACGATTTATCTAGATATGCATTTAAACTAGTACCCATTTGCCTTCTATGCTAGTGAAAGTTCCCCTTTAAGTAATTGATTGATATGTTAAGTTATTCCTTGAAATTAGTAATGATATCAGCCCCAACGTATAACACCTAGAATCGGTGTAGTATAGGTGTATGTCCACCAAGTGTGAAAGGAATCCTGACACCCAACCATTGTAGTGTGAAGTAAATAAACAATACACATGAATCCACGTTTATTGAGGATTATCATTTTTTTTTATTTCTTGTTAATTTTTACATGAACCTGTGGTTGACGACATCGAAATGATTTAAACAAGAGGTTAGACCATCTTCACAACATGCCATGGTGCTGATTATGTTTGCATGCTTGGATTGCTGGAATCCAGTTGGTAAATGTGTATACTGCATTGTTACATAGACGTGATTGTTATATATAGACGGGGCTAGTGTATATGATAGTTGGACATGTTATGATTTTTATTGTCATTGTACAAAGGCACGTGTAAACAATTTAAAAACTTAAGCCAGCAATTTTTAAACGACCAAGAAAGGGTTCAAGCAATTTCTTGTTGAGCAAAATGAATGCATACGGCATACTAGAGACATGTGGATAGTATACAAGCATTCTGACTCGAGTTTTCACTGAAACATTTGTATAAACGGACTTGTTTAAAATCATTATTATATTCAGACATTAGTCTCAGTTTTCCCATTGTTGTTTAATCGTAGGGAGCATACGACAAATTGCAACAACACCACATTGTCATCCAGAACCAAACTTACCCATGCATGTTGCCTTTCCATTTTGCACGACGCACGTGTGGCCAGGTGCACATAAGTGGTTCTGTTGGCAGACAACAAAATACCTAGTTAAATGGTCGCAAAGTTTGCATAAATATTTCTATTGCAAAAACTTACTCTATATATATATATGTATACATACATACATACATACATACATACATACATACATACATACATACATATGATTGCGTATTGTTTCATATTATCTATTCTCGTTCTACGTGCACTTGCACTAAGCTGCGAATTTGCCACACTTCCCTTACGGCCAATCTGAGAACTGATGTGCCACAAAGTTGCTTTAATCATAGAGTGCGTTAAAGAATACATAACCAAAAAAAATTCAGGGTTTTGGTATCACAACATATAGGATATAATCATTTCGCGAATTACAAAATCTAGCATCATATTACATATTTACCTGCACAAATTTCAAATAATCGATCAAAGTCTTGCATACGATTGCTAATTTTGACAAAAGGCGATGTGCTCTGAACTCGCACAATGATACTAGATTCATATTATTTGTAAACTGGCCTTTCACTTAAGTACTAGCATGCCTAAAATTAGCATAAAAGAGCAAAGGGTATAAGAACGTCTCAGGCGAACAAAAATGTTTTGTGATTTGTGGTCGGAATGTTAATTTCACGAATGGGTCAAGAAAGCTGGCAAAACTGATGTGCAACAACATTGTTTGAAGATTGTTTACCGTCTGTGCGACGCAAAGGATGAATCCATTTTCAGGAATATGCTTGCTAAATGTACATGCATGGTAGTAAAATCGTAAGCATCTCCATAAAAACAAACACCGTCCAACAAAAACACATCATGTTTAAATAAAAAGGGAAATTACTTTGTCAACCATCCCCAATACGTTCATATATATATATATATATATATATATATATATATATATATATATATATATATATATATATATGAACGTATTGGGGATGGTTGACAAAGTAATTTCCCTTTTTATTTAAACATGATGTATATATATATATAATCTATAAGGACATCTCCATGAGAACAGACACCTTCCAACAAACCCCCTTTTGTTTTACGCCACCTTTCAATTTGTATATGAAGAGCACTCTCTAGCAATAGCTGTTTGGCTGTTCCATGATAGTCTTCATAAAGGTTACACTATATATATATATATATATATATATATATATATATATATATATATATATATATATATATATATATATATATATATATATATATTGTGTGTGTGTGTGCATGTTTACCAGTTAATAGACATTTTTTTAACTTTAACAATAATAATAATAATGTAATAAAAGTATATTTTGCATACCCACCTTGCAGGGGTCCTTACATTTACACATATTGCAACCCTTGGAGTCCTTCTCGTACCCGGCTGGACAGTACATTTTACACATCACCTGGGAACAGCCATTTCCTGTTGTATAATAGTTAAAATGGGGAATGGAATGATTCTCGCAATGTTATGTACGCCTATAGGAGGAAACTGCCCCGTGTTTAGTTTTACTTTTTTCTCTTGATGTGGCTCTCCTAGTAATTAAAAACATTGTTCCCATTTGCATATCTCAATTCCATAAATAAGCACTTAATAAGTCATATTATAGGAACAGATAAAAGCAATGTCATCATCATCATCATCATCATCATCATCATCATCATCATCATCATCATCATCATCATCATCATCATCATCATCATCAATAGAGAATTAATGCTCCTGAGGTGGTAAAAGATACGTGTAAGTCACTTGAGGCCAGAACGTGTAACCTTGAATGAGAGACGAAACAGATTTCAGAACAGCTGACACAACTGAAATCTGAAGTGGTTCAAATTAAAACAGAAATGGCACAAACAAAAGAATTACTAAAAAAATCAAACAAAAAACAGCTGATACAAAAGGAGCAACATAATGGGAAATCCAATATCAACATATATGGCCTCAATGAAACACTTGGCGAAAATTCTGCTTTGGTCCTAAGCCTGTTTAAAAAGAAACTAAGTCTCCAAGAGACATCGATGTGGCCCATCGTGTAACCATGTAACAGGAATGCGACCAGAAATCAACCTAACGCGATGATTGTTATTTTTTTTCATCATGAAGACAAGCACGCGGTGAGCGAGAAGCGCCGCCTGCCTGATCTGTGCCCATACCTTCAAAGTCAGAAATGATACTGTACAAGAGGATAGGACTGCTGGATCTGGGGAGGTAACATTTTCCTCAAAACACAAAATGACCAAGTTCAAACTACAGGGCTGCCCGAACAGGCCGTACTCGGCTGACGTAAGCTTGCCCACAAAAAACTCTACCTGACTAGTAAGTCAGCTGAACTTATAATTGCAGCGCCACCAGGTGAACAAATTACGAACTAAGAGTCCCCAGGAGTGTTTGCGTGTGATATCAAGACAATTGGGTGAGCCGTTTAGAAAAGATTTTTCTGAGATTTGTCCCAAAAAATTAACCAAAAAAATAAAAAAATATGTTAAAAAAAACCCGTGAAGCGTGACAATTCGAACAAACTTGGTAAAAACGTACCCAAGGTACATTGCCACTATGTTTTAAGTCAATCAGACTTCAAAGTCAGAAATGATACTGTACAAGAGGATAGGACTGATGGACCTGTGGAGGTACCATTTTCCTCAAAACACAAAATGACCAAGTTCAAACTAGAGGGCTGCCCGAACAGCCCGTACTCGGCTGACGTGAGCTTGCCCACAAAATCGAGGTTGCAACTGAATAGACTGATGTTGAGCTTTAGCTCAGTGCATATGACATTTAGAAGTGTTTCCAAGACGGACCACTGAGCCCCATAAAAACTCTACCTGACTAGTAAGTCAGCTGAACTAATAATTGCAGCGCCACCTGATGAACAAATTACGAACTAAGAGTCCCCAAGGAGTGTTAGCGTGTGATATCAAGGCAATTGGGTGAGCCGTTTAGAGAAGATTTTTCTAAGATTTGTCCCAAAAATTTAACCAAAAAACTCAAAAATATATATAAAAAAAACTCACTGAAGCGTGACAATTCGAACAAAGTTGTTAAAAACGTACCCAAGGTACATCGCCACTATGTTTGAAGTCAAGCAGACTGACAGTTTGAGCGGAGAGTAATCAATAGGAAAGGTGCATTTACCGATAAGTACCCCAATTGAAAAAAAGCGTCAAAAATCAGAAATCCACAGCAGTGCCACTTATTGAACAACTTTGTTTGACCCTTTCAAAAGAAACATATCCACAAAGTTTCAGCTTTATCTGAGTGACGGTTCTTTGGGCGAAGTCAAAAATAACACAAATGCACAAAAAATCATAAAAGATTGCATTGCCACCTGGTGAACAAATAAAGAAACAGGAATCCCTAGGAGTGTTCCTGTCTGGTATCAAAGCAATTAGGTGAGTGGTTTCGGAGAAGATTTTTTTCAGATTTGTCCCCTAAAAATGAAGAAAATCATTAAAAAATATAAAAATCACTGGAGTGTGACCATTTGAACAAACTTGGTAGACCGCGACCTAAGGTACATTGCCATCAAGTTTGAAGTGAATCTGGCTGGCGGTTTTGGAGAAGTCGAAAATGTAATTGTGAACGAACGGACGGACGATGGACAACAGACGATGGACGACGGATGACTCGGCCCCCTAAAACCTCAGGCTGACTAGCAACACAGCTAAGCGAAAAATTAGTTTCAGACATACTCTGGAGAAAATGCTGCCAAAGTGATCGCACGTATTAATGCTTCTAATCTAAGTTATTTGGGACTCGGACTTTGGCTACTCTTAGCTTTGTGGTCTAATGGTGAAAAACAGTTGTTAAAGATCCGTTGCAGTATTGTAAAGAATTTTTGCTATAGGACCATTAAAATACATCCTCAACTCACCAAACTGGTCCGAAGGGACTCGGGTCTGTTTATCTAAGAGCTCTGGTGACTGGTGAAGGGCTACATTGTGATTTGTGCTGTTTTGTTTTGTTTTGTTTTGTTTTGAATTGCGCCGGTCATGTTTTGTCCCATGCTAACATTTGTATTTGGTCATGACATGTTAGTTGACTTTAGTACTCCCCAGCCAGTGACTGTTTGGATTCTATGACCGACGTCTGATATCATGACCGAAACGTATAGCGCTAAGGTCATGTTATCCGACGGAGGTCATAGAATCCACACAATCACAGAAACAATAACCCACAGCTTCATACAAACTGGAGATTCTCCCTCCTGGAGTACTATTGAAACTGGAGATGTGACGCAGTGCATGCGTTGCAGCCTACCTCCAAAAATTGTAACACCCCAAACTGTTGCTTCAAATTTAAAGCATGGAACACAAAATCATAGTTTCGTTTGGACAGATAAATGTTATTGACCCTCATAAAACAAAAACAAAAAAGTTCATTATAAATTGCTTGATGGAGCCGTGCTTAGTGCTGAAACTAGCACTGGTCAAAAATTAAAGTGCAGCCTTCTGATTGGCTGTTACTGGCTGCCCATGATAGAATATGCTGTAATAATTTGTACACTTTCACAGCAACATGAATGACTACGTTAAAAACTCTGCTGTATTTAAAGGCGTAATTTCAGGACACCGTGGGAATGCTCCTTTATTAACCAGTTAGGGCCCTGTTGGAATTTCAGTATGACCTTTTAATGGGTTGATGTTCTGCTCTTATGCTTAAAGGTCTCAATGTGTTCTCACATCATATAAAATATTAGTATTTTTACCTGTATTAACCCATCTTGATATATCTATTGGGCCATACAGACTTTGGTATGTTTAATATTGTATTGCCACTGCAACAGGAACATGGATTATTTTTGCTGGATGTGTTGTAAGTATGTGATATCTCAGCACTCGGCAAAAGTACTGTAATCGAATGGTCCCTTAGAGACTGCAATCTCCTCATCAAAATGATGAAGCACCAATAATGCTGTGTTGTGCTTAAAGGTGGTTATGTTTACTTCAGCCACAAAAATCATTTACTTAAGCGACATGTATTTGACCAAGTTGTCACAGCTTTTGGTATTCATTTGTAGTGTACTGCACAGTATACTCTCATAGTCACACCGATAAAACCCAGATTGTTGTATTAAAGTTGTATTTTCATATTTTTTATTAAAAGACTTATCTCGAGGTGAATCAATTTAAGTCATCACATGGCCATGGAGGGTTAATGCTGGTCTGTGCTGTGTTTGAGGGTGTAATCTTTTCTCACAGCAACATGAAAGTATCTTTTTAGATTCTTGCCTGAATCCATGTTGACATCTGATATGAACACGTTTCTATTGCTCTCAGTAACAATATCAAGATATATAATGGACCATTAACTCATTCCATACTGCCGTGGTGGGGGGCCTAGGTTGGTTGTTTTGTGCTGCCTGGCTCGTCATGCTGCAGCTGCAACATGGCCCAGCGGGCAGTGTGGGTGACGTCTGCTAAGTACTGGGCATATTAATTGGTGCTTGCATGGGTGGAGGCTCGCTTTGAATTCAGTGTGTGGGTGTCATCTAGGATCGCGATTTTTTGTCCCTTTTTTCGCTGTAACATGAAAGTTTAATTTTGGTCACATGTTGCTGAAGGACGTGTTTTTACAGCACCATGAAAATTCTTCTATGGTAATATATTAGCCCCAAAGTATAAACTTAGTATTCAAATGGCGAAGAAGCGTTAACGATGTTCTGTGCTGTCCTTAACAGTGTATTTCTTTGTCACAGCTACATGATTACATAACTCTGGTTGCATGCTTTGACCTATATCGACATGTTTATTTTGGCAATAAAATTTCTGCTGTGCTGAATGGTGTATTTTTCACAACTACATGAACATGATGTATGTGTTTCTATCGCAATCTTTACAGATGTAGCTTAGAAGCACCACAGCGGCACCATGACAACAATTCTTCAGAACTTGACCGTCCCCATGGCCATGTAAATTTACTCTGGCCATCAAATGGAGATGGAGGGTAAATTTCGAACAATCCTATGTGTTAAAGTATTTTAATTTGTTTTCTCTTCTCCCACAGCTATTTGAATATATCTCGTTAGATATACATTTGTAGCTCCAGCCAATACTTCAATGTAGTCATCAAAATTTTGTTGGGCTTAATGGTGTACGGTCCAGTAACATGAAAGCAATCGAGAGGGGAATATTATGAGGAGGACTAGGATCTGTCTGGGATACTGTGCGGTCAGTAACTGGCAAGTCCACTGAGGGGAGATCCCTCACACCTGTCTTGGTTACCTTTCCAATTTTCTTTTACATGTAGTGTGAGCCTGAATAAAAGCTCTCCTATGGCTTGGTGCCTAGGGTAAATGCATGTGCCTGCCTCAGTTACTTCACAAAATCTTTTTTATTATTTTTGCAGTATATTTTCTATACCTGTGTGAAGGATGGCATTGTGAGCAGATACCAGGGGGTATAGCTGCACACTGAAACATTTTTTTCGATTTCCCTTGCTTGTGCCTGCTTACTAGCCTGGTGTGTTTACCAGAGGCTGGCTAGGAGCAAAGTTCTTTTTTCTTTTCCTTTTTTATTTTTATTTTATTTTATTTTTTATTCCTTTTTTGGGGGGGGGGGGTAATGGTCAGTTGCTTCAGATCTATGGCACTCTCTGTAGGAGAGGCAGGAGATGCCTAATACCCTCTGCAAGAACTCTTTGTTCGTGGTGACAGTAGAAGTTTTGGGCTTGTGTTTCGTGCCATTGTAGAGAGGTTTTTCGTTGTGGTGAGTGGTATAGGCCAGGGTGAGTACACCTCTCATGACTCGTTCTTACAGCCTTTTCAAGGATAGAGGTCCTGTCCCCAAAGGTACTTTAAAAGGTTCTTTTCTATTTATGCTTTGTATGCCTTGTATTCTGTACATGCATACCTACCAGTAGTTTTATACAACTTTTGGTCCTTGTGTCTTACAGCCCATGACTTGTAGCAACCTTCTTTTAGGCTACTGTAAGCCAGATATGGGCCTCCTTCCTTTGTTATTCCATTATCCTGTTTTCCGTGTTTTTCTTTCATCAAAATTCTATACTGCTACATGCAATAGACCATATTTTTTCTCTATGCAAAAATGGTTCATGTAGGTATCTTATCTCTTAATGTCAGAGGTCTCCGAGACTCACAATAGATACATGGAACCTCAAAGATAGAAAAATTGTGATATGCAGAATGGGGCGACATAGTTATTTTCAGTCATGCTCCCAATGATGCCAGAGGTGTTTGTATATTGTTTAAAATGATTTTGATCACGAAATGCATCAAGTAATCAAGGACAATGGGGGAAGAATTATCATTTTAGACATCACTTTTGTAAAGAGCGAATATCTTTAGTAAATATATATGGGTGCAACTCAGACACTCCAGAGCTGTATAAAAATTTAATTGAACAAATTGAAAATTTGCCAAATGATCATAGAAGTATAGGTCGCGATCATAATTTTGTCCTGGATGTCCATAAGGGTAAACAGTGACCACCCTACAAATAATGCTTCAGTGCTAGATCTTGAAAACATGGATGGATAAAACCAATTTGTTTGATATTTTGAGACAAAATAATCAAAAAAGGTATACATGCATAAGGAACCCCCTTTTATACAATGCCGCAGGGATTCTTTTTTTTACCTCATTCAGTTTAAAGCGGTTTGTCATAGAGATAGATATCCAGCCAGGTTATAAGTCAGACCACTCAGCTGTTACCCTCATGCTAGAATTGAACAAATACAAACGTTGTCCAACAGTCTGGATATTTAATATTGTTATCTTTTCAAGGAACCTGAGTATGGGTTTAGTAAAAGAATGCATGGCAGAAGTGTTCAATATATATGTACCAATGGAAATGACATAATTATATAGAGTATTTTAAAATTAGAAAAAAGAGCAAAAACAATTCAATTTTCAGATCAAAATGGGCCAAAAGGAAAAAATGAAGCTTTAGAAGCAAAGCTAAAATCTTTAGAAGAAAAATTTGAAGCAAATAGTTCTGAGGCTACAGAACAACAGATCAAAGTTACTAAAGATCAGTTAGAAAATGAATGCAATATGTAGTGTAGGGCACTATGATTATATCCAGAAACAAATGGTACGAGGAAAGTGAAAGACGAAAAAAATACTATTTAATCGAGAAACAAAAAGCAACAACAATACCAAGCGCTTAACAAACTACAAGTAAGAAATCAAGTTATAACAGTTGCCTCAGATATTCTACAGGAAGAAACAGGATTTTAGCCTAAATTATACACAGCCAATGAATCTGGTGAACATGTAAAAGAAAATGAAATAAACAGATTATTTTTGTATATGGTCATGGTGTACTGAAACTAACCGAGGAAAAACAAGGCTTATATTAGTAAGAGATCACAGATCATGAATTATAAGCCACTTTGAAAAGTTGCCAAAATGAAAAAACCGGCTCAGATGGTTATCCATTTGAATTGTTTAAAAAGATCTTTCTGCTAACATTAAAACTAAATTATTAAAAGCCTTGAACATGGCCAATCACACAGCCATGCATATTGTCAAGTATCTAATGGTATGCATCATCTTTTTAATTCCTAAAAAAGATATGACTACATCAGAATTAAAAACCTTGCGACCAATTTCGCTGTTAAATAAGGACTACATGTTAGCTGGATAATACATTGCTTTTAGGTTATAATAAGGTATTACCCATGATAAAACATGAGAGACCAAACCGCATATCTATATGGGCGACACATGGGTGAAAATGTATAAAGAATACTATGTCTCATTAATCACACCAATGAAAGAAAAATCTCTGCAATATTAACTGTTGTAGATTTTGAAAAAGCGTTAGACTTTGTAGATTGGGTCTGCATTTTGAAGTCCCTAAATTACTTTGATTTTCTCTGATCAGTTGGATTAAACCTCTCTGTACCAACATTCAAAGTTGTGATATAAACAATGGCTGGGTATCTCAAGCTGTCAGCTTGTCTCACGGTATCTGCATAGGACCTCATAAATTTGAAATATCACAATACTCAGATGAAACTTCTCTCACTATCCAAGTTTCAGAAGACAGTTTATCTATTCTCATGAAAACTTTACAAATTTTTCAATACATATCTAGGCTAAAAGGCGACTTAGATAAAAACCGAAATTCTGAGATTGGCAATTTTGAAAAATACAACTTTCAAATCTCTGAGTGCAAAATGGACAAATGATCCTGTTGTAGTCCTGGGAATTAACACCACGTTTAATTTAGATGTGATGGAAGAATAGAATTAAACTATGCTCAAAAGATTAAAAAAATCACCAACATCCTGAATTCTTAGGATAAGAGAAACTTGCATATGTTTGGTATAGCGCTGGTTCTCAAATTTCTGGTACTATCACAGTTATTATTAAGTTTCCACCATTCCAAACCCCAAAAGTTAGAGAAAAAAAACTATACTCTATTCTTTTTAAATATCTATGGAACAACAAACCATACAAAATCAAAAAAAACTAGAAGCCAGTTTCTTTATGCATCCCCCAAGTAGGAGCCCCTCACCAGACGTCATTCCTCTAAAGGGGCCACTATTCGTCTGCAGAAAGTTTGACTTTGACATCGGACCTCAAGGTCATGTCTGAGCAGATTTTTGGGAAGTTTTTCCTAGGCAATAATGACGAAGTTTGATGGACTTCAATCACACCAATTTGAATGTGTGGCAGGGAAACCATTTTATTTTGAGAGGCAGTGTGACCTTACCTATGACCTGAAGGTCATGCACAATCATATGAAAATAATCCCCAAATCTACGGAGTATCTATTCCGAACTTCTACCTAAATCTGGCTTACAGTTTTGAAGAAGTCAAAAGGTGAACTACCATTGCAGACACCACTGACTTACATAGTAATCGATATAAATGAAAAAAAAACTTTAAAAACATTGGAGCATGACCATTTTGAACATTGTTGGTAGATACCTACTAGATGTACATCTCCGCCTAGTTTTAAATGAATCTGGCGAATTGTTTTGGAGAAGTTGAGAATGTGAATTAGCAGTGCAATCCCCACTGAATACATTGTGATCAACAGGAAAATGCACTGTTTGACCTTTCAAGGTCACTCAGGTTTAAAATTAACCATACAAATTGAAAGCCCATTGGTACTTTCCTACTAACGTTTGATAGTAACCTTGGGCCTACGATGCACCATGAGGAAGGTTTAAACCAATATCTAAAAAATTGCGGAGTCAGCAAAAAAAAAACCAAGTAGCCGCTGACGCTAGCCATATCCCCCGCTCACAGTAATCATGGACAGATGGACGGATGGAGGGACACACGGACGGTGCCCATTACCATATCCCCTCTAAGGTCTACCCACCATAAAAAAATCAAAGGGCTGGCATCAATAATTTAGAAGATATGGCCCGGACAAAATTTGTATTGTATCTTGAGCTTGCTTAATGAACTTTGTTAATTAATTAATTAATGGAAGTAATTAGCCACACAAAACAATGCGTATGCACACTTCTACCTAAGGTCTACACACCATAAAAAATTCAAAGGGCTAGCATTAATAGTTTAGAAGATATGGCCCGGACAAAATTTGTCTTGCTTAACGAACTTTGTTAAATGATTAATTAATGCAAGTAGTTAGCCACACAAAACAATGCCTATGCACACCTACTACCTATGGTCTATCCACCATAAAAAATTCAAAGGGCTAGCATTAATAGTTTAGAAGATATGGCCCGGACAAAATTTGTCTTGCTTAGCGAACTTTGTTAAATATTTAATTAATGCAAGTAATTAGCCACACAAAACAATGCCTATGCACAACTACTACCTAAGGTCTACCCACCATAAAAAAATTGAAGAGGCAGCATTAATATAGGGAAGATATGTGCCGGACAAAATTTGTTTCTGTATATTTACATATCGCGGTGACCCAAATATTTGACCTAGTGACCTAGTTTTGCTTTATGACACTTTCTTAGACTAAGCTTCACATTTGTGTAACATTTCATGACTCTAAGTAAAAGGACAAAAAAGTTATGGCCTGGACAAGATTTTTCATACATATGTATTCTATGACCCAGATATTTGACCTAGTGACCTACTTTTGGCACACCATACACCTCTATCCTAGGAAGTACAAACACATTAAATTTGGTAGCTATGGGTGTTATGGTGTTGGAAATATGGCCCAGAGAAGCTTCGGACGGACGGATGGACGGAAGGATGGAAGGACGGACGGACGAGGTGCAAACCTATAGTCCCCCACCAAATGGACGGGGGACTAAAAAATGAAACAAAGATTTGACCTTTACCTCAAGGTAATGTATTATTATACGGAAAAAAATTCACAGACCCATGTATTATCTGTACTAAATTACGAGGCAACAGGCCAAGAGAGGACAGCAATGTAAGGAAAATAAGATATACTGCAAAGAAAGTACATGATGGGACTAAACACTGTATGCATCCCCTCCATATGGGGATGCACAATTATACATTAGCACAATTATCAAGAGGGGGATTAGGTTTTCTACACATAGAGATTCAGTTAAGTGCTATGAAACGTGTATGGATTAAAAGACAAGCTCAATTTTTCATCCTTGTGTATTGAGTTCATTCTAACATATTAACCATCTCAAGATAATTTTATATAGAACTGCAATTTACACGGAAAAGATGCATGAGAATGATTTTGCATGGTTAAAAATGTTTTGGAAACAAGTTTTTAACAGCTGGTGTATAAACAAGTTTCACTATCCTAGCACCGTTAGAGAAATTTTAAGTGAAAACAACCGGTACAACTCTCACATAAAAATTGATGATACATTGATATCTTATTAGAAATTGTACATATATGTAAGAAGTATTGAGCATTTTTTATACTAATAGGACAAAATTATGAATTTCTTTTTAATTTCCATGGTGTGATAAATGCAATTCGAAATCAGCAGAAACAGTTAACACAGAGAGTAAATGTTTAAGACCGATCAAATTTCCAAAGCAGATTCCGAAACGGTTCGAGAGAAAAAAAAAATCCAAAATTTGCATACTCGACGTTAATTGATCAAGTTCTTGGTGCACAGGAAGCAATAAGAAGCAAATGGCAAAAGAAAGCTAGACATAACTTTGGAAGGAGACCAATGGTTTGAATTTTTGGATATAATTTATAAAGCTTCCATCACAAATGCTTTCAGAGAATTTCAGTTAAAAGTTCTACATCGCTGTATATATATATATATATATATATATATATATATATATATATATATATATATATATATATATATATATATACATATATATATATATATATATATATATATATATATATATATATATATATACATATATATATATACATATATATATATACATATATATTATATATATATATATAACTGTTTAAATACAAAATATCATCCACAGATAAGTGCTGTTTTTTGTAAAACTGAAATTGAAACAATTGAACATTTATTTTTGGACTGTACAATAACAAGTGAGTTCAGGAATCAGCTTTTGATGTTCTCCGAACATGATGCATATTAATTAGGTCTTGGCAGCAGTAGTAATTCTAGAAAAACTTGATACCTGTATTCATTTTATTTTTCTGCTTGGAAATAAATACCTGTATTTTTGTAAATATTAGGACATCTTTCCAGATATGAATAATTTTAGCATTTGTGTTAATCAAATTACGACAACAGAAGAATATAGTGAGACAAGAAAAAGCAATCTAAATTTACATAACAAACAGTGGATGCATTTTCATTTTGATACATCATAGTCTTTTATGATACATATTTTGTATTTTTGTGTACTTCTCACATATGTATATACTGTGATATACGTTTTATTGAAAACGTTATCATTTTTTACCTCTAAACATAATTTTCAACAGGATCTCAAATATGTGTCTCAATAATTTGACATTCTTATAGTTACTGATTTTACATGCATGTAACTGTACGGAATATAAACTTTGTTTAAAAAACATCATCATCATCATCATCATCATCATCATCATCATCATCATCATCATCATCATCATGGTCCATTGGATTAAACTGACTTACCTAAAACAGTTTATTTCTCCCAAACTTAACATGTTGCACTTACTTGAATATCTTTTTTGTCATTTTTGGGTGGGAAAGTTATGAATTTGAGTTAAGTTTTTCTGAACCATTTAAAAAAATACTTCATTAGCTATGTTGTGCTGTGGCTTGTGTTCTCCAAATCATAGTTTTTATGGAAATCGACTCTTTTTATAAAGTTCTAGATACAAAAATGTCACAAAACTGATAGAGGGCTACTTTCTTATTTCGCTGTACAATAAGCTAACCGACGAGGCAGGAGAACCAAAATGTGACAGGTCTGCCATATCTATTTTTATCTTTGGTTAAAGTGATAATTTGGCGGTTTTCAGTGGCTGGGTTTATATGTTTTGGGAAAAAAACTACAGTATGTAGCCAATGCAGAATAATTCAAAGGTTGAGAACACCACTTTAAAACCAGCAGTTCCCTTTTAATAAGTCACATATACTTATTTTACTCTGATAGTTTACATTCTATTAGATGTGTAGTTTGAGGCAGAAATACATGGTATTGTACAATTTGGAATTTCTTTCTTTCTTCATGTTATGAGTGGGGTTTAATTTCACATATGTTTTACATGTATGTAAGTCTCTCTTACACATGCATAAATCTTTTTCTCACATGTAAAATGAATTATTATTTTCCATATCTGAAAAAAAATTACGCATAAATGTAAAGCAATTTTTCACAAATATGAACAAAAAATCACATAGTATAATAAAGAAATAAGTGCAAAAATGGCTTGCTATAGTCAGATTCATTCACTGCATTTTCGGGTTATGTTTTAACTTGAAAACATTAGCTCCTTAAGAAAGTGATTTCTGTTACTGGATATCATACTTTGTAACACATAATATTAACCCATAACATCCACAAAATGCATGGTACCCAACATATTGTTGTGATATGATCATATGTGAGTATGTCAAACAAGTAGAAGAATACCAGCTTCACCATTGATCTGTAAAGTTTCATCAAAAGATAATCCTCTAATATGGTAATGTATTCTTCATCTCAAAACATACTTGCATCATAGTGCTATGGCAAAACAAATCATTTTATACAGAAGAGTAAAATAAGCTCAGTAAATAATTCAACTACCAAGTAACACATGACACACATAAACTGCTCATTGGTGCCACTAGCAGCATGCATATTTTCTAGGCTGGATGTAGAATTTACAGAGAAATATAGGTAGGAGTTAAATATATAGGAGTTTTTACAAGTATAAAACTCACCCGCACAGATACCCATGCCATTTTGAATGGTACATTTTTGACCAGTTGGGCATACCCGATTCTGTAACAGAACAACGAAATATTATTTCTAATGAACGTGAATAGTGTCATACCAAAATTGAAAAGCTGTGTAATACTGCCGCTTACCCACACACACAAACACACACACACACACATACATACATACATACATACATACATATAATATATATACATAAAAAACTAATGCAAATATAATTAATAAAAAATAGGCATAGAGTTCATAAACAATGGTCCAAAATTGAAAAGCTGTGTAATACTGCCGCTTACCCACACACACAAACACACACACACACACATACATACATACATACATACATACATACATACATACATACATACATACATACATATATATATATATATATATATATATATATATATATATATATATATATATATATATATATATATACATAAAAAACTAATGCAAATATAATTAATAAAAAATAGGCATAGAGTTCATAAACAATGGTCCAAAGACCTATTTTACATTTCACATATTGCAAAGATTGTGCAGTAATCAAAATCATCCTACAACTGTCATGCTTCACTCAATATACAAAAACAGAAACAAAAGTCCTGGTACAGAAGATGAAAAACTACTGTGAATTCATTTAATTTTGCTGTATTCTTATTTTCGCTTATTTTGCTGATGCTTCTACACCGTGAAAATAAGAAAACAATGAAAAATGTTATTAACATGGCATTGATGGAAGTTAAACTAAAATAGTGAATTTCAAGTCTCAGCGAAAGGTCCAAAATGCGAAAACCATGAAAATAAATGCCCCTGAAAATAAATGTAATCACATTATAATTGCATGCTTACATTTTTTGTGTAAGCATCGCTACGTTCGGTACACCGGCAATATCGCCTTCACATAATAATAATATTACTGTGGCCCTCCACTTTTGTGCTGTGGTCATGTTAGTAACAGACGGCCTGTTAAAAAAATGTAATTCCTGGGAACAGAGCTGAGGTGTAAGGGCCCTGTATACTCTCTCACAGCAGTGGGAGCCCCCTATTCCTGGTAATTTCGCCAACGGTGGAATGCCCCATTACTGTAAGCCCTGCCCTTTGTCTCTGTTCCCACCTGAAAGGCTCATGCATTCAATGGCCTGCACCTGCAACTAGCCGCAGTTACAGTCATGGCAGCCCTGAAAAGGGCTACCACCCTTCCCGTCCATACCCCCTTTTCACCCACTAGTTAACCCTGTTTTCTTCCCATTCTAGCATTCCCCTCCTTTTATCCCAGCACCCTCCTTACTTCCTGGTAAAGCTCCTTTTAAGCCCAGAAACCAAGCACCATGGTCCTTCTCTACGCTCTTACAGTTGTAGTCATTATTCTGCCTACTTCTGAATATATTTTGCCTGATTTCTTTGTTTGCATCACACCACAGTAGCCAGTGATGTACTCATAGGCTTCTTGCGTACAAACCCTATGTTTCACATTACTACCCTGTGTCCATTTCTGACGTCTTGTCTCCAATTTGATAACCCCCACCCTACTTTGGAACAAAAGTTTAGATACCTTCCCTCCATCCCAACTGGTGCCCCTTTTGGGTTTTTCTAACACTTTATTCACTTTTCGTGTACTTTCATCGTTCAGCCCCTCTTTCCGTTTTACTCGCCATCTCTCGGCAACCGTTCTATTAATGTATGATTTCCATTCACCACCTTCATAAAACCCTTTTAAATCATATTTTTCTGCTAATTTGTCTATATTTTGAACGCATTTTGGTTGTGCCTTTACAAACTCCATGTATATTTTCATGTGCAATCTGTCTTCACTAATTTTTTGTATATATCCCCAGTAAATTAATTCGGCTTTGGTGATTCTATCTGCTTCAGTTGCTGTACATTCTGGCACCCCCAGAATCCACCTATCCATCTCGTTCTGTGCTTTTTACCTATTTTGAATGTCTCCCTCATTCTCAAACTACATCCAAACCATACATCATTCGGGGTATTGCAACTCTATCGCATAAGGCTCTGGCTGTAAATGCTCTATTGAAGCTGTTAAGTGACATAGCTTTAATCATTCCTTTCGTTTGGTTCACCTTTTGCTTTATTTTCTCCATGTGATATCTTATTATGCCTTTACCAGCTGATTTTATTCTAATCCTTTAATACTCATATTCATAAACTTCGCCAATTTCGATCAACTGCTCCTGCCCTTCTGGAATTTGGAAAATCCCTACCTTCCATCTTTTATTTATGTCAGTTTGCTTTCCAAGTGTCATGACTTTACTTGTTTTTTTGTTTTTTGTTTTTACTGAATTCCAATCTCCGTTTGTTGCCATACTCTCCTGTTATGTCCAGCAAATCTTGCATTTCTTTGTGATAAGCACTATACTATCTGCGAAAAATAGAAAAGCAATTTTGTGCTCTTGTATTGTAATCATCTTGTCACATTCTGTTAACTCATCCCGCAATTCCTTGATGAAAAGTGCAAACAAAATTGGAGAGAGCACACAACCTGGTTTTCAGCCAATATCTAATTGTTTATTTTCCAGTTCCATGTTTTCCATTGTAATAGTACATCTACATTCCTATACATTGCTTTCATGACTCGAAGGAAATTTTCACCAAAGCCAAGCCCATGAAGTTTCTCCCATATTGCACCCCTCCACGCTCCTTCATATGCCTTTCTCCCATCTACAAAGCCCATAAGGATATGCTTGTTCCTATGTCTTGCCAATTCCAGAACTGCGTTAAAGAGAATACATGGTCATCCACCCTTCTCCCTTGTTTAAATCCATTCTGGATCCCTCCCTAGAGGCCAAACTTTTAAACTATTATGCTCACATGCACTAGGTAAGTCTGGTGATCCACCTTTATGGAATGTTGACGCATTTCTTCCTGAACAATCTCGAATCTTGTTGTTCTGATGTGGTCATACGCATCTAGGTTGCACTCAGGTGTGTGTTGATCAAATGTCCCATACATTTTTATTGAGGATCATGCCACTACCAGACGTATGATGCCTTAGTCATACAGAGATACCTTTAAAGTAGTAATCGACTAAAGCACTATGTAATCCTATCTGGCATTGTCCTCAATGATTTGTACTCTTCTCTGGCAGTATCTGCTGTCACACATAGTCCAATGCATGAACTTCTCATCATATAACAGTGGGCTCTTGGAGTCTAATTCAATATGAACAAATCAGATCTTGGCACCACCTGATATGCCAACCCAAACAATAATACTGCTGCCGCCACGTGCACGGACACCTCACACATGCTACTCATTAGAAATGGCTAAAATCACACAAAGGAAAATCAGCGAACCAGTCTATATGAAAGTGATATTGTTGGTGTACTTGCAGTAATGGTGGATGTTATTAAGCATATTGAAGCCCCCCCCCCCCCCCCCATTGCAGTTTTGCAAAACCTCTTTTTATGTTTTTGTATGTTCAGTGATGCATACCATTTTGGGAAAGGGAAACATAATTAACGCCAAACCACAGATTCACATGAACGGTTGGTGAGCAGTGTTGGGCTGCTATTTTGTTAAAATAACTGAATTGTCCAGTATATCATCACATCTTCTTCATCCACTAAGGTCAGCACTTCCTGTTAATGTTTTGTACCACCAGTATCAAAGCCAAATGGCGCCCATTGCTTCATCCATGTATCCAAAGTTGTTTGTAATTTGGCAAAATAGTGTTCTTGTTACTTTTGCACAGATGTTAAAAACATTCCTCATGTTTCATAACATACCAAACACTCAACCTCATAATGTTTTTGATGGGCAACTGGCACCATATTCTAGTTACCATGACAAAAGGCGAAATACAATGATCCTATTTCTCTCCTGATATTTCTGCAATTTTTGGTTTACCCCTTTTCCTCTCTCTCTCTCTCTCTCTCTCTCTCTCTCTCTCTCTCTCTCTCTCTCTCATCTCTCTCTCTCTCTCTCTCTCTCTCTCTCTCTCTCTCTCTCCTCTCTCTCTCTCTCTCTCTCTCTCTCTCTCTCTCTCTCTCTCTCTCTCTTCTCTCTCTCTCTCTCTCTCTCTCTCTCTCTCTCTCTCACTCTCTCTCGTTTTGTTTTCATGTACCATGGTCCATTCCTGCACTGCCCAGTGCATTGCAGTTCTGTTTTGCATTGCTCTTTTTGCTTTCATATATTATGCAACTGTTTCCATCCCTCAAAAAAGCTTCAGAAATGGTGTCATTTATAGCAGCAAGAATAAGCATTTATTATGTTATGCACTCAAGAATGAAGCAAAATTTAGATTTTATCATGACCACAATCAATGTATATTTATGTCACAAAAGTCATTTGGGTGCTGTGAATGGATAACTTTGAATTTCTTGATTGTTGGATACTTAACTTTTCAACTTGAAAAGATTCATGAAGATTAAATTGATGTGTAAATGGGTCCACCATATTGAGGTCATCAAGTGATGTCAATGGGTCTGAACCCCTAATATTAATGCTAAATTGCGCTTGCTTACAATAGAAGACAATAGTTTGGAAAGCCTGAAAGTAACTAATTGTGTTCATGTATAAAGATAGGATACATTTGGTGATTCTGTGAGTATGAGTGAGGTTCTAGTTTCTTTTTTTTTCTTGTTCTGTGCAACACCTTTTCCACTAATATGCATTTTCTTTATTATTGCTTTATTTCTCCATATAAATATTTTTACTAATTGATATTTATGATGGAACTCCAGACTGAATGCTTACTCTATTTGACCTGCCATACTGTTCATTTGTACAAAAAGAATGTAAGGATAAAGGTTATATGGAAATTGAAAAAAAGAGCCCTACTGATACAAGCACAGCCATGGGGACTATCCCGAGGGTTAAAGGAGACAAAATGACACCTGACAGGAACAGAAACTAAGCTGTTAACTTAAGCTTCTTACTTGGAAGAAATATAATTAGTAGGTTCAGAACATTATGCATTAAGCCTAATCACAATATTGCAATACTCAGTAATACATTTTAAAGCATGTGTGAGAATCCCTTCACAGACATTTACAGGAAGTTTGTGTTGGAGCAATATTGTATAAAAATAGTATTTGGCATTATGGTCATTGTATCGCGATACAAACCATTGTTGGCTTGTCTTTTACCATTTGTGCCTGTCTTCATTTAATCTTACAGGCACTTTTGATAACTTAGTGAGAAATTTCATATTGATAAATGTACTTGTAAAATGTAAATCGCAAATTCATTACAATATAGATCCTTTTTTTACTTAGTACAGAATTTTGAGTAATGTCCCTGATAGTGCATCAAATTTTTCCTGCACATCATCAAAGGTCATGTATGTAATGGGTCATGCTCATGTTTTCTTGTCATATTTGGATTTGAAATTGAACTGAATTTGGATATCCATCTTGGTAAATAATGGTCACTGATAGTTTGACAGTTTTTGTATATTTTTTTCAGATTTCAACCATTAAACGTACAGCACATTAACAATGTAGGCATCCCAGAAATAATGTGGAATAGCACCACAGAAACAGCTTTTTCAATTTGACACTCGAAGAAAATACATACGTGACTGTTTTTTAAGAATATGCAATGTAATTTTACTTACCATTTTATCAAAATGTGAATCCCAATTGAGATCTGTGCCTTATATTTCCAAAAAAGTTGAAAATGACATATGTTCCACTGGGGCATTTTATATAGTATGTATAAAATCATAAACGTGTGGTTTTTACTGTTTTGTCACACTTTGTTACGATTCAGATTTTGGGCGGTTCAAAGCTATTTATTACAAAAATGCTGTCGATTTTATCAAAATAAAGAGCTTTGGGTTGTCCAAAATATGGCCTTTTTGCCATTATCCATTTGTGTCATAACCCTATGATTAAGTTACGGCATGTTCAGTTGGAGTCTCCTCCAAGCAAACTTCATTTTGGGGGTCATTAAAGGATCCCCATTGAAAATATAAACCTACCTTACAAGGGTCCCTACACTTGCATACACTGCAACCCTTGGCATCTTGTTCATAGCCAGCTGGGCAGTACATTCCACACTTATTTGGAGGACAACCATTTCCTAGAGCAAAAGAACAAAATTAGTCCTATAGTGCATGTTCCTGCAGTAACATACAATTGCTGTTCAGGCTGTTACCTGACTCCATATCGTTGTTCTTGTTGTTCTTCACCTGGGAGATGTGTACATGAGTTAATCATACCGTCGTGTTTGATACACTATACACTATCATACTGTAAATGTACTATTATTGGTGTGTAATTAATTTTGCGAATACCCATTTTGTTGTTTTTTGTTTTCGCGAGTATTTAATTTCGCAAATTTGTCTCTGCAAAACCATAGCCAAGGCAGTGTGTGATATAGGTGATTATAGTTTGAAAGTTTTATATGATCCAGTGTTGATAAAGGCTCCCAAGTTCTGCCACAAATACTTTGAACTGTGTGTGTATATGCATCGTGGGGCTTTTAGTTTTAAACAACCTTTAGAAATAAAGATAAAAAAGAGCCTGGGTGTTTATTGATGATTCATATGGTTTGAATAGTACATTCACAGCCGAAAACAAAGCACTAAGGTTTTTATAATTTGGGGGTACTTAATTTCATGACTTATTTAATTTCACGTCAATAAAGCACTCGCAAAATTTGCGAAATTTAATACCTCGTGAAATTAAATAGGTTTCCAAGCTTTTCTTTGCATTTATTAAAGAGTACTTTCAAAATGGTGGCCATCATGATGTTCAGGTTAACATCATTCCAGGTCCTTGTACCTTACTTTGTCTGCCATGACAGCTTGAACATACATTACAAATGCCTTGTCTAGTATGTACAGTACAGGTTTCACATCCTGGACCACCCAAACTCGCACAGTTTTACGCATGCTTCAGCACTGCACCATGCATCTTGCTTGCCGCCAGTGAGATATGCTTGATACCGGCGTGCTCCAAAGTGTGCACATGCCTCCTAAAGCATGTGTTTTACTGCTCATTTTTTCTCGCTTCTGGCGACTGGCATGCTACAAAATGCATTGGGCCCATCACACAATGCTCAATGCCTGTCTGGCCAGGTTGAATCAACTTTTCAAACCATGCACACTATGCTAGCATTGCCTGTCAGTCATTCATGTTATGAGGAGAACCCGTGGGACACGTGGTTGCTTTGAACCAATCATAATGGACATGTTTACCTCAACCTACAAAAAGCATCATGAAGGAACACGAGAGAACCGGTGGTGTCAGGGCCACAACAGACAATAATTTCTATTCCTCCCCTGCTCCAGCCAACGCCTTGTCTTAACCATTTTATGTAAAATATGGACACCGACAAACAACCAAATCTGGTAAAGATTTTTGTATGTCATAAACTGTTCTCTCCTGATTAAAAGTCATAAGAACATCGATTAATTTCAGATTCCATCTGTTAGTTTCTGTCCAAAAACAAGTTGTCACACTGGTAGGAATTCCTCCTGTTTCTCAGTGATATTTCACTACCCTTTTAAATGTAGTTAATCCAATATTAATATGGAGCTGTTGAATCACTATCCTTCGGATTTGACTAAAACTGTGTCCATCCTGCTTTTCCAGAACAATTTTCCATTTCATGTTCTCACTTACAAGCACCATCTTGCTTTGGTGGTAAACACGACAACATGCCACAAATCTTGGAAATGTTTTGCCAGGAAATTAACTATTGGCACTCACACTTTTTTTCCACACGTGCACATGACATCTACACTTAGGTATACATAAATATATACACATTAAAGAATGGGACTAGCTCTTTTTCTGTTTGTGCGCCAGTGTGCTTGATGGCCAAGCAATTTGGTCCATTTGGCAACAGCTGTACTGTACATGATATATGCGAACATGGGTACTCGTATGCAAGCTCACCTGACATATACAATGTGTATGTGTCCCCATTATCTGTGGGAATTGAAGGCCTGCAATCCCCCCATCATGGATTATACACACAAATTTGCTATACAAAATATTATCTGTATCTACTTCATGCAGTGTCTGTATTCTATAAAGAACAATCTAAGCATAAGACGCACAACAAAACATCTTCTTTAAAAATTGTATTTACTAACTATATATCAATTTATATTAAACACAAAATGTTAGGAAAAAATCACTGACAGATAAATAACCAAACATTTCTCACCAGTTTTGCTGTCACAGTACTTCCCTGTGAAACCAGCCATACACGTACACAAGGCTTGGAATTTGGGGTAATTTGGCATACACGTGGCACCATTCTTGCATGGTGAAGGGTTGCAAGGATTACCCACCACAGGAGGATGACTGCTGGAAACGTAGGGTGGCCATGTGGTGCTGGGATTGTGGGATTTCATTTCGCAATAGGCTCCATAATAACCACGTGGACAATAACATGTGAAATACCCAGAGCCACTTGGATAACAAGTACCTCCATTCGTACATGGGTTGGACAGGCATGGATTGTGAATTGGGTGAGCTGTGCTGGTACTCATTGGATGTCCAGTAGAGCTGCCACCTATGTCATAACGAGAGAATCAATTACCGTGTTACTGTTTGGGAAACAATAAATCAGTGTGTGGCAATTCCTGTGACTGGGCAGTCATCACTATTGTTCAATTGGAAAATGCCTGACAAGGATTATATATTATCGTGTCCCAGGATTCATTTTACATCAGTAAATTCCCCTTTAGTTTATGGTATAACTGACAATACTCAAGACATGTTCAAGTCTAGCCATGTACAAAAGAAAGTGAACTAACAACACTGGTATATGATCCTTGCCAGTGAGATACAGCAAATGTCTTTGTTCTTTGCTACAATATAGGACGATGATCAACATAATAAGCTTGAAAATGTCTTTCTGTTCTGGAGGTTGGATGTTTTGTTATAAAAAATAAGCTACTTGTGTTGTGGGAAGTCTCTGTTTGTTGAGGATTTAATTTGTACAAAAAAGCACAGTACCAGCACCATATTATTTGTAGAGATATTATCATTTAATGATCATATGTAAAGGAATTTCAAATTCAATACACAAACAGTATTTTGGCTGTTAATCTCCAAAGCTGTAGAATAACCAATTCGACCCTTATACTTTTTATTCTATAAGAGTTGTAGTTTCATCCAGAAATACATGATATGGTGTAATTTTTATATTGTTTTTTAGCATACGAGTGTGGGTTTATTAAGTTTGCATTCCTCATGCCAATGTAGTGTACCTAAAACTTTGCATGATTGCATTATAATTTTATGATTTATCAATACAGTGAAAGGTGTATAATCACCATTCTTGGATTTCTTATTTTAGATAATGAACAAAATGTCAGTTTTCAGATAAATTTTCTTTTGAACAGAACCATGATTCTCGTTTTTCCTCTCCCACTCCCCAAAAGCTTGTTATTCTTAATTTTAATTTCATTTTATAGAAGTAAACAAGAAAGAGATAGTAAGGACAGGGAGACCGAAATTGAAATAAAGGATTATAAAATACTCTATAATGAGTGATAAAACATACTGACATCAAATGGTCTAATTTCTTATGTACAGTGAAAAATAAACATAAGCCAAGCCACCACAACAGCTTCTTGCAGGAGAAAGCTTATTGTCATACTTTGCTTCAGCAGTGGGACACAGTCATATGCCGTGATCCCCTTATTACCAAATGCTATGATTTAAAAATAACAGAAATATCAAATCAATCCCAAAATTATTAGTTGTCTCCTGTTTTAAAATATCCCTTCCATGTGCTGAGTAATTTTACAATTTCTAGAAAGAGAATATTGCTATGCTATTTCACGTTTTCACACCAGGACAATGTTATTTCAACTCACTGCATGAAGGTCGATGTTCTAACTTGCAAAAATGTTATACTTTAAAACATAATATGTACAAAATGCATGTACCAAAGGTTTGGTTGCGATATGATTCTATATGAGCATGCCAACTAAGTAAATGAATAGCATCTTAACCATTGATCTTTAATAGACACCAAAATAAATTTTTCTGATCTGGTGATAATTCCCTTATCTCAAAAACGTGTTTGCATCAAATTCTCTGATATCAGAAACTAGCAAATATTTCCATATGGAACAGGCAAATCGGGTTTGGTAAATATTTCAAGTGCTCAATAACATGGAACTGATGAACTGTTCATGAGTGCTACCAGCAGCAAAGAGATCTTATAGGCTGTATGTAGGATTAACAGAGAAATAGAGCTTTGAGTTAAATATAAAGGAAGTTTTATTTTTTTTACTCACCCACACAAATACCCATGCCATTTTGAATGGCACATTTCTGGCCAGTTGGACATAGCTGGTTCTGTAAATTAACAGTGAAACATTAGTTAACATTAACTCGAGTTCCTGCTTTGTGCCTTTGTTCATAACTGCAGCTTTGTGCTTTGTTCTGGCATGCACCCATTGGAACTATATGTGTCAAAAACAACATCCACAAGATATTAATATGCAGGAACATAACTTAACAATGGGAGCAATGGTCCTAAACTACTCTCTGTCTGGGGCACGGGCAATTCCTGTTCATCATTTGCCTCACCATATATACCACACTAACTACCTAAGTGCCAAAGCCATGCACAGCTATTATAGAAATATAGTGTGAAACTGTGCTGCTTGTGCTGGCAGAGTGCAGAAAAATCCAGACATCTACTTTGTGAACAGTGCCGAGGTGTATTTCACAGCAACTGTACAAACGTGAGTGTATCAACTTAGGGACACATGAAAGCAAACAAAAACATGTCTTTCACTTGCAGTGCATGTGCTTTGCCTTATTTGAGTGACTCCTTTTTTGACTCTTTTGACTCATCAAAAAGCCACCTGCAGTTCATAATCCCACCAAGGAGACCCAACATGATAGTGATAATATCTCTACACGTAATCTATCTACTGACCTAGATTCTCAGGTGAACAAATCCAATTCCCTGACCTGTTTTCTTTTAAACACCAGGAGCCTGAAGCATGTATCTTGAGACAAATAAATTTACTTAATTGCAGACATTAGTCTATTCCAGAAAACTTCAGGTTGTAGGAGTAATGGGAACCTGGCTTTCATCTGATGCTGATGACAGTGAGTTACTACCAGAAGGCCATATAATTTTCCGTTGAGACAGACCTAATTGCAGAGGGGCTGGCATACTGCTAGCTGTCAACCATTGCACGCCATGTCTACAATACCATGATAGTGTATATGACAGTAAAATACTAGTATATGATCTCACACCTGAAAAGTCAAAAACGTCATTTCTAATACTGTGCTACCATCCCCCAGTGCTGATGACAACTTTTCAGACAACCTGAGAGGTGTCCTGAATACCATATCAGCTTCTCGCAACATGTCTTGCATTTGTGTTCTAGGAGATTTTAATTTTCCCACTATTAAATGGTTGGAACCAAAAGTGCCCACAAAAAAGGAGTGCCGGTTCTATGATGCTGTTTAAAATTTTTTTGTTACAACAGCATAACTTCAGTCCACCTCATATCTCGAGCAATACAATAGACTTGGTCTTATCAAATTTTCGAGCAAAGTTTAAGCTACTACTTGTCCCATAGAGTCTGACCACCTTTTCCGCAATTTTCTGATTCACATTAATCCTGCCAAGAAAGTTAAAATACCTCGGTTTGTGTAAAATTTTAAAGAAGTCAACTGGCCAGGATTGCAGGAACATTTTGACGTTGTGTTCGAAACTACTTTGCTGGAAAATGATATCAGTATTAATTGAAAAAACTGGTGTGACCTATTTGATACTACAACCGAACAATTCATTCCCAAAGTGAAAGCCAGAGACAGTACGAAACCACTCTACACTGATGGCAAACTTCTGCACCTGTCCAATAAAAAAAGAAACTGTGCAGAAAGGTAAATAGTGAGTGGTCACCAGTATTTCAAGGATAAACTGCACAAAATAGCATATGATATATAAAAACTTGGTTGCACTAAAATACGCAGAATTTATTGCTGCTCTAAATGCACAAGTCAGGAAAAAAATAAGCGTTTTTGGTCTATCTTCTGGGCAAAACAAAATGCAAAAATCTCCCTTATATTAGAAAGGGTTCAAACAGGAATTTTCCTGTCTGGAAAAGAAAGCTTCTGGTTTCAGTTGTTTCTTTTAATCAGTTTACAACCATTATCTGAAATCACTTCTTTGCCAGACCCACGGTTATCAACATGAAAATTTGATTCGTGAAATACAAAACATTTTTCAAAACTTGCAACCTATTGAAGCCGTTGACCAAGATAATCTTTTGCAATGAATTTTGAAAGAATGTGCAGCAGAACTGGCCCCATCTATCAAATATTTGTTCTGAAATTCTATGATTCAGGGTAAACTTCCTTCATAATGGAAGGATGTAGTCCTGTTCATAAGAAACGCAACAGAGAAGATGTTGAAAACTATAGACCAGAATCTTTGCTTTGCATAGTTAGTCCAGTGTTGAGGGTTGTACTTTGAATCATATGTTTCAAAGACATAAAGGATCTCTCCATAACATTCCACCTGGTTTTAAGACAGGCCAATCTTGTGCAACGCAAATGGTAGACTTGGTTTGTCTGCTAGGCAAAAAGCCTGGCGGCAAAATTCAGATTGATTTATTCTGCTTAGACTTTTCAAAAGCTTTTGACTCTGTGCCTCATTATCTGCAACTGTACAAGATGAAAAACTTTGGGGTAAATAGCTGCATGCATGGTTTACAAACTACTTATCAGGTAGGAGACAATGTATATTAGTAGAAAATGAAAGTATTGAGAGGAAACAAGTTGTTTCTGGTGTATTCCAGGCCTCCTTTTCGGAGCCCTTCCTATTCCTACTATACATAAATGATCTGCCTATGTCATGATTAAATGAAATCACCATGTTTCCGTATGCTGTTGATTATAAATATATCTGTGAAATTCACTCCAATACCAACGCATTTGCTTTTCAAAGAGACTAAGACAAATTATTTTTGTGGAGTAAAATTTGTGGTATGAAATTTAGTGCTGAGAAATGTGGTATACTAACTTCAGTTGATCACAATCGCCAATAATTTTTTGATATCATGTGAATAAGCCCCCGCTCCTCCGCATGGATCAACCCAAAACAATTTCTGTTCCGAGTTAGACTCTTGTCTGAACTGGTCGAAACGTATGTCCAAATGATGCCTTGGAGCACACTGTGTGCTTGAACTGAACAAGCATACCTGTGGATACCAAGCACCCCCAGAACCAACAAGGAGGTTGTATGTTGCATTGGTGTGAAGCCACTTACACTATGGAAATGTTGCATGGAGTGTTGCAAAGAAAACAGTTGGTGGCTTTGGAAGCAGTCCAGCGAAGGGCCACTAAATATATTTTGGGGTTTCCTTATGGCAATACTTACAAAGCCTGTCTTGTTAAGTGCAACCTGCAGCCCCTGCCCCACAGGTGTGGTTTGTTGGATTTGGTGTTTTGGCATAGGTGTCTAACCTGTTTGACTCTTCCCAATTAGCATTTTTACACCTTTTTGTCACTTGTATGTATATATATATATATATATATATATATATATATATATATATATATATATATATATATATATATATATATATATATATATATATATATATATATATATATATGTATATATGTATATGTATATATATATGTGTATATGTATATGTATATATATATGTGTATATATATATATGTGTATATATATATATATATATATATATATATATATATATATATATGGATAGATATATAGATATATACACACATTTTTTCTTTTCAATCATATCTCGATGTATTTCCTGTTGATTTAATGTTCAATAAATGAATATTCAAAATAAAATGAAATTTAATAAAACAAAGGTTTTTTGTGCAACAGCTGCAAACCTGTACCACCCATGCAACAACCCTTACTTAACATCACCTCAGTTTGGTGATCCATCTTCATGGAATGTTGCCACAGTTCTTTGCAAACAATCTTTCACAGATCTCTCAAAGGTCTGATGTGGTCATGCCTCTCTTTGTTGCCCTTAGTAGTGATTACACAAGTGTCCAATGGGTGTTTGCTTGGGAATCATGTAGTTATTCATTTGAACAAACCTGATAGAGACCCACACCTGCTTAGGCATATCCCAACTCAGTTTGCACAGAATGCAGCCGACTGTGTCAGGGAAGTCGAAAATGTAAATGTGAGTGGAAAAGGCAACAACAATGCTGACCACTACCGCGGATTGATGGAGACCCATCACATAACCTTTGCTGACTACAAAACCAACTAAGGTAAAAACGTTTCAAAATTATAAAAAATAAAAACTATTATTCCTTGGAAATTTATCAATGCCAGTGAAATAATACATGAATGAACAACTGAATAGTTTGAATATGTCCAGTCCCCAGCAGTTTTGATATTGGTAAGTGCCATATGTGTTGCTGATGTTTCCATTGCTAACTTGTGTAGAAGGTGACATCATAAGGAATTACAATATATCATTCTGAAATCAGATGCAGAACGTTGTGCTGCATGAAATCCTTCGGCGGGCGTGAAATCAATGGTTGAGAAACTTAACGGTTGCCTTTACAGAGAGAAAATTATTAACAGGAGTCTTTAACGATCCAAACATTTTTAATGTCTTAAAAGATCTTAAATGTGATGCCTTATAAGTCATACAGATATTCCATTAAAGTAGTAATCGATTCAAGCACTATGTTATCTGACATTGTTTTCAATGAATACTTAGGCATTGTTATCTAGTAGTGTCTAGATATGTCAGCACTTAGGTTATGGATGAATATATCATCAGTGTAACAGTGGGCATTCAGAGTGTCATCCATACAAACAAATTAGATCTCCCACCACCTTAGGTCCCAATCCACACAACAATGTTTCCAGTCCCATGTGAGGTTAGACCTCATACATGCTGTGCTAAAGTAATGACCAAAATCACACAAAGAATGAGAGCAAAGTGACCCAGTCCACATGAAAGTGAGGTTGCTTGTGTGGCTTAATTAATACAATGATTATAGAACACATTAAAAGCACCACTACAGTTTAGCAGCATTTCTTTTAAAAACATCTGTTTGTTTTTGCTCAGTTAGGCATAACAGTTGTGAAATAAAAGAGCACAAACATTGAATTCCAACCACAAACACACATGAATGATTGGTAAACAGTGTTGGGCACCTGTATTATCACAATACCTCAATTGCCCAGTATACCGTTATATCTTCTGCATACCCTTTAAAGATCAGAACTTCCAGTTATTATTTTGTAGCACCAGTATCAAAGGCATGGTACCCATTGCTTCATTCGTGTATATAAAAGTTGTTTGTAATTTGGCAAAACAGTGGTTCTCTTTGTTTTCAATTTTTTTATAGATAACTAATTCATTCCTCGTGCGTCATATTATACCAACACTCAATCCCAGAATATTTTTGGTAGGTAAATAGCTCCATATTCAGGTTTCCATTTCGAAAGTAGACATACAATGACCAATCTCTCTCCTGACATATCTGCAATTTTAGTATACTTTTTTGCACATAAAAAGTTCAATTCCTGCTCCGCCCAGTCCATTCCTTCTTTATTTTGCATTGTTTTTTGTTGGTTTTTTTTTTTTTTTTTTTTTTTTTTGGTTTTGTTTCCATGTGTTGGGCAACAGTCCCCATCCCTTCAACAGCTTCAGGAAGGGCACGATTAGCAGCCAGTATAAGCATTTACACTTTATATCCATTCACTTTATATCCATACAATCGATGCATATTTATATAAGAGTCCTTTGGGCAATGACCATTGGAAACTTTAAAGTTGCTGGTCATTCGGAACTGAACTTTTCAATTTGAATGCTTCATGAAGATCAAATTTATGTGTAAATGGGCCTACAATGTGAAAGTCATCAGGTGCTATTAATGGGCTATAAACACAAATATTTAGATTAAATTGTGCTTGCTTACACAAGAAGACAATAAAAGACTGAAATTATTAAACTAATATTGTTTTTGTGTAGAAACTTGTGTAGGATATATTTGGTGAGTGTGAGTGTTGTAACAGTTTTTATTCTATTTTCATTCATTTTCTTTGTTCTGTACGAACACCGTTTTCAAAGAATACAGTACAGTTTGTTTTTTTTTTTGGTTGCTTTAATTTTTCATATTGTTATTATTCACTAATTCAAATTTATGATGCGACTTCAGTCTGAAGGCTAACTTTATTTCACTAACAATGCTGTTCGTTGATACAAATAGGAAGTAAAGATACTGATTAAAGGAAAATAACTAAGAGTGACTACTACTGATACATGTTCTGGCAATACTATGGGAGCTATCGAGAGAAAAAGAATAAAAAATGATACCTGACATTAAAAGAAACTAAATTTTAAAGCGTCTTGCTTGGAAGAAATATAATTGGTTGTTTCAGCACATTCAATCATGGCAGCAGCACATGGGATTGTCAAGAAATGCGATCGCATGAAACAGCATAAGTTATGGGATAACATAAAAAGACATGGGCCCAGTTCATCACTGTGACACATGGGGTTTGTGCAGTGGAATGGAACGACAAATGCAAAAAAAGCTCCCAGCTGACTTTCGCGAGATCAAAGCTGATTTCTCGCAACATGTCTAAGAATTTGTTCAAAAATAAGACATCCGAGACCATTTTATCTTCAATTTAGATCAGATAAGCGTTAGTTTGGGAGAGAATGGACAATGCAACAAGAGGGTTTTCATACTCAGACCATTAGGGAAATTGACATCAAATGGCAAATCACCACAGCACTGACCTTTTCCAAGGCAGGTGGAATGCTATCAAGGCACGTGTTCTATGCCAGTACACCAAAGCACTGTGTGCCTCGGTGTGTAGACTTTCCCGATGGGTGGCACGCAACATTCGCAGACTCACACTGGAGCAACATGGCATCTTTGCTTTTATTTGTGGACAATATCCCATGCCATATGTCACCAAACAAAGACAGAGATAACGATGGCAGAGCCACAACAGAAAGCTTTGCCCATTTTGGATTATTACCATGCCCACAGAACTGATGAATTCAAAGCACAACTCCTGGAAAATAACATTTGTTTTGTTTTTGTGCCAGCCTGCTGTACAGATAAGCTGCAGCCACTGGATTTAGCTGCTATCAAAGACTTTAAAGATGAACTCAAAAATGTCTCCATACACGGTATGCTGATGAAGTAGTGCCTGTGATGACCAAGCAGAAAGACAAAACAGTTGAAACTGGCGTGGTTAGTGTGCAAGTGGAATAAGGTTTGTTGTATGTAAAACCACACCTCATCTGTGATGGATTCAGAAAAGCTGGACTTTTGTAGGAAAATTTTAATTAACCATAAACATGATCCAGGATGTGTCGTTTTATTTTGATTATTCAAAAGGCAAGTGAGATAAATTCTTGGAACATTTTTACGTTTATTACTGGAACTCTGTCTGTAATTTGAACTCCCTGTCGAGTGCCTCTGGCTGAAACACAAGGGAAGGAAGTGCCAAATAGCCAGCATTACATGTTGACCCATCATGAGGCCATCGCAATGGGTCATCATTCTTGGATTGCACACTTGCTCTATCGAAAAAATATTTGCTGGAATGTAATAAAATTTGAGTAAACTTGTATTTGTATTTGTTAGTATATGCAACAATATGTCTATTAGTAATCAGTGCTAATAATTGCTTAATTTTTGCGGTTGCCATTTGTTATTCTTGTTAGCTGATGTGTCCCATGAAATTCCACCACATTGGCTTCATGAGCCTGGACCAAAATTGTGTTTTAAAAAATTTCGGTGGTTCTAAATTCTCGGATTTGTGGCAACCCCCAAAATCGTAAAATTAAAGCAATCTACAGTATCAAACAATACCTGCCATTGTAATGGATGTATCACCAATGAAAAATATTGTGTACTTGTCTTTTATTTGTGTTATATCTGCATATAATCTGACAGGCAATTCTGACACTTAACAGGAAATTTCACATTGATCACATGTTTTATAAAATGTTAAATACAAATTCACTAAAGTGTACAGATTTTGGAGTAATGGGCCTGGTCGAGCATCAAATCTTTCCTGCATGTCATCTAAGGTCCTTGAGAGTTTTTTGCTGTATTCTTCAGATTTGAACCATAAAGCTTACAATGCATAAATCATGTAGGCATCCCATAAATACTGTGGTATAGCACCACAGAAACGCAGCTTTTCACTTTGCCACTGAAACGTTACAAAATGTAACTGGTTTTCTTTTAAGATTACACAATATCTTAAATTTTATTTGCCACACAAGAAATAGCCTCTTTGCCGTTATCCATTTCTGTTATAATTCAAAGCTTAATTTAAGGCACGTTCAGTTGGATTCTGCACAAAGCAAAATTTGTATTTGTCATATAATAGTTTCCATTCTAAATATTCACCTACCTTACAAGGATCTCTACACTTGCATACACTGCAGCCCTTGGCATCTCGTTCATAGCCACCTGGACAGTACATTCCACACATAGTTGGAGGACAACTATTTCCTAAAGCAAAAGGACAAAATTACTCAGTCCTATAGTGCATGTTGCTGCAGTACCATTAAATTATTGTTCTGATTATACAATGATCCAATATTGTTTGCTCTTCTTCACCTGGAAGATGTGTACATGAATCATAATACCGTGTTTGATGCACAATCATAATTCTAAAATCCTTTGTATTTAATAGGGAGTAATTTCAAAATGGCGGGGTTAACATCATTTCAGGCCCTTGCACATAATTTTATCTGCCATGACAGCTTCAATATAGATTGCAAATTTTATGTCTAGTATGTACCTTGAATGTACAAACATAGTTACTAGTATACTGGCTCACTTGACGTGTATTTATGTCCCCAATATCTTTGGGAATTGGAGGGCTGCAAACCTCCTGTTAGGAGACTATAAATATGAATTTGCGATACAAAATATTATCTCTATCTAATTCATACAATGTCTGTGTTCTAAACAGAACAGTCTATGCATAAAGTATACCATCTCAAACGAACCATCTACTTTACAAATGTATTTGTTGGCTATATATCACTTTATATCAAGCACAAAATGTTATGAATAAAATCACTACCAGATAAATAACCAAACATTTCTTACCAGTTTTGCTGTCACAGTACTTCCCTGTGAAACCAGCCATACACGTACACAAGGCTTGGAATTTGAGGTAATTTGGCATACATGTACCACCATTCCTGCATGGTGAAGGGTTGCAAGGATTACCCACCACAGGGGGATGACTGCTGGAAATATAGGGTCGCCATGTGCTACTGGGACCATGGGATTTCATTTCACAATAGGCTCCATAATAACCACGTGGACAATAACATGTGAAATACCCAAAGCCACTTGGATAGCAGGTACCTCCATTCGTACATGGGTTGGAGAGGCATGGATTGTGTATTGGGTAAGCTGTGCTGGGACTGATTGGATGTCCAGTGGAGCCTCCACCTACGTCATAACCAAAAAAAAAAAAAAAAAAAAAGAAAAAAAAACATTTAGTGTGTCTCTGTTTTTGAGAAGATATATCGATGTGTAGCTATGCCTGTAACTGGTCATTCATCATTCTTGTTCAACTAAAGCATGTCCTATGGGAATTCTATATAGTTGTGCCCCAGGACACCATTTGCATCAGTAAATTATCTTTCAAATTAAGTTTTAACTGAAAATACTGAAGATATATTCAAGTCTAGCCATGTTTAAAATATAGGACACCAACAGCACTGGTAGATGCTCCTTGGCAGCCAATGTACTTGTTCTTTGTTACAAAATATGACAAGGGTCAACAAAATGAGTTTTAAAATATCTGTCTATACTGGAGGTGAGATGATGTGATATGAAAAATAAGCTATTCGTGCTCCAGAAAGCCATCCTTTGTTGAAGATTTCATTTGTAAAAAAGAAAGGCACAGTACCAGTACCTCATAATTTGAAGAGATATAAACATTAATGATCATATATCTTGGGAGTTTCAACTTGGGTACACAAACAGTATTTTAGCTCTTGACCCTCAAAGCCACATAAACTAATTTAACTCAGATATCCTTTTTATTCAATTAGATGTGTAGTTTCAAGCAGAACATGATATGTGGCAATTTTCAGATTTCCTTTCAGCATGTCAGTGTGGGTTTATTCAAGTTTACATTAATTCTGCCAAACTAGTGCACCTAACATGATTGCATTGTAATTTTATGATGTATAAATGCAACAAAAGGTTCCCGTTCTTAGCCTTCATGTTGAAGACACTAGACACACTGTCAGTTTTAAGATTAATTATCTTTTCAACAGAATAATGATTTTGGTTTGTCCTCTCGCAAAAACATGAGAGACATAGTAAGATTATGGAGAGTGAAACTGAAATAAAGGATTATAAAATACTCTATGGTATATGATAAAACATAATGACATCATATGGACTAATCACATAATGCAAACAATAACCTTAAAGTTTGACTGCAAACCCACCACAACAGTTTTACTTCTTGCAGAAGAATCTTATTGGTAAGATTCTGCTTCAGCAATGGGACACTGTCATATGCCCTGATCCCCCGTGCACTAAAGGATATGGTTTAAAAAATATTGGTAATCTCCAATTGCACAGGTACAAATGACTTTTGCCAGCGTTGTTCCCAAAACTGTTTATTGTCAAAAATCTTTAAATACCCCCACCAAGTGCTGACTCATTTTATAATTCCTATAGATGGCATATAGTTACACATTTTATCATGCATCTACACCAATACTGTTGTATTAATTAAATGCTTCTAGGTTTATTTTCTAACTTGAAAATGTGCTCTCTGGGGAAGCTATTTCCTTCACTGGAAGGCAAAATTTGAAACATAACATCTATATAATACATATACCCAAGTTTTGTTGAGACATGATCCTGTGTGAATATAAAATATGATAAGTAAACAAATAGCATCTTGGCTTTGATCTTTAAAAGTTCATCAAAACAGATTTCTTCTGATCTCCTCATATCTTCCTTATCTCAAAAAATGCTTGCATAATATTCTCTGACAAAAGAAATTACCAGACATTTCCACTTGGAACAGTAAAATTGTCTCTGTAAATACTTCAGTCGCTTGATAAAACATGAAACGAATGATCTGTTCACTAGTCATACTAGCAGCATATACATTGTATAGGCTTTCAGTCGAATATACAGGGAAATTTATGTCAGAGTTAAATATAAAGGAAGTTTTACAAATGTAAAACTCACCCACACAAATACCCATTCCATTTTGAATGGTACATTTCTGGCCAGCTGGACATACCCGATTCTGTAAATTAGCATACACACATTATTTCTAATAAAGTAGTATATTGTCACGCCAAAATTGAAAAGCCATCAATACACTATCTCTCACCAATAAGCATATACTCTTCAATAATACTGTAGGCACTTCTAATAAAGAATAGATTCGCAGTTCATAAACAATTGTCCCTATATCTATTTTAATTAGTAATGCCTTGCAAAGATTGTGCAGTGATAAACATTGTACTACAGTTGTCATGCTTTACTGAACAAACAGAACCATGAACACAGGTCTCTGTGAAACAGTTGTAATATCTTAACTCCATACTTCACTACGGTATGCAACCACCCTTACTTTGGGTAAACATCATCTGTAAAATTAGTCTGGTGATCCATCTTTATGGAATGTTGTCACAGTTCTTCCTCAATAATCTTTCTCAGATCTCACAGATTTCTGATGTGGTCATGCCCCTCTATGTTGCCCTCAGGAATGCATCACACAAATGCCCAAAGGGGGTTTTGCTTGGGGATCATACCACACCCAAAACTGTGTTGTCCTTAATGAAATAATTATGCTTTGTTCTCTAGTAGTGTCTGCATATGTCAACAGTTAGGTTATGGATGAATCTCTTATCAATGTAATAGTGGGAACTAAGAATGTCATCCATAAAGATCAAACCAGATCTCTCACCACCTGATGTCCCAACTCACACAATATTGATTCCATCCCCAAGTGGAGGGGAGATTTCATACATGCTGTTCATGAGGAATCATACTGAAAACAGCTACCTTGAAGCACTGTCCAACAACTGAAGGTTTCTCTTATACCATATCAACAGTAACTATAAACTTTTATTGATTAAAACAGTCCCTCCCATAGTGAAAACAAATAAAACTACTTTCTATTCATGATAAGTTCAAAGTACATGCAAGCACACCCAGGGCTAATTACGTGTCTTATCTGATAAATTAGCATAACAAACACTTAGGGATACATCTAACATTATCCCCACCCTTGAGTTTCCATGATTTTCTTGTTAAGATCACACAATAGCTTAAATATTACTTACCACAAAAAAAATAGCCTCCTTGCCATTATCCATTTCTGTTATAATCCAATGCTTAATTTAAGGCACATTCAGTTGGATTCTGTACAAAGCAAATTTTGTATTTGTCATATAATAGTTTCCATTCCAAATATTCACCTACCTTACAAGGATCTCTACACTTGCATACACTGCAGCCCTTGGCATCTCGTTCATAGCCACCTGGACAGTACATTCCACACATAGTTGGAGGACAACTATTTCCTAAAGCAAAAGGACAAAATTAGTCAGTCCTATAGAGCATGTCCCGGCAGTACCATTGAATTATTGTTCAGAAAATAAGATGATCCAATATCTTTTGCTTTTTTACCTGGAAGATGCGTACATGAATCACACACCCATGTTTGATGCACTATCATAATTCTAAACTCCTTCGTTTTTAATAGGGAGTAATTTCAAAATGGCGGGGCAGCATGATGTTCAAGTTAACATCATTTCAGGCCCTTGTACATAATCTTGTCTGCCATGACAGCTTCAATATACATTGCAAGTTTTACGCTTGCATGTACCTGGTATGTACAAACATAGTTACTAGTATGCAGGCTCACTTGACATGTATTTGTGTCCCCAATATCTATGGGAATTCAAGGGCTGCAAATCTCCTGTTAGGAGACTATAAATATGAATTTGCGATACAAAATATTATCTTTATCTAATTCATACAATGTCTGTGTTCTAAACAGAACAGTCTATGCATAAAGTATACCATCTCAAACGAACCATCTTCTTTACAAATGTATTTGTTGGCTATATATCACTTTATATCAAGCACAAAATGTTATGAATAAAATCACTACCAGATAAATAACCAAACATTTCTTACCAGTTTTGCTGTCACAGTACTTCCCTGTGAAACCAGCCACACACGTACACAAGGCTTGGAATTTGAGGTAATTTGGCATACATGTACCACCATTCCTGCATGGTGAAGGGTTGCAAGGATTACCCACCACAGGGGGATGACTGCTGGAAATATAGGGTCGCCATGTGCTACTGGGACCATGGGATTTCATTTCACAATAGGCTCCATAATAACCACGTGGACAATAACATGTGAAATACCCAAAGCCACTTGGATAGCAGGTACCTCCATTCGTACATGGGTTGGAGAGGCATGGATTGTGTATTGGGTAAGCTGTGCTGGGACTGATTGGATGTCCAGTGGAGCCTCCACCTACGTAATAACCAAAAAAAAGAAAAAAAAAACATTTAGTGTGTCTCTGTTTTTGAGAAGATATATCGATGTGTAGCTATTCTTGTAACTGGTCATTCATCATTCTTGTTCAACTAAAGCATTTCCTATGGGAATTCTATATAGTTGTGCCCCAGCACAGCTTCTGCATCAGTAAATTCTCTTTCAAATTGCGTTTTAACTAAAAAAACTGAAGATATATTCAAGTCTAGCCATGTTTAAAATACAGGACACCAACAGCACTGGTATATGCTCCTTGACAGCCAATGTACTTGTTCTTAGTAACAAAATATGACAAGGGTCAACAAAATAAATTTTGAAATATATTTCTATACTGGAGGCTAGATGTTGTAATATGAAAAATAAGCTACTCGTGCTGCAGAAAGTCATCCTTTGTTGAAGATTTCATTTGTAAAAAGAAAGTCACAGTACCAGTACCTTATTATTTGAAGAGATATATCATTAATGATCATATATCTTGGGAATTTCAACTTGAGTACACAAACAGTATTTTGGCTATTGACCCTCAAAGGCACATACACTAATTTAACCCTGATACTCTTTTTATTCAATTACATGTGTAGTTTCAAGCAGAGCATGATATGGTGCAGTTTTCAAATTTCGTTTCAGCATGTTAGTGTGGGTTTATTCAAGCTTACATTAATTGTGCCAAAGTACTGCACCTAACATGATTACATTGTAATTTTATGATGTATAAATGCAGCCAAAGGTTCCCGTTCTTAGCCTTCATGCTAAAGACATTAGACACAATGCCAGTTTTAAGATTAGTTTTCTTTTGAATAAAACATGATTCTGGTTTTTACTCTCCCACTTCCTAAGCCTGTGCCATTCTTCACTTTAATTTCATTTCATACCAATAAACACGAGAGACATGATCAGGTTAAGGAGAGTTTAACTGAAATCAAGGATTATGAAATACTCTATGGTGTGTGATAAAACATAATGACATCAAATGGACTAATCACATAATGCAAACAATAACCTTAACGTTTGACTGCAAACCCACTACAATGGTCAAGTACCCCCACCAAGTGCTGACTGGTTTTATAATTCCTATAGATGGCATATAGTTACACATTTTCATGCATCTTCACCAATACTGTTTTATTAATTCATTGTGTTTTGGTCGATGTTCTAACTTGAAAACATGTGCCGTTTGAGAAAGTTATTTCTTTCGCCGCAAGACATAATTTGAAACATATCATCCACATAGTACATGTACCCAAGGCTTGTTGAGATATGATCCTATGTGTATAAAAAATATAATAAGTAAATGAATAGCATCTTGACTTTGATCTATAAAAGTTCACCAAAACAGATATTTCTGATCTGCTTATATCTTCCTTATCTAAAAAAAAGGCTTGCACAATACTCTCTGACAAAAGAAATTACCAGACATTTCCACATGGAACAGCAAAATTGGATATGTAAATATTCCAACCTCTTGATAACACATGAAATGAATGAACTGTTCATTAGTCATACTAGCAGCATACAAATTGTATTGGCTTGATGTTGAATTTGCAGAGAAATTTATGTCACAGCTAAAGATAAAGGAAGTTTTACAAATATAAAACTCACCCACACAAATACCCATTCCATTTTGAATGGTACATTTCTGGCCAGCTGGACATACCCGATTCTGTAAATTAATATTCACACATTATTTTCAATAAAGTTGAATATTGTCACGCCAAAATTGAAAAGCCATCAATACACTATCTCTCACCAATAAGCATATTCACTTCAATAATACTGTAGGCACTTCTAATAAAGAATAGGTTCACAGTTCAAAAACAATTGTCCCTATATCTATTTTAATTAGTAATGCCTTGCAAAGATTGTGCAGTGATACACATTGTACTACAGTTGTCATGCTTTACTGAACAAACAGAACCATGAACACAGGTCTCTGTGAAACAGTTGTAATGTCTTAACTCCATAATTCACTACGGTATGCAACCACCCTTACTTTGGGTAAACATCATCTGTAAAATTAGTCTGGTGATCCATCTTTATGGAATGTTGTCACAGTTCTTCCTCAATAATCTTTCTCAGATCTCACAGATTTCTGATGTGGTCATGCCCCTCTATGTTGCCCTCAGGAATGCATCACACAAATGCCCAAAGGGGGTTTTGCTTGGGGATCATACCACACCCAAAACTGTGTTGTCCTTAATGAAATAATTATGCTTTGTTCTCTAGTAGTGTCTGCATATGTCAACAGTTAGGTTATGGATGAATCTCTTATCAATGTAATAGTGGGAACTAAGAATGTCATCCATAAAGATCAAACCAGATCTCTTACCACCTGATGTCCCAACTCACACAATATTGATTCCATCCCCAAGTGGAGGGGAGATTTCATACATGCTGTTCATGAGGAATCATACTGAAAACAGCTACCTTGAAGCACTGTCCAACAACTGAAGGTTTCTCTTATACCATATCAACAGTAACTATAAACTTTTATTGATTAAAACAGTCCCTCCCATAGTGAAAACAAATAAAACTACTTTCTATTCATGATAAGTTCAAAGTACATGCAAGCACACCCAGGGCTAATTACGTGTCTTATCTGATAAATTAGCATAACAAACACTTAGGGATACATCTAACATTATCCCCACCCTTGAGTTTCCATGATTTTCCTGTTAAGATCACACAATAGCTTAAATATTACTTACCACAAAAAAAAATAGCCTCCTTGCCATTATCCATTTCTGTTATAATCCAATGCTTAATTTAAGGCACATTCAGTTGGATTCTGTACAAAGCAAATTTTGTATTTGTCATATAATAGTTTCCATTCCAAATATTCACCTACCTTACAAGGATCTCTACACTTGCATACACTGCAGCCCTTGGCATCTCGTTCATAGCCACCTGGACAGTACATTCCACACATAGTTGGAGGACAACTATTTCCTAAAGCAAAAGGACAAAATTAGTCAGTCCTATAGAGCATGTCCCGGCAGTACCATTGAATTATTGTTCAGAAAATAAGATGATCCAATATCTTTTGCTTTTTTACCTGGAAGATGCGTACATGAATCACACACCCATGTTTGATGCACTATCATAATTCTAAACTCCTTCGTTTTTAATAGGGAGTAATTTCAAAATGGCGGGGCAGCATGATGTTCAAGTTAACATCATTTCAGGCCCTTGTACATAATCTTGTCTGCCATGACAGCTTCAATATACATTGCAAGTTTTACGCTTGCATGTACCTGGTATGTACAAACATAGTTACTAGTATGCAGGCTCACTTGACATGTATTTGTGTCCCCAATATCTATGGGAATTCAAGGGCTGCAAATCTCCTGTTAGGAGACTATAAATATGAATTTGCGATACAAAATATTATCTTTATCTAATTCATACAATGTCTGTGTTCTAAACAGAACAGTCTATGCATAAAGTATACCATCTCAAACGAACCATCTTCTTTACAAATGTATTTGTTGGCTATATATCACTTTATATCAAGCACAAAATGTTATGAATAAAATCACTACCAGATAAATAACCAAACATTTCTTACCAGTTTTGCTGTCACAGTACTTCCCTGTGAAACCAGCCACACACGTACACAAGGCTTGGAATTTGAGGTAATTTGGCATACATGTACCACCATTCCTGCATGGTGAAGGGTTGCAAGGATTACCCACCACAGGGGGATGACTGCTGGAAATATAGGGTCGCCATGTGCTACTGGGACCATGGGATTTCATTTCACAATAGGCTCCATAATAACCACGTGGACAATAACATGTGAAATACCCAAAGCCACTTGGATAGCAGGTACCTCCATTCGTACATGGGTTGGAGAGGCATGGATTGTGTATTGGGTAAGCTGTGCTGGGACTGATTGGATGTCCAGTGGAGCCTCCACCTACGTAATAACCAAAAAAAAGAAAAAAAAAACATTTAGTGTGTCTCTGTTTTTGAGAAGATATATCGATGTGTAGCTATTCTTGTAACTGGTCATTCATCATTCTTGTTCAACTAAAGCATTTCCTATGGGAATTCTATATAGTTGTGCCCCAGCACAGCTTCTGCATCAGTAAATTCTCTTTCAAATTGCGTTTTAACTAAAAAAACTGAAGATATATTCAAGTCTAGCCATGTTTAAAATACAGGACACCAACAGCACTGGTATATGCTCCTTGACAGCCAATGTACTTGTTCTTAGTAACAAAATATGACAAGGGTCAACAAAATAAATTTTGAAATATATTTCTATACTGGAGGCTAGATGTTGTAATATGAAAAATAAGCTACTCGTGCTGCAGAAAGTCATCCTTTGTTGAAGATTTCATTTGTAAAAAGAAAGTCACAGTACCAGTACCTTATTATTTGAAGAGATATATCATTAATGATCATATATCTTGGGAATTTCAACTTGAGTACACAAACAGTATTTTGGCTATTGACCCTCAAAGGCACATACACTAATTTAACCCTGATACTCTTTTTATTCAATTACATGTGTAGTTTCAAGCAGAGCATGATATGGTGCAGTTTTCAAATTTCGTTTCAGCATGTTAGTGTGGGTTTATTCAAGCTTACATTAATTGTGCCAAAGTACTGCACCTAACATGATTACATTGTAATTTTATGATGTATAAATGCAGCCAAAGGTTCCCGTTCTTAGCCTTCATGCTAAAGACATTAGACACAATGCCAGTTTTAAGATTAGTTTTCTTTTGAATAAAACATGATTCTGGTTTTTACTCTCCCACTTCCTAAGCCTGTGCCATTCTTCACTTTAATTTCATTTCATACCAATAAACACGAGAGACATGATCAGGTTAAGGAGAGTTTAACTGAAATCAAGGATTATGAAATACTCTATGGTGTGTGATAAAACATAATGACATCAAATGGACTAATCACATAATGCAAACAATAACCTTAACGTTTGACTGCAAACCCACTACAATGGTCAAGTACCCCCACCAAGTGCTGACTGGTTTTATAATTCCTATAGATGGCATATAGTTACACATTTTCATGCATCTTCACCAATACTGTTTTATTAATTCATTGTGTTTTGGTCGATGTTCTAACTTGAAAACATGTGCCGTTTGAGAAAGTTATTTCTTTCGCCGCAAGACATAATTTGAAACATATCATCCACATAGTACATGTACCCAAGGCTTGTTGAGATATGATCCTATGTGTATAAAAAATATAATAAGTAAATGAATAGCATCTTGACTTTGATCTATAAAAGTTCACCAAAACAGATATTTCTGATCTGCTTATATCTTCCTTATCTAAAAAAAAGGCTTGCACAATACTCTCTGACAAAAGAAATTACCAGACATTTCCACATGGAACAGCAAAATTGGATATGTAAATATTCCAACCTCTTGATAACACATGAAATGAATGAACTGTTCATTAGTCATACTAGCAGCATACAAATTGTATTGGCTTGATGTTGAATTTGCAGAGAAATTTATGTCACAGCTAAAGATAAAGGAAGTTTTACAAATATAAAACTCACCCACACAAATACCCATTCCATTTTGAATGGTACATTTCTGGCCAGCTGGACATACCCGATTCTGTAAATTAATATTCACACATTATTTTCAATAAAGTTGAATATTGTCACGCCAAAATTGAAAAGCCATCAATACACTATCTCTCACCAATAAGCATATTCACTTCAATAATACTGTAGGCACTTCTAATAAAGAATAGGTTCACAGTTCAAAAACAATTGTCCCTATATCTATTTTAATTAGTAATGCCTTGCAAAGATTGTGCAGTGATACACATTGTACTACAGTTGTCATGCTTTACTGAACAAACAGAACCATGAACACAGGTCTCTGTGAAACAGTTGTAATGTCTTAACTCCATAATTCACTACGGTATGCAACCACCCTTACTTTGGGTAAACATCATCTGTAAAATTAGTCTGGTGATCCATCTTTATGGAATGTTGTCACAGTTCTTCCTCAATAATCTTTCTCAGATCTCACAGATTTCTGATGTGGTCATGCCCCTCTATGTTGCCCTCAGGAATGCATCACACAAATGCCCAAAGGGGGTTTTGCTTGGGGATCATACCACACCCAAAACTGTGTTGTCCTTAATGAAATAATTATGCTTTGTTCTCTAGTAGTGTCTGCATATGTCAACAGTTAGGTTATGGATGAATCTCTTATCAATGTAATAGTGGGAACTAAGAATGTCATCCATAAAGATCAAACAGATCTCTCACCACCTGATGTCCCAACTCACACAATATTGATTCCATCCCCAAGTGGAGGGGAGATTTCATACATGCTGTTCATGAGGAATCATACTGAAAACAGCTACCTTGAAGCACTCTCCAACAACTGAAGGTTCCTATTATACCATAACAAAAGTAATTATAAACTTTTATTGATTAAAACAAAGTCCCTACCATAGTGACAGCAAATGAAACTACTTTTTCTTCATGATAAGTTCAAAGTACCAGCAAGCACACCCAGGGCTAATTACGTGACTAATCCGATTAATGAGCATAACAAACACTTAGGGATACTTCTAACATTATCCCTACCCTTGATTTACCCTCAAATCCCAGGTTGTTGCACAGTCAATGTTTCGAGCATATAAAATTTGTCATGATTGCCAAAATCACACAAAGAAAGAAAACAAAGTGACCCACTCCATGTAAGAGCACTTTGCTAGTGCACCGAAAGCAATGGTGATAATTATTAAGGACATTGAAGGCTACCATTACAGTTTTGCAGCTTTTGCATGGCAACCTCTGTTTACGTTTTTGCTCAGTGGAACATAACAGTTGTGTAACAAGACAGCAACAACACTAACCTCCAAACAAAAACTTGCATGAATGGTTGGTAAACAATGAAGCGCACCTATATTGTCACAATATCAAAATTGCCCAGAATACCATTATATCTTCTGCATACCCTTCAAAGATCAAAACTTCCAATTAATTTTTTGTAGCACCAGTATCAAAGTCACATAGTGCCAATTGCTTCATTTGTGTATCATAAGTGTTTGTTATTTGGCAACACACTGGTTCTTTGTTTTAATTTTTTTTATAGATAACTTATTCATTCCTCGTGCGTCATAATATACCACCACTCAATCCCATAATGTTTTTAATGGGTAACAAGCTCCACATTCTGGTTTCCATGATGAAAGTAGACATACAAAGACCAATCTCTCTCCTGACAGTTCTGCAATTTTATATACCTTTTTTTTTGCACAAAATGGTCAATTCCTGCAAAGCCCAGTCCATTTTGTCTCTGTTCTGCATTGCTTTTTTGTTTCCATGTGTTGAACAACTGTCCCCATCCCTTCAACAGCTTCAGAAGTGATGCCATTAGCAGCCAGAATAAGCTTTAACACTTAATTCATTCAATAATGGAGTAAAAGTTCAATTCCTGCTCTGCCCAGTCCATTCTGTCTCTATTTTGCATGTTTGGTTTTTTGTTTTTTTTTTTATTTGGGGGTCGGATTGTTTTTTATTTTTGTTTTTGTTTTTGTTTTGTTTTGTTTCCATGTGTTGGGCAACAGTCCCCATCCCTTCAACAGCTTAATGAATAGTGCAATTGGCAGCCAGAATAAGCATTTACACTTTACATCCATTCAAGAATGAAGCAAAAGTTTAAAGTTATTATGATCACAATCAATGCACATTTGTATCAAAGTCCTTTGGGCAATGACCATTGGAAACTTTGAAATTGCTGGTCGTTGGGTACTGAACTTTTCAATCTGACCTACTTCATTTAGATCAAATTTATGTGTAAATGGTCCTAGAATGTAAAGGTCATCAGGTGCTATTAATGGGCTTGATACACGTATATTTAGATTATATTGTGCTTGCTTACACAAGAAGGCAATACTTTGTAAAAGCCTAGAATTATGAAACTAACATTGTCTTTGTGTAGAACCTTTTGTAGGTTACACTTGGTGAGTGTGAGTGTTGTAACAGTTTTTGTTTTATTTTCATTCATTTTCTCTGTTCTGCACAAACACCTTTTCCAAAGAATACACTGTAGTTTTGGGGGGTTTTTGTTTTGTTTTGTTTTTTTCTTTCTTTCTTTTCTTTTTTTTTTTTTTTTTTGCTTAATTTTTTCATATTGTTATTTTTCACTAATTCAAATTAATGATGGGACTCCGGTCTGAAGGCTTACTTAATTTCATGAATAATACTGTTCATTGATACAAATAGGATGTAAGGATAAAGATTAAAGGAAAACAACTAAGAGAGACTACTATTGATACTTATATTGCCAATACTGTGGAAGCTATTCTAAGGAATAGGAAAAAAATGATATCTGACAGTAGAAGAAACTAAGTTGTAAAGCGTCTGTTTGGAAGAAATATAATTGGTTGTTTCAGCATATGCTGCTATGTATTAAGACTAATCACAATTTTGGAACCCTCAGCAATACAAATTGCAACATGTGTAAGAACTTGTTCACAGAATTTACAGCAACTATGTGCTTCAGTAATATTGTAAACTGTAGGTTGCTTTATTTTTGCGTAGTGAAATTTTTGTGGTTTTTCAAAAAATTGACAAATTTAGGAGGACTAACAGTTGCAGTTTTTTTAACAGTATTTTTTCTAAAACTGAAGCATAAACATAACTTCCAGAGGAAGAAGACATGTTGAGTATATTCTTCAGGCAGCATGTGAGCATAGGCTGGCCTATGCTCAGGCGAGTCTGTAAATGTTCCTATGTCCCAAAAGTTTTATTTCTCAATCACTCCCCAATACCTAATTATGTGCACAATCTTTGAGCAAGTAGTAAAGAGTATATTCTTTAGGTTTATTACGGGAACTTTTTCCGTATTTAGAACTCCCTGTCGAGTGCCTCTGGCTGCAATGCAAGGGAAGGGAGTATCAAATGGCCAGCATTACATGTCGACCCATCATGAGGCCATCCCCATGGGTTATCATTCTTGGATTGCACACTTGCTTTATCAAACATTATTTGCTGGAATGTAATAAAGTGTGATTAAACTTGTACTTGTATTTGTTGGTATATGCAGCAATACATGTAGTAGTAATCAGTGCATAATTTTTTTTTATTTTTGCAGATGCCATTTGTTATTCCTGTTAGGTGATGTGCCTAATGAAAGTTCTTCATTTTGCTTCATCAACACTGTATGAGCATGAACCAAAATGGTCTTGGCTCTAAATTTTCGGATTTGTGGCAAGCCGGAAAATTGCAAAAATAAAGCAATCTACAGTATTAAACAATATCTGGCATTATATTGGTTGTATAACCCAAGAGAAATATTGTTTGCCTGTCTTTTTTTGTGTGCCTATCTGCATATAATCTGAAAAGCAATTCTGAAACCAAATGGGAAGTTTTATATTGATCATATGTCTTGTAAAATGTTAATTGCAAATTCAATCAAGTGTATTTTTTAACTTTGAGTATAGACTTTCTTGAGTGATGGGCCTGTTCGTGCATTGAATTTTCCCTGCAAGTCATCAAAGGTCATTGACAGCTTTTTCCCTTATTGTTCAGATTTAAACCATTTAACTTGCAACCCATAAATAATTTAGGAATCCCATTAATAATGCAAAATAGTACCACAGAAACACAGCTTTCCAGTTTGACACTCAAAGGTAATACAAGTGTCATTTTGTTAAGAATTAGGAATGTCTGAAGTTTTACTTGGCCTTCTTTCAAATATATAAATCTTAATTCATGACTGTCTCTGGTATTTCCAAGAAAGTTGTAGATTACATATGTTCCACTGTGGCATTTTATGTGGTATATATTAAATCAGAGACATAGGGTACTTTAGTATATAGTGAAAGTTCTTACAATTAAGATGTTGGCTGACTTAGGGAGCTGCAAAGCTATTTATTGTAAAAATATTTCCCGATTTCGTCACAATGAAGAACTTTGGGCAAATCCACCAAAAATTGCCTCTTTGTAATTATCCGTATTAATTATAATCCAATGATTAAGTTAAGATACATGAGGTGAGTGTGAGTGTTGTGCCATTTTTTTTAATTTCATAGAATATCGGATAAAATGAGTCTAAACCAAGCCATGTTAAGTTGGAATTTGCTCTAAACATTTTTTTCTGCCATTAAAAAGTTTCCATTGGAAATATTCACCTACCTTACAAGGGTCTCTACACTTGCACACACTGCAGCCCTTGGCATCTCGTTCATATCCACCTGGGCAGTACATTCCGCACATATTTGGTGGGCAACCATTTCCTAAAACAAATAGACAAATTGGTCCTAAAGTGCATGTTCTGCAGTACCATAAAATTGCTGTTTAGGCTGTAAGATGATTGCATATCATTTGCTATTCTTTACCTGGAACATTTGTTTATGAATTAATTATAAGCTCACGTTTCATGAACTATGATAATCGTAAACTCCTTTGTGTTTATTTAGGAGTTCTTTCATGCAGTCAGCATGATGTTCAAGTTAACATCATTTCAGGTCCTTGAACATAATTTTGTCTGCCATGGCAGCTTCAATAGACATCACAAATGTTCTGACTATTATGAATTTGGTATATAAAAACATGGGTAGTAGTATGCAAGCTTGCTTGATGTATATTGTGTATATGTGTCCCCAATGTCTGAGGGAATTTGAGGCCTGCAAGCATCCTCTTAGGGGACTATATATAAAAATCTGCTATACAACAGATTACATCCATCTAATAAATGCAGTGTCTCTATTGTAAACAGGACAATCTATCCATAAAGTATACCATCTGGAACATGGCATCTTCTTTAAAAATTGCATTAACTATCTATATCTCAAACATAGCATCTTGTTTGAAAATAGAATTAACTATCTATATATCCATTTACACAGAGTACATTATGTTAGTAATAATCACTAACAGATAAATAACCATAACATTTCTCACCAGTTTTGCTGTCACAGTACTTTCCTGTGAAACCAGCCATACATGTACACAAAGCTTGGAATTTCAGGTAATTTGGCATACACGTGGCACCATTCTTGCATGGTGAAGGGATGCAAGGATTACCCACCACTGGGGGATGACTACTAGAAATATAGGGTCGCCATGTAGTGCTGGGATTGTGGGATTTCATTTCACAATAAGCTCCATAATAACCACGTGGACAATAACATGTGAAATACCCAAAGCCACTTGGATAACAGGTACCGCCATTCGTACATGGGTTGGAGAGGCATGGATTGTGTATTGGGTAAGCTGTGCTTGGACTGCTTGGACGTCCAGTAGAGCTGCCACCTGCATCATAACACAAGGATCAATTACTGTGTCATGGTTTGTGAGAAGATCTATCAGTGTGTAGCAATTCCTGTGAATGGTTGTTCATAATTTGTGTTCTGTTGGAAGAATGCCTAATGGGTATTTTATATGGTTGTGTCCCAGGACATCTTGTACATTAGTAAATTCTGTTTTGAATTATATTATTCTTACTGAAAACACTGAAGATTGTTCAAGTCTAGCCTTGTTCAAAAGAACCTTATAGCACTGGTATCTTATCCTTGGCAGCAAAGACCTTTGTTCGTTGTTACAAAATAGGATGCGGATCAACAGAATAAGCTTGTAAATTTCTTTCTATACTGGAGGTTGGATGTTTTGATATGAAAAATAAGCTGCTTGTGCTGCAGAAAGTCATCCTTTGATCAAGATTTGCCTTATAACAATGAAATACCAACTCCTTTTTATTTTTAGAGATATAATCATTTAAAGATCGTATGTAATGGAACTTTCAAATTGTGCACACAAACATTTCTTTGGCCATTGGCCTTCAAATCCGCACAAACTAATTCAACCCCGAGTACTTTTTTATTCCATTAGATGTCTAGTTTCAAGAAGAACTACGCGATATGGTGCCATTTTCTAATTTATTTTCAGCACATCAGTGTGCGTTTATTTATGTTTACATTACTCATGCCAGTGTACTGTACCTCACACTTCACATGATGTCATTGCAATTTTATGATGTATCAATACAGCAAAAGGTCACCATTTTGGGGATTTTGCTTAGGATATTAAACATATTGTCAATTTTCAGATTTATTTTCTTTTCAATGGAATCATGATTATTATTCCCCCTCTCACTCTGTCTAAACCTTTGCCGTTCTTCATTTTAATTCCATTTTGTAGAAGTGAACATGAGTGAGATTCAAGTTCAAGAAGAGTGAAACTCATATCAAGGATTTTAAGATACCCTATGGTGTGTGATTAGATATGCTGACATCATAGTGTCTAATTTCCTAGTGCAAACAATATGCTTGAATTTCAACTGCCAACCAACCACAACAGTTAGATGCTTTCAGAAAAACGCTTATTAGTCATACACTGCTTCAGCAGTAGGACACTGTCATATGCCCTAATCCCCGTGTTAATTAAGGGTATGATTTAAACAATATTGGAAATGTCCATTTGCAGAGGTAAGCTGATGTTTGCCAGCATCAATCCCAAAACTGTTTATTATTATAAATCTTTAAATATCTCAACTGAGTGCTGAATGGTTTTACGATATCTATAAATGGCATATTGTTACACATTTTTATGCATCGACACCAACAATGTTATATTAATTCACTGATTTTTGGTCGATGTTTTCATTTGAAAACATGTTCTCTCTCAGGAAGTTATTTTATTCACTAGAAGGCATACTATAAATCATAATATCTAAGTAATGCATGTACCCAAGGTTTGTTGAGAAAGATCCCATGTGAGTATGCAAAATTAGTAAATGTATAGCATCTTGGCCATTGATTTTTAAAATGGTTCACCAAAATAGATTCTTCTGATCTGCTTATATCTTCCTTATATGATAAAAAAAATGCTTGCGTCATATTTTCTGACAAAAGAAAATACCAGACATTTCCACATGGAACAGTAAAACTGGCTCAGTAAATATTCCAACTGCTTGATAACACATGAAACGGGTGAACTATTCAACTCTGATAGTAGCATCATACAAATTGTATAGGCTTTATGTCCAATTTATAGAGAAATTTAAGTGAGAGTTAAATATTAAGGGTGTTTCACAAATATAAAACTCACCCATGCAAATACCCATTCCATTTTGAATGGTACATTTCTGGCCAGCTGGACATACCCGATTCTGTAAATTAACATTCACATGTTATTTCTAAAGTTGAATATTGTCACCCCAAAATTACAAAGCCATGCAATACAGTATCTCTCTCGCGTAAACATTCAATAATACTGTAGGCACTACTAGTAATAACCAGGTTCACAGTTCATAAACAATTGTCCCTACATCTACTTTAATTAGTAATGTCTTGGAAAGATTGTATAGTAATAAACCTTGTACTACAGTTGTCATGCTTCAATGAGCAAACAAAATCATGAACACAGGTCTCTGTGCAACAGTTCAAATATCTTAATTCCATACCCAAAATTAAATATATTCATGCCAAAATTGCAAAGCCAAGCAATACAGTATCTCTTACCCATAAAAATATATAGTCCAATAATACTACTAATAATAACCAGGTTCACAGTTCATAAACAACTATCCCTATATATCCTTTAATTAGTAATGTCCTGTAAAGATTGTTCAGCAAAAATCATTGTATCAGAGCTGTCATGCTTCACTGAACAAACAAAACCATAAATACAGGTCTCTGTACAAAAGTTGTAATATCTTGATCCCTTCAGTATGTTATGCAACCACAGCTACTTTGGGTAAACATCAGTTGTAACATTATTCTGGTGATCCATCTTTGTAGAATGTTGTCACAGTTCTTCCTAAATAATATTAATCAGGTCTCAGAGGGTTCTGATGTGGTCATGCCCTCAAGGTTACCCTCAGGAGTGAGTCATACAAATGTCCAATAGGGTTTGGCTTAGAGTTCATCCCACACTCAAAGTTGTGATGGCTTATTCACATAGATATTTCTTTAAAGTAGTTATCAATTCAAACACAAAAGTGAACGGGTATTGTCCTTAATGAATAATTATGCATTGTATTCTAGGAGTGTCTACATATGTCAACACTTCGGTTATGGATGAACATCTCATCAGTGTAATAGTGGGCATTCAGAGTGTCATCCATAAAGACTAAACCTGATCTCTCACCACCTGATGTCCCTACCCAAGCAATATTGATTCATTTTCTCAAGTGGAGGGGGGATCTCATACATGCTCTTCATAAGAGATCATGCTGAAAACAGCTACCTTGAAGCCATATCCAACAAGTGAATGTTCCTTTTCTGAATCAATTGTCTCATATTAACAGTAATTGTAAACTGTGATTGATCATAAAAGTCCCTCCCATAGTGATAACATAAGAAGCTACTTTCTCTTCATGATAAATTTAAAGTACAAGCAAAAACACCCAGGGTAATTACATGGCTGATCTGATAAATTAGCATGACAAACACTTAGGAGTACATCTAACATTATCCCCACCCTTGATTTTCCCTAAAATCCCAGGTTGGTCCATTGAAAATGTTTCAAGCATATAAAATTCTTCATGATCACCAAAATCACACAAAGAAAGAAAACAGAGTGACCCAGTCCATGTTAAAGCACTTTTGCTCGTGTGCCAAAAGCAATGGTGATAATTATTAAGCATATTGAAAACTACCATAACAGTTTTGCAGCTTTTGCATGACAACCTCTGTTTATATTTTTGCTCAGTTGAGCATAACAGTTGTGAAACAAAAGAGCAACAACATTGACATCCAACCACAAACACACATGAATAGTTGGTAAACAGTAAAGGGCACCTATATTGTCACAGTACCTAAGTTACTCAGCATACCATTACATCTTCTGCATACCCTTTAAAGATTAGAGATTCCAGTTACTGTTTTGTAACACCAGTATCAAAGTCACATGGTGCCCATTTCTCCATATGTGCATCAAAAGCTGTTTGTAATTTGGCAAACAGTGGTTCTTTGTTTTCAACATTTTTTCATGGAAAATCAAATCATTCCTCACGCGTCATAGTATACCAACACCCAACCCCACTATGCTTTTGGTGGGTAAATACGTCCATATTTTGGTTCCAATGAGGAAGGTACACATACAATGATCACTTGCTCTCCTGAAATTTTGCAATTTTAGTAAGATTTTTTTTTTTTCACAAATATTTCAATTCTTGCCATGCCCAGTCCATTTCATCTCTGTTTTACATTGCACTCAGCAGGTAAATAATGTTTTGTTAGCGTCAAGTCCTAGTCTTTACTTCAAGCAGCATGTGAGCATATACTGGCCTATGCTGAGTTGAGTCCGTGAATGTTGCTGTCCCAAGAGTTTTATTTCTCAATACCTAATTATGTACACAATCTTTCAGCAAGTAATAAAGAGTACATTTCATTAAGCTTGCAAAACCAACTTGGACGAGTATCATGGGAAACTACTAATTAATACTGCCAGCATGAGAAAGGCAAATATAAACACAACATGCATGTCAAGCAATTATGGATGGCATTTCCTGGCAGGTAGAGATAAATGCCACTGCGAGTTGCACCTCTTCATCAGATCTTTACGAATCTATTCGCAAGATGTCATTACTGAACTAGCTTACAACAGCAAAATCTCCAATCTTTCAAGGACTTCCAGATCCAAGAAACTGCGAGACAATTCAACAGATAATTGTCAGTGAAGCAGCCAGTGATGCTGTTGAAGTGATACTCGAGCCCTCTACAAAGCATTAACGTGGTGAATATGGGAAATACAATGCACAAATGCATGCAAGGATTGGCAAGTGTGCATGTGAAATTGGAATTACATTGACCATATCAAAATTTACAAAATTTCTGGGCAGAAGAGTGAATGAATCGACAGTTTGTCCCATAAAAAAAGCATTCATTGAGAAGAAAATGGAACTGGGTGATGATGTTGAGGAAATACCCCAGCACATGCATGGTCAACCCCTTCTCCTTGGTGACCTGCATACAGCCATACAAGCATGGATCAGCAAAGTGTGCATGGTGGGAGGCATCGTAAATATTCACATCATCGTGGCAGCAGTACATGGGATTGGCAAAAAAAAGCAATTGCCTGAAACTGCAAGAGTTTGGGGGGGGGGGATAACATTCAAATTACATAGACATGGGCCCAATCATTGCTATGACATGTGGGATTTGTGAACTGGAAAGGAACACAGAGGCAAAAAAAGCTTCCAGCTGACTTTGACGAAATCAAAGCTGATTTCTTGCAATATGTCTAGGAATTCGTTCAAAAATAAGACATCCCAGACCATTTGATCTTCAATTTGTGTCAGAGTGGCATTAATTTGGTTTGGTTAGTTTGAGAGAGAATGGGCAATGGACCAATAGTGTTCTCATACTGTAACCATTAGGGGAATTGCCAACAAACAGCAAATCCCCACAGACCGTTTCCAAGGCAGGCAGATTCAGATTCAGATTCAGATTGCCTTTATTCAACCAATAAAATTCATATTACAAAATATAAATACATGATACAAGAGGTCAGGGAGACCCACGTTATGACAAAAAGATGTCGCTCACACATGAGCCACCCTAAGGTAAGAATGTATAGTTTAATATACATGTAACAAGATTTGATAATAATGATTTATGTATAAAAATATAGGTATATGGCAGGCTGAACATCTGAGAAAGTAAAAAGCGAATAAATAGAGAAAAAAGCTTATGTGTCGATTCCATTGAAATTAGTACTTACATACATATGTGGCTGTAATAAAGGATGTGGTACATACTATGAGATAAATTTGCAATTATTAATTATTTCTCTGACGCACATAACAGTTTAATCTTGAGCATACAAATTGGTAGCTCTTTAAAAATTCATTTTTAACATAGATACCAAAACCCTGTAAGCTGTGAGTGTGAAATTTATCCGTGATATTTTTTGCAGTACTATTTACTACTACAGGGATATCATATTTCAAGCTTTGTTTAGCTAGAGTAGTATTGACTCTATTTAAAAATAATTTACCACTTCCTCTTCTACTATGACTGTGGGCGTCTTACCTTGATTTAAAGCGAAGTGATAAAAGTTTGCCTGGAAGGTTTTTATTGGTGAATTTATGATAAAATTTTAGCTTCATTTGAGTAAAGATGTCATTTACTTTCAGCAATTTTAACTCTTTAAACAGTGGATCGGTGTGGGCATTATATTTACTACATGTTATCCATCTTAGAGCTTTCTTTTGCAATTTTTCTATTCTATTTAGTTCGAGCCCCCAGTTTTAAATTCCAAAGTTAATGTGTGGCAGTATTAACGAATTGTAAATCATGAGCTTTGTATGAGTGGGCAAAAAATATTTAAGTCTGTTTAAAATTCCAACTGCCTGGGAAATTGGCAGAATGCTGTGTGCAAGTGGAATTAATTTTGTTGCATGTAAAACTCATTTATGCACACTGGGCTAATAAGCATGCCAACCCATAGAGGCAAAACAACATCTCATCTGTGATGGATTCACAAAAGCTGGACTTTTGTAGAAAAATTTAAATTCACCATAAACATGATGAAGAATGTGTCGTTTGATTTTGATAGTTCAAAAGGGAAGTGAGATCAGTTCTTGGAACTTTCTTTATGTGTATGACTTGAGCTTTGTCTGCGTTTTAATATGTTGAACTCCCTGTCCAGTGCCTCTGGCTGAAACACAAGGCAATGAAGTGTCAAATGGCCAACATTACATGCCCACCCATCATGTGGTCATTGCCAATGGTCATCATTCATGGATTACACACTTGCAGTATCAAACATTGTTGCTGGAAGGTAATAAAATGTGTAACGAGTAATTAGTGCTAAGAATTGTTTTATTTTTGCAGTTGCCATTTGTTATGCCTGTTAGCTGATGTACCCTATGAAAGTCCGCCATTTTGGCTCCTTTAACACTGTATGAGCCTGAACAAAAATGGTCTTAACAAATTGTGGTGGTTCTAAATTTGCGGACTTCTGGCAACCCTCAAAAACACGAAAATAAAGTGATCTTCAGTATTAAACAATAACTGGCATTGTAGTGATTGTATCACCATAGCAAAATCATTTTAGCCTGTCTTTTTTGTGTGCCTATCTGCATATAATCTGACAGGCAATCATGACAACTAATGGGAAGTTTCATATTGATCATATTTTATAAAACGGTAATTGCATATTCATGAGAGTGTATTTTTTAACATTGAGTACAGATTTTTTGAATGATCAACCTGGTCGTGCATTAGATTTTGCCTGCATGTCATAAAAGGTCTTAGATATTTTTTTCCATCATTGTTCAGTTTTGAGCCATTAAACTTACAACCCATTTATACTGTAGGCATCCCATCAATAATGTCGAATAGCACCATAGAAACACAGCTTTTCAGTTTGACACTCAAAGGTAACAAACGTGTCATTTTTAAAGAATATGCAATGTCTAAAATTACGCTTGCCATTCTGTGAATATGTAAATTCTAATTGAGATATATCTCTGGTATTTCCAAGAAAGTTGAAGAGTTCCACTGTGACATTTTATGTGGCATACATTGTATCTCAAACAGACGGTATGTTAATATTTTGGGAAGGTTTGTTACAATTCAGATTTTGGCTGACTTTGGGAGTTTCAAAGCTATTAATTGCAAAAATTGAACCCCATTTTGTCAAAATAAAGAACTTTAGTCAGATCCACCAAAACTTTCCTAATTGTCTTTTATCCATTTCTGTTATAATCCTATGATTAAGCTAAGGCATGTTCAATATGTGAATCCCAATTTAGGATATATTTGGTGAGTGTGAGTGTTGTAACAATTTTTTTATCATTGATAGTATATGCAATAGAATATGTCTAAACAAACATGTTCAGTTGGATCCTGCTTTAACAAATTTTTTGCCATTTAAAAGTTTCAATTGAGAATATTCACCTACCTTACAAGGGTTTCTACACTTGCATACACTGCAGCCCTTGGCATCTCGTTCATAGCCACCTGGACAGTACATTCCGCACATATTTGAATGGCAACCATTTCCTAAAATATATAGAGAATATCAGTTCTATAGTGCATGTTCCTGCGGTGCCATACAATTGCTATTCAGGCTGTAAGTTGATTACATATTCTTTCATTTTCTTTACCTGGAAGATGTCTACATGAATTATTTATACTCTCCTGTTTCATGCATTATAACGATTGTACACTCCTCTGTATTTATTCACGAGAAATTTCAAAATGGTCGTCAGCATGATGTTCAAGTTAACATAATTTCAGGTCCTTGTATATAATTTTGTCTGCCATGACAGCTTCAATATACATCTCAAATGTGCTGTCCATCATAAACCTGGCGTATAAGAACATGAATACTAGTATACAGGTTCTCTTGATGGATATTGTGTATATGTGTCCCCAAAATCTGTGGGAATTGGAGGCCTGCAATCTTCCCCTTAGGGAACTATAAATAGGAATTTGCTATACAAGGGATTCCGTCTATCTAATGAATAGAGTGTCTGTATTCTAAACAGTACAATCTCTGCATAAAGTATACCATCTCAAACAAAGCGTCTTCTTTAAAAAAATATTTACTATCTATATATCAATTTATATCAAGCACAAAATGTTTGGAGAAAATCACTAACAGATTAATAACCATAACATTTCTCACCAGTTTTGCTGTCACAGTACTTTCCTGTGAAACCAGCCATACATGTACACAAAGCCTGGAATTTCAGGTAATTTGGCATACATGTAGCACCATTCTTGCATGGTGAAGGGATGCAGGGATTACCCACCACAGGGGGATGACTGCTGGAAATATAGGGTCGCCACGTGGTGCTGGGATTGTGGATTTTCATTTCACAATAGGCTCCATAAAAACTACGTGGACAATAACATGTGAAATACCCAAAGCCACTTGGATAACAGGTACCGCCATTCGTACATGGGTTGGACAGGCATGGATTATGTATTGGATAAGCTGTGCTGGTACTGATTGGACGTCCAGTAGAACTGCCACCTATGTCATAATGAAAGAATCAATTACCGTGTTACTGTTTGTGAAAACAAGTCATACTATGAAACATAATATCCACAAAGTGCATGTACCCAAGGTTTTGTCCAGATCTTTTGAGTATGCAAAATAAGTAAATGAATAGCATCATAGCCATTGATCTGCTGATAATTCCATTATCTCAAAACTTATATGCATGATATTCCATTACAAAAGATATTAGCAGATGTTTCCACAGCAAAATCAAGTGGGTAAATATTTCAACTGCATCAATAACATTGAAAGTGATGAACTGTTCATCCATGCTACTAGCAGCATACAGATTGCATAGGCTGTATGTGAGATTAACACAGAAATTTAGGTCAGAGTTAAATATTAAAGGTGTTTGGCAAACATATGACTCACCCACACAAATACCCATGCCATTTTGAATGGTACATTTCTGGCCCGTTGGACATACCTGATTCTGTAAATTGACATAACAACATTATTTATATTAAAGTTGAATCATGTAATGCCAAATTGCAAAGCCATGCAATAAAGTATATGTCATACTCTTCAATAACACTTTAAGCACTACTGATGAAAATAGATTCACAGTTCATAAAAAATAGTCCCTAGATCTACTTCAATCAGTAAGGTTTTGCAAAGATTTTGTGCTGTAATGAACATTGTACTACAGCTGTCATGCTTCATTGAACAATGAAAACCACAATTGTCTTTGTGCAACACTTGCAAAATTTTGTTCCGTGCTTCAGTATGTTGTGCCACCACCCTTACTTCGGAATAACATCACCTTCATATGGGCAATATCAGTCTGGTGATCCATCTTTATGAAATGTTGTCACAGCTCTTCCTAAATAATCTTTCACAGGTCTCATAGGCTTTTCATTTGGTCCTACCCATCTAGGTTGGCTTCAGGAATGAGTCACACAAAAGTCCAAAGGGGTTTTGCTTGGGGATCATGCCACACCAAAAATAGTGACGGCTTAGTCATATAGATATTTCTTTAAAGTGGTAATCACTTCAAGCACTATGTGATCTGGCATTCTCCTCAATGAAAGGTTATCCACTGTTCTCACCATCTGATGTCCCTGCCCAAACAATAATGTTTCCATCACCATGCCCAGCTGAGACTTAGTACATGCTATTCATAAGGAATGGCCAAAATCACACAAAGAATGAGAGCAAACTGACCCAGTCCATGTAAGAGTGATGTTGCTAATGTACCTTAAGTAATAGCAATAATTATTAAGCATAGTGAAGGCCACCATTGCAAATTTGCAGCTTTTGCTGTGTCTATGTTTTCGCTCACTGCAGCATAACTGTTCTGAACCAAAACAGCAACATCATTTACTTCCAACCACAAACACACATGAGTGGTTGGTAAACGGTGTTGGGAACCTGTATTGTCAAATACATAACGATTTTATCTTTTGCATCCACATGATTGGGACACTTCTTTTGAAACAGCATTCAGTGTTGCCCTGACTTTGACACCGACCAAGTAGGGATGATATCTCAAGAATCTGGCTTTTCCTATTTCTTGACATTACCTATAATTGCTGGTAAGGCCAGGGACCCAACAAAGAAACGTGCCCAATTGGTTGTTTGATCTTCTGCTGCCATACAGTGCCCGCGTGACTGTATATTTAAGGTCAGTCGTTGTATGTTTTAGCTATGTGAAGTGGATAGATACTCCCAAATGATATGATACAATTGCCGCTATTTTCATTTTAAGCAACAAGTTAAGTAAGTCACAAGTCACAAGGCTGGCAACTTTGATGCCAAAATGCAACAATGACAAATAAGGCCAACAAATGATCAACACGATGATGTATTAAAAAATTCATTTGTGGTGGATTCTGTTGATTTCATACAATATATTTGTTCAACCTAGGAGGGTAGAGAGAGAAGAGGGATCTGTCATCTGTCATGAATATTACACTTATTTCGCTCTTTGTTACAGGTTTGTTCCATTTGAACATTTTAATGAAACTATAAAATTTAGTTGATTGCTCTAATATTATTGTGTCATATCCACATCTAATGATGCAGTGATCTCTCACTGCATGTTGCTTTGGGCCCCAGTGGGAATCAGGGGCTATTCAATTGGTGCACTACGAAGTTGCACAAGGGAGTTCTTTTCTGGCCAGGAGGCTAAGGCCATATCCTAGGCATGCACATCTAAGATCAGAACTTCCTTTTAATATTTTGTAGCATCAATATCAAAATTACATGGTGTCCATTGCTTCATTCATGTATCAAAAGTTGTTTGTAATTTGGCAAAACAGTGGTTCTTTCTTTTCAACATTTTTTCATAGATAATCAAATCATTACTTGTGCACCATAATATACCAACACTCAACCTCATAATGTTTTTGATGGGTAACTAGCTCCATATTCTGGTTTCCATGACGAAAGTAGGCATTTAATTACCAATTGCTCTCCTGACATTTCTGCAATTTTACTATAATTTTTTAAGTAAAAAGTTCCATTCCTGCACCACCCCATCCATTTCGTCTCTGTTTTCATCGCTATTTTGTTTCCATACATTGCGCAACTATCCCCATCCCATCAAAAAGTTGAGAAATGGTATGATCAGCAGACAGAATTAGCATATTCACTTTATCCATTCAAGAATGAAGTAAGAGTTCGAAATTGTTACGAGCATAATCGATGCATATTTATATACAAGTCCTTTTGGTAGTGTACATTAGAAACTTTGAAATTTCTGGCCGTTGGGTACTGAACTTTTCAATTTGAGCTGCTTCATGAAGATCAAATTGCTGTGTAAATGGGTCACAATGCTAAGGTCATCAAGTGATGTCAATGGGCCGGAAACCATAATATTGAGCTTGCTTACATGAAAAAACAATGATTTGGGAAAGCCTGAAATTTTGTAAGTTTGTGTTTGTGTAGAAACTAGGATACATTTGTTGACATCTTGAGTGAGAGTGTTTCAAGAGTTTGTTTGTTTGCTTGTTTTTCATTTACCTTGTTCTGGACAATCCACTTTTCCATGAATAGGCAGTTTATTTGATAGCTTTATTTCTTCATATTACTATTTTCATTCATTGATATTCCTGATGTGACATCATACTGAAGGCTTACTTTATTTGAACGCAAATGGTGTCCACTCATATAAAAAGAATGTCAGAATGAAGATTATGGAAAATGAATAAGTAAATGAAACTACTACTGATAAATGTAGTTCCACTATCATGGGAGTTATCCTGAGGGGTAAAGGAAAAACATGTTACCTGACAATAAAAGAAACTAAGCTGTGAACTTCAGCTTCCTGCCTGAAAGAAAGTGAGTGTGGGTGTTGTGACAATTATTGTTATTGATAGAATATGGGATAAAATATGTCTAAACAAAGGCATTTTCAGTTGGAGTCCGCTGTAAGCTACTTTTTGCCATTTAAAAGTTTCTAGTGGAAATAGTTACCTACCTTACAAGGGTTTCTACACTTGCATACACTGCAGCCCTTGGCATCTCGTTCATAGCCACCTGGACAATACATCCCACACATATTTGGAGGGCAAACATTTCCTAAAACAAATAGACAAAATTAGTCCTATAGTGCATGTTCCTGCAGTACCATACAATTGCTGTTCAGGGTGTAAAATGATTGCATATCATTTGCTATTCTTTACCTGGAAGATGTAGTTTTGTATTAACTATATGCTCATGTTCCATGCACTATAAAAATTGAAAACTTGTTTGTATTTATTTAGGAGTACTTTCAAAATGACGATCAGCATGATGTTCAAGTTAACATCATTTCAGGTCCTTTTACAGAGTTCTGTCTACCATGACAACTTCAATATACATTGGACAAGTTCGGTCTAGTATGCAACTAGTATATGAGAAAATGGGTACTAGTATGCAAGCTCACTTGACGTAAATTGTGAATATGTGACCAGGATATCTGCTGGAATTGAACTGCTGTAATCCTCCTGTTAGGAAACTAAAAATGCCAATTTGCTGTACAAAAGATTATTTCACTCTAATTAATACAGAGTCTATATTCAAAACAGGAGATCTCTGCATAAACTATACCATCTCAAACAATGCATCTTCTTTAAAAGTATTTACTATCTGTATATCAATCTATATTAAGTACAAAATGTTAGGAAGAAAATGACTAACAGTTAATAGCCATAACATTTCTCACCAATTTTGCTTTCACAGTACTTTCCTGTGAAACCAGCCATACATGCACACAAGGCTTGAAATTTCAGGTAATTTGGCATACATGTGGCACCATTCTTGCATGGTGAAGGGATGCAGGGATTTCCCACCACAGGAGGATGACTGCTGGAAATATAGGGTCGCCATGTGGTGCTTGGATTGTGGGATTTCATTTCACAATAGGCTCCATAATAACCACGTGGACAATAACATGTGAAATACCCATAGCCACTGCTGCTGTCAAAACTTGGATAACAGGTACCGCCATTCGTACATGGGTTGGACAGGCATGCATTGTGTGTTGGGTAAGCTGTGCTGGGACTGATTGGACGTCCAGTAGAGCTTCCACCTGCATCAAAACATAAGGATCAATTACTGTGTCATTGTTTGTGAGAACATCTTTCAGTGTCTAGCAATTTCTGTGACTGGTCATTCATCATTCTGGGTCAGTTGGAAGAATGCCTACTGGGTATTTTATATAGTTGTGTCCTAGGAAACCTTGTACATTAGTAAATTCTTTTTTAAATTATGTTATTACTGAAAACACTGAAGATATGTTCAAGTCTAGCCTTGTTCAAAAGAAAGGAAACTGACAGGACTGGTATATTATCCTTGGCAGCGAATGCAATGGATGTTGTGATATGAAAAATAAGCTACTTGGACTGCAGAAAGTTATCCTTTCCTTAAGATTTGATTTGTAACAAACAAAGGCATTGTACCTGCTCTTCATTACGTGCATAGATATAATCCTGTAATGATCATATGTTATAGAATTTTCAAATTGAGTACACAACGGTATTTTGGCTACTGGATTTCAAAGCCACACCCACTAATTCAACCATGACTACTTTTTTTATTCAATAAGATGTGTAGTTTCAAGGAGAATTATATGATATGGTGCAATTTTCTAATTTCTTTCCAGCACGTCAGTGTGGGTTGATTTAAGTTTACATTACTCACGCCAATGTAGTGTACTTAACACTTTGTATGAGTACATTGAAATTTTATGATGCATTAATACAGCAAAAGGTCACCATTCTTGGGCTTCTTATTTCAGTTATTAAACACAATGTCAATTTTAAGATTTTTTTTTCAATGGGAACATGATTCTTATTCTTCCTTCTACACTTTCGAAACTTTTGCCATTCTTCATTTTGATTCAATTTAATAGAATTGAACATGCCAGGGATAAAAGGTCAAGGAGAGTGAAACTGAAATAACGGATTACAAGACACTCTATGGTGTGTGATAAGACATACTGACATCATATGGTCTAACTTCCTAGTGCAAACAATACGCTTAAAGTTCGACTTCCAAGCCACCACAACAGTTAGCTTCTTGCAGATGAACACTTATTGGTCATACTCTGCTTCAGTAGTGGGACACTGTCATATGCCTTGATCCCGTTTTTCATTAAAGGTATGATTTAAACAATATTGGAAATGTCCAATTGCAAAGGTAAGGATGATGTTTGCCAGCATCTATTCCAAAACTGTTTATTGTCACAAATCTTTAAATATCTCCACTTAGTCCTGAGTGGTTTTACGATTTCTGTAAATGACAGGTTGTTACACTTTTTCATCCACCTACACCAAAACTGTTATATTAATTCACTGCACTTAGATGGATGTTCTAACTTGAAAACATGTTCTCCCTGTGGATGTCCATTCATTCACTGGAAGGCATTCTTTGAAACATAATATCCACATAATGCATGTACTCAAAGTTTGTTGAGATAGATCCTGTTTGAGTATACAAAATAACCAAATGAATAGCATCTTGACCATTGATTTTTAAAAGTTCACCAAAATAGACTCTTCTGATCTGCTTATATCTTCTTTATCTCCAAAAAGGCTTGCATCATATTCTCTGACAAAAGAAATTACCAGACATTTCAACATGGAGCAGTAAAATTGGCTTGGTAAATATTCTAACTGCTTGATGACGCATCAAATGGATGAACTGTTCATCAGTGACACCACCATTATACAAATTGTAAAGGCTTTATGTCGAATTTATAGAGAAATTTAGGTCAGAGTTAAATAATACGGAAGTTTTACAAATATAAAACTCACCCATGCAAATACCCATGCCATTTTGAATGGTACATTTCTGGCCAGTTGGACATACCCGATTCTGTAAATTAACATTCACACTTTACTAAGTTAAGTAAGTCACAAGTCACAAGGCTGACAACTTTGATACCAAAATGCAACAACGACAAATAAGGACGACAATTGATCAACATGATGATATATTGAAAAAATTCATTTGTCGTGGATTCCGTTGGATTCATAGGAGGGTAGAGAGAGAAGAGGGATCTGTCATGTGTCATGAATTTTACACTTATTTCACTCTTTGTTACAGGTTTGTTCAATTTGAATATTTTAATGAAACTATAAAATTTAGTTGATTGCTCTAATGTAAATGTGTCATATCTGCATGTAGTGATGCAGTGATTGCTCACTGCATGGTGCTTTGGGTCCCAGTGGCAATCAGGGGCTATTAAATTCGTGTACTGGGAAGTTGGTGAAGGGAGCTCTTTTCTGGCCAGCAGGCTAAGGCCATGTCCTTAGCATGCAAATCTAACATCAGAACTTCTTATTAATATTCTGTAGCACCAATATCAAAATAGCATGGTCCCCATTGCTTCATTCATGTATCAAAAGTTGTTTGTAATTTGGCAAAACAGTGGTTCTTTCTTTTCAACATTTTTTCATAGATAATCAAATCATTACTTGTGCACCATAATATACCAACACTCAACCTTATAATGTTTTTGATGGGTAACAAACTCCATATTCTGGTTTCCATGTAGAAGGCAGGCATTTAATTACCAATTGCTCTCCTGACATTTCTGCAATTTTACTATGATTCATTAAGTAAAAAGTTCCATTCCTGCGCTACCCCATCCATTTCGTCTCTGTTTTCATCGCTTTTTTTGTTTCCATACATTGCGCAACTATCCCCATCCCATCAAAAAGTTCAGAAATGGTATAATCAGCAGACAGATTTAGCATATTCACTTTATCCATTCAAGAATGAACTAAGAGTTCCAAATTGTTATGAACACAATCGATGCATATTAATATACAAGTACTTTGGGTAGTGTACATTAGAACCTTTGAAATTTTTGGCCGTTGGCTTCCTTCCTGAAAGAAAGTGAGAGTGAGAGTTGTGACAATTTTTGTTATTGATAGAATATGGGATAAAATATGTTTAAACAAAGGCATTTTCAGTTAGAGTCCACAGTAAGCTACTTTTTGCCATTTAAAAGTTTCCAGTGGACATAGTTACCTACCTTACAAGGGTTTCTACACTTGCATACACTGCAGCCCTTGGCATCTCGTTCATAGCCACCTGGACAATACATCCCACACATATATGGAGGGCAAACATTTCCTAAAACAAATGGACAACATTAGTCCTATAGTGCATGTCCCTGCAGTTAAATACAATTGCTGTTCAGGGTGTAAAATGATTGCATATCATTTGCTATTCTTTACCTGGAAGATGAATTTTGACTTAACTATATGCCGGTGCTTCATGCACAATGAAAATTATACACTTCTTTGTATTTATTTAGGAGTACTTTCAAAATGATGATCAGCATGATGTTCAAGTTAGCATCATTTCAGGTCCTTGTACATACTTCTGTCTACCATGACAACTTCAATATACATTGGACAAGTTCTGTCTAGTATGCAACTGGTATGTAAGAAAATGGGTACCGGTATGCAAACTCACTTGATGTATATTGTGTATATGTGTCCCCAATATCTGCTGGAATTGAACTGCTGTAATCCTCCTGTTAGGAAACTAAAAATGCCTATTTGCTGTACAAAAGATTATTTTGCTCTAATTAATACAGTGTCTGTATTCAAAACAGGCGATCTCTGCATAAACTATACCATCTCACACAATGCATCTTCTTTAAAAGTATATTTACTATCTGTAAATCAATTTATATTAAGTACAAAATGTTACCAATAAAATGACTAGCAGCTAAAGAACCATAATATTTCTCACCAATTTTGTTGTCACAGTACTTCCCTGTGAAACCAACCATACACGTACACAAGGCTTGGAATGTCAGGTAATTTGGCATGCATGTGGCACCATTCCTGCATGGTGAAGGGATGCAGGGATTACCCACAACGGGGGGATGACTGCTGGAAATATAGGGTCGCCATGTGGTGCTGGGATTGTGGGATTTCATTTCACAATAGGCTCCATAATAACCACGTGGACAATAACATGTGAAATACCCATAGCCACTGCTGCTGTCAAAACTTGGATAACAGGTACCACCATTCGTACATGGGTTGGACAGGCATGCATTGTGTGTTGGGTAAGCTGTGCTGGGACTGATTGGACGTCCAGTAGAACTGCCACCTGCATCATAACATAAAGATCAATTGCTGTGTCATTGTTTGTGAGAAGATCTTTCAGTGTCTAGCAATTTCTGTTACTGGTCATTCATCATTCTGGGTCAGTTGGAAGAATGCCTACTGGGTATTTTACATGGTTGTGTCCCATGACACCTTGTACATTAGTAAATTCTCGTTTAAATCATGTTATTACTGAAAACACTTAAGATATGTTCAATTCTAGCCTTGTTCAAAAGAAAGGAAACTGACGGCACTGGTATATCATCCTTGGCAGGGAATACCTTTGTTCGTTCTTACAAAATAGGATCAACAGGAAAAGCTTGGAAATATCTTTCTAAACTGGAGGTTAGATGTTGTGATATAAAAAATAAATTACCTGTGCTGCAGAAATTTATACTTTGGTGAAGATTTGATTTGCACCAAAGAAACGCACAGTACCTGTTCTTCATTACATGCATAGATATAATCATGCAATGCTCATATCTAATGGAATTTTCAAATTGAGTACACAAACAGTATTTTGGCTACTGACTTTCAAAGCTGCACCCACTAATTCAACCATGATTACTTTTTTACTCAATTGGATGTGTAGTTTCAAGAAGAACTACATGATATGGTGCAATTTTCAAATTGCTTTTCAGCACATCAGTGTGGGTTGATTTAAGTTTTCATTACCCATGCCAATGTAGTGTACTTAACACTTTACATGACTACATTTTAATTGTATGATGCATTAATACAACAAAAGGTCACCATTCTTGGGCTTCTTATTTAAGTTATTAAACACAATGTCAATTTTAAGATTTATATTTTTTTTTCAATGGATACATGATTCTTATTCATTTTTCTATACTTTCTAAACTTTTGCCATTCTTCATGTTGATTCCATTTTTATAGAATTGAACATGAGAGAGATTAAAGGTCAAGGAGAGAGAAACTGAAATAAAGAATTACAAGACACTCTATGGTGTGTGATAAGACATACTGACATCATATGGTCTAATTTCCTAGTGCAAACAATATGCTTAAAGTTCGACTGCCAAGCCATCAAACAGATAGCTTGTTGGAGATGAAAGCTCATTGGCCATACTCTGCTTCAGCGTTGGGATGCTGTCATATGCCCTGATCCCTTTGTTCATAAAGGGTATGCTTTAAACAATATTGGAAATGTCCAATTGCAGAGGTAAGGATGATGTTCGCCAGCATCAATTCCAAAACTGTTTATTGTCACAAATCTCTAAATATCTCCACTGAGCACTGATTGGTTTTACAACTTTTATAAATGGCATATTGTTACACATTTTCATGCATCTATACCACCACTGTTATATTAATTCACTGCATTTAGGTCAATGTTCTAACTTGAAAACATGTTCTCTCTGAGGAAGTTATTTTATTCACTGGAAGGCATACTTTGAAACATATAATCTCCAGAATGCTTGTACCGAAAGTTTGTTCAGATAGATCCTACGTGAGTTTGCAACATAATTAAATGAATAGCCTCTTGGCCATTGATCTTTAAATGTTCACCAAAATGGACCCTTCTGATATGCTTGTATCTTCCTTATCTAAAAAAAATGCTTGCATCATATTCTCTGACAAAAGAAATTACCAGACATTTCAACATGGAGCAGTAAAATCGGTGGGGTAAATACTCCAACTGCTTGATAACACATGGAATGAATGAAATATCCATTAGTGATACTAGCATCATACAAACTTTTTTGGCTCTATGTTGAATTTACAGAAAAATTTTGGTCAGAATTAAATTGTAAGGAAGTTGAACAAATATAAGACTCACCCACACAAATATCCATGCCATTTTGAATGGTACATTTCTCACCAGTTGGACATATCCGATTCTGTAAATTAACAATGAAACATTATTTCTAATAAACGTGATTCTTTTCATGCCAAAATTAAAAAGGCATGCATACTGTGTCTCTCACCAAAAAAAAAAAAAAAACAAGAAAACATATACACCTCCTACCATGCTACTAATAAAAATAGGTTCACAGTGCATAAAAAATGGCCCCGAGATCTACTTTATGCAGTTATGGCTTGTAAAGACTGTGTGGTAATAAACATTGTACTACAGCTGCCATGCTTCGCTTGACAAATAAAAACATAGACACAGGCCTCTGAGCACCAGCTACAAAACGTTAATTGTATGCAGCTGTGTCTTGTTCATCCACTCTTACATGGGTAAACATCTTCTCAGATTGGTGCTCTGTCTCTTTTATGGAATGTTGTCACAGTTCTTGATAAACAATCTTTCACAGATCTCACAGAGCTCTGATGTGGTCATACCCCTCTAGGTTGCTCTCAGAAGCCCCACAAATGTCCAATAGGGTTTTGCCTGGGGATCATGACACACCCAAAAGTGGCATGCCTTACAGATCATACAGATATTCCTTTAATGTAGGATCCAAGCACTATGGGAACTGGCATTGTCCTTAATGAATAATTATGCATTGTTCTCTAGTAGTGTCTACATATGTCAACACTTAGGATATGGATGAACATCTCATTAATGTACCTGTGGGCATTCAGAGTATGATCCATAAAGACCAGATTAGATCTCTTACCACCTAATATCCAAACCCACACCATAATGTTTCCACTCCCATTTGCAGCTGATACGTCATAAATGCTATTCATAAGGAATGCCTATAATCACACAAAGAAAGAGAGCAAAATGACCCAGCTCATGTATAATTGATGTTACTAATGTACCTTGAGTAATGGCAATAATTATAAATTATATTGAAGGCTCTTATGACAGTGTTGCAGCTTTAGCATAAAGACCTCTGTTGATGTTTTTGTGTGTTCAGTCGAGCATAACAGTTATAAAACAAAAGAGCAACATCATTTAATCTCCAACCACAAACACACGTGAATGGTCGTTAAACAGTGTTGGGCAGCTGTATTGCTACAATACCTGTATTGTCCAGTATATCATGACATCTTCTTCATCCACTCATTAAGAACTCCCTGTTAATGTATTGTAGCACCAGTGCATAAGTTACATGGTGCCCATTGCTTCACTACTGTGCCTTAATCTCTTTGTAATTTGGCGAAATAGGGGTTATTTGTTTTGAACATTTTTTCATAAATAATCAAATCATTCCTCATGCCCAAAAATATACCACCACTCAACCCCATGATGTTTCCGATGGGTAACAAGTACTAATTCTGGTTTGCATGACAAAAGAATACACACACTGACCAGTTGCCTTCTTGACATTTTAGCAATGTAGCATACTTTTATTTCTTCATGCAACAAGTTCCATGCCTGCACTGCCCAGTCGATTGTATTTCTGTTTTACACTGCTTTTTGATTTCTATCCATTGTTCAACTGTCCCCTTCCCTTCAAAAAGCTACAGAAATGGTGCTATTAGCAGCCAGAATGAGCATTTATCACTTGATCCACCCAGCATAAAGCATAATTAATGCATTTTTATATAAATTCCTTTGGGTGCTGTGCATTGGAAACATTTGAATTCCTGACCATTGGGTACATAAAGTTTCAATTTGCACTGCATCAGGAAGATCAAAATGATGTGTAAATGGGTCTACAACGTCTTCAAGTGAGGTCAATGGGCCTGAAACCCCAACATTGAGATTGCTCACATGAGGAGGCAAATATTTGGGAAAGCTTAAAATTAAATAACATTGTGTTTTTGTACCAACTTAGGATACATTTGGGGATTGCGAGAGTGTAAGTGTGGTGAGAGTTTTTTTTTTTTTATAATTTATTTATTTTTTTCTCTTCTGCACAACACCTTTTCCATTGATATGCAGTTCATTATATTGCGTGATTTCTTCATGAACTTATTTTCAATGATCGATATTTATGATGTGACTCCAGACTGAAGACATACTTAATTTGACCAACAATACTCTTCATTCATATAAAGAGGATGCTACGATAAAGATTAAGGACAGGACTAAGTTAGAGGGACTACTACTGACACATGTACTCCCTCTATCATGAAAGTAATCCTGAGGGGAACAGGAGAAAGAATGATACCTGAAAGTAAAAGAAACTAGTTGCAAACTAAAGCTTTTAGCTCAGAAGAAATATAATTGGTTGGTTCAGAACAGATTGCTATGTATTAAGGCTAATCATAATTTTGCAATACTCAGCAGGGCATTTTAAAGCATGTTTGAGAAACTCTTCACAAACATTTACAGCAACTTTGTGTTTCAGATATATTGTATATTGAACAGTATCTGACTTAATGGTGATTGTATCGCCATAGAAAAATATTGTTTGCTTGCCTTCTACTATACATAGGCCTACCTGTCTGCATTTAAACTTGCAGGTAATTTTGACAACTAAATGGAAAGTTTCATATTGATAAATTTTAATAAATGTAAATTGCAGATTCATTATAGTATATTTTTTAAAACTTTGAGATATGGGGCTGGTGGTGCATTGAATTTTTCCTGCATATCATTGAAGGTCTTTGACAGTCTTCAGGGTTGCTGTTCTGATTTGAGCCATTAAACATACACCCCACAAATAGTTTAGGCATCCCATAAATAATGTAGAATAGCACCATAGGAACACAGCTTTTTAGTTACACTCAAAGGTAATATAGATGATAATACGAAATGTCTGAAATGTTATTTGCCATCCCTGGTTCTAGAAAATGGATTCCTTTTGGATTACATTTGGATTCCTTCTGCAGTTCTAAGGCAAACTGAGATTCTTTTCGGATTCTTGTTGGGTTCATTTATATTTCTTGGGAAAAAAGATTCATGTATGAGGGGAAAGCTATCGTACAGTGACATTTCTTTTGATTGCTTTGCATTCTTCTTGAAATCCTAAGGGGTGACTTGCCTTACATTGGATTCCGTTGGATTCCATTGCATTTTTATTTAAGTGTATATTTAGGCCTTTCTCCTGAATTGACAAATACATGTTTTCAGTCATTTGAGCAAATAAATAAACTGTATATAATTTGTTTTTGTATTATACTTTCCTGGCTGAGTATGTTTAAACACTAAGACTACATATCTTTGACATAATTTAATCTCTTTAACTATGTAACTGTACTATTCTCATGTTGTTTTGATTGCCTGCCAGGCTACATCTAAATACATACGCTATGGTAAAGTTATAATACACATTACCATACATAAGCCCATGTAGATACGTCACATTGTGGCTACCTACTTTAGTTAGCAAGAACAGGCTTAATTTTTTGCACCTGGGTAGAGGTAATTCAGTTTGATTTCACTTTGAATAGATTGACATTGAACCAACAGTGAAACCACATCCGGGTACTTAGATGGCATGTTGTGTCATGTCATGACTCCATATCATTATTACTGAAATTAAAAATCTGTGACAGTTTTGTGAACCTGATAATAAGAAACTAAATGGTTGATAAAGTTTGACTGCTAAGTTCATTCTCAAAATAACTTAGAATATAACATCATGTATATCATATGACTTGCAAAAATGTCAAAACGGTGTCAGCACACAAGACGGGCATGGCCTATGAAGGATACAGTAATTATGAAGTTAAACTTCAGCTAGAATCTAACACAGCACATGTTCAAACACACAGCAAAATAGTTGAAGTACATCTAGCATACGAATGTTGTAATTCACATCCATAGATATACTTATGTTTGGATACTGAAAGCTGGGCTGGGATCATTAGGATCATCAAGACTTTGGTACCGCATGTTGATGGTGGAAGCTAGGTACAATGAGAAATACACTGAGAGTGGAAAGCTTGTTAAGCCTATCTGTAATACACTTTTGGGGTTCAGTAACTTAACCTAAATGAACTGAATGATAGAAAACCCAGGTAAATATAGAGTAACAATTTTAACATTCTGTATTTATTTTTCATATCATGTAATTACAAGGGTGTTGACATGTTGGCAAATCACCAACTCCCAAGTTGCCAACTGTGGACAAGAAAAAATTTTAATGATCCCAGTTCTAGTATGGGTACCATTACTGAGACTCCAACACATTTCCCTACATTCACCATTATACAATAGTATATAATGGACCTGTGGTCTAAAGAAATGGCTTGCAATGATAAGCTCCTCCGCTAGCATCATTTTGAAATATAATTGCATGGGTCTGTAAGAAATCTTTCATCAGTGTTCATAATTACTGTGAGCCAATAATTATACATTTTTGTAAGGTTTATATTTAGGCCTTCCTCCTAAATTGAATTTTTTTGTTTCAATTTTTGAAAAATTTTAATAATATCAATAAACTTGCCATAGCTTACTCCTTCATTATACTTTCCTGTCTGGGGCTTTTTGAACACAAAGATGACCCTTCTTTTGCTGTTGTCTCAGCTTACTGACGAGTCGGGAAAGCTATAAAGTGGCAGGCCTTCCATGTCTCTTTTTTTCTATGGAGCAAGCGATTAATTTTGGGTTTTAAGCTTATATGTTTCAGAACAACACTTAATTTTGTAGTAAATGAAGACTAGTTCAAAGGTTAAGAGAACCAGTTTATAACTACCAGTTGCCTGTATTTCTTTACTGTCTGTCTAAAGTCAGGAGTGACAATTATATCTTCCCTTTGCTATTAGAAGATGAATATTAGTGTTTTGTTATTTCTTGAATCTATGTCTTTTGCTGTATTAACTTTGCAGTCATTGTTGAGTTGAAATTTATAAATATGGGTAATGTTTTTCTGAACTAATTGATAAATACTTCATTGGCCATGTTGTGCTGTGGGATGTGTTCTCTGACTCTGTTCCAGGTTCATAAATATCATGAAAACGATGAAGGCCTACTTTCTACTTTCGATGTCAACTTATGATCAGCTGACTGAGACATATGGTCTATGTTTGTTAACAGAGACCACATGTTATGTCATAATAGATACAAAGATTAACTTTATATTGTGCAGTATATGCAAATACCTTACAAGGGTCGGCACATTTACATGTCGTACAACCCTTGATGTCTTTTTCAAGGCCAGCTGGGCAGTACATCGCACACTTCACTTGAGGACAAATGTTCCCTGAAACAAATGCAATGAGCTATTACAAGTTGGTAATGTTTCTCTCATGTGTATGTTTCAAAAGTATATCATCTTAAATATGTGTATCTTTGGTTACCTGATTACGAACGGATTACACATAATGAAACGTCTTGATTTGCTATTCCGTTTTAAAGAGCACCATCTTATCCACAATATGTTCTGAAATTTCATGAGAAAAATGCTTACTGAATGTTTAAACATAGAAAAAGATTTTGATAAGGCTGGTAACACCTATAGATACTGTACTTACAACTTTGCAACAGCTGTGGTAAGGGTCACAACATTCTTTAAAATACCAATATGCACTAAAATTTGACAAGACCGCAGGAAAGCATATATATATACATTTATATATATATATATATATATATATATATATATATATATATATATATATATATATATATATATATATATATATATATGTTTTGACCCTTACCAAAACTGACAGCTTTGGCGCAGCTGCCACATGAACAGGAACAGAAAAACCAATTGACAAGATGACAGATGCATCACAAATTCTACACCTCAATGGTCAGATTAAATCTTTCTAGTTTTTCTTCTCAAATTCTGCTAGATATATATATATATATATATATATATATATATATATATATATATATATATATATATATATATATATATATATATATATATATATATATATATATATACACATATACATATACATATACATATACATACATATATTAATTAATCTTACCTGTACAAGTAGCCATACCATGGTGAAGATTGCACATCTGGCCAATTCGACACTTATGGTCCTGCAAAGAAGAAACGACGTATTCCATCCTGTTTTCTGTGACTATGCCAATGCAAAGGATGCTTGTAAAAGTAGACTTTAAAAGTAGTGTCCGTTCAAAATTTGTAGACTAGAGTAATGCCGAATTATGCATAGTTTAGTACCTAATATCAACACATATTTGAAAAACATGAGGATGCATCACTGCATCAACAAATATATAAATTACGCTTGTGTACAACACCCACCTTGCAAGGGTCTTGACACTTACAGGTCTTGCAACCCTTGGAGTCTTTTTCATAACCAGCTGCACAGTACACAATACACAGAGCCACCGGACAATTATTACCTGAAGTGAAACATGACCCGTGATGAAAGACATGTCATATAGTAATGTTTGTACATTGCATCTGTTAACATTTGGTTGCTTAAGTTTGATTGTTAAATAAGATTATAGAGCCTGGGCAATATTGTTTGAAAATAACCGTTCCAAAAAGGCCACAAAATTGCCAAATAAGTTCATTCTAATTCCGAAGTATACCTTGGCATGCAAGGTGCAACCTTGTTACATTTACCAGTATGCACATACCATATTTCCATAATTTTGCAAAAGCAAGTTTTACTTTCATATGGGTTCATCGTCACAAGACTAGGACCATTGCTAATGCACCGTCCTACCAATTTTACAGATGGAAACAATCACCCAAAGCTAGCACCATTACTGGCGCACTATCCTATCAATGTTTAAATATAAGCACAATCAAACAAGGTTAGCACCATTACTGGTGCACTGTCCTGCCAATGTAATATGGGCAACATCACTCAAAGTTAGCACCATTATTCTGCTCATTTTAACGATAGGCACAATCAAATAATGTTAGCACCATAGCTGGTGCACAATAACACAAGTTTTAGCACCAGTACTTGTGCACTGTGCATGCAATGTACAATGATGGGTACAACCACAACATGAACAGAAAAACCAATACAGAAAATGTTTTCTTTAAAGTTTGACAAGATGACAGATGCTTAACAAATTCTACGCCTCACTGGTCAGATTAAATCTTTTTAGTTTTTCCTCTTAAACTCTGACTACAGAAAGGCTAGAACTGACTTGGTCATAGATTTTTATTTCATTTACATTGGCCTACGAAATTACAGTTCCTTTAAAGTACAGTAGACTTAGGTGGCTTTTCAAAATATGTTTAAACACAAAAGTAGGCTCTTACTGATAGCTGGGTAATCATGATATATCTCACCATTAGGTTGTCCAGTGGTGCTTGGATTCGTGGATTTCATTTCACAGTAGGTACCGTAATACCCAAATGGACAGAAGCAAGAGAAATACCGAAGGCCACTGCTGGTGTGACTTGGATAGCAGGTACCTCCGTTGGTACATGGATTAGATAGGCATGGATTGGTTGGTGGATACGAGGTGCTGGGAATTACTGGCCGCTGTGTAGAAACACTTCCTACAAGAAAACATAAATTATATTTGTCGCACTGTCACTTATGGTATTTATAATATACATTTTGATAATCCAGTGCGTGTCACTGTAAAAGTAACAAAGTGCACCAAAGGGGTAATGAACACAATTCAGTGTCACGTGTTCCCAGAAAAATATCAAATGAATCGCTGTGTTCCTAGCTGCTATACCTGCTGCCTACAAATCCAAAACCGACTAGCAACAAAGACTATTAAGTAGAATAATATACCATTTATTTTTAAAATATGAACATTTTTGTGAAAGGTACTGACAGTTCGGTGCAACATCTGAAATGAAGTCACTTATCTTAAAACTGTTAAGAAACAAATCCCAAATGATAAAAAATGTACATTTTAAGTTGCTACAATCCTGAAGATCTTATGCAATTGTTGCTTCCACAGGTATCTTTTGTTCTTGCATTCTGAATCCCTATCCAAAAGTAAAAAATCACACTTACCCAAGCAAGTAGGGTTACCCTTGAAAATGCTGCACGTTTGGCCAGTCGGACAAACATGAACCTGCAATGAACTTTCGGATGTACAGTTCATCTAAAAAATCATGGGGTTACTGTCTAACACTAGCTTATATTCAACACATAATTCCAGCGCCCTATTGCCTATTGCCAAGGTGGCAAATTTTTTGTGCTACATCAAACTTATGAGCAGTAGCTGTTTCGACAAAGTGAAATACACAGTGTTTAGTCTACATTCATGGTTGATAATGATGTACATGGGGATGCCTTTGGACATTCTTCTTTGGCCTCTTCTTGACTAATTCAAACATAGAAGAAGCATGAAATATTTAAAACTTTAAATTTGTGTGATAGAAGTTGTGTTATTGGTAGATGCTCAAGTATCATAACTCACTGGTATTACCATCGTCATGATGGAAGCCTAGTTCACAGTGGGGCCAACTTGCCCAAACGTGCATTAGAGTGCCTCTAGCGGCCGTTTAAGGAACTACATTTTTTTTAGATCGGCTGAGATGGTTATTTCAAGCTCTCGTTGTGTAAATTAAATTGTGTTGGACTTTCCAAACATAGATTGACGTAAAGAATATAAGTGTCACATGTCCAATCATAATGTATTTTAAGAGTATTTGAGAACTTTTACCTTTGCATGAGTATATACCGTTAGGTATTTAGAAGCACTGGTTTCTCACATTTTAAAAAGCTTTAAAAATCTAAAAAGAATAAGGTTGAGTTATCTGTTTTAAGATTCCGATGTCACCGTGCAAATTTTTATTGAAGTTGAATTCAAAAAATGAGTACAGCCGATGAAAACTATGTGAATTGTTTGAATACATTTTTGTGAATTGTTTGAAGTATATATCCAATACAACACGTATCATTATCAATTTTACATTGAACTCCAAATCAAAATACTCCATTTTGTGTCTTAGCAATGCACTTGGTTCTTATCCAAAATGGTTTATTGTTTTTGACAAGGCACATGTGGCCATCTGGACACTTATGAGTCTTCAAAAAAACCTTACAATGTTTAACCATCCAACATGCGTTAACCACACTGAATTCCTTTCAGATTTTACGGTATAGTAAATATGCTTGCAGAGCATCCTGTTATGCAAGAATGTCAGCAAAAACGTGGCATCTATATTTGTGTTTATTAACAATAAAATGCCTTTAGTGTACAAACAGATGACATACCTTACAGGGATTAATACACCTGCATGTGTTGCATCCTTTGGTATCCTTTTCATAACCAGATGAACAATAGAGGGCACACATAACAGGCGGACAAGAAGCTGCAGAGAGTCAGATAAATGTCTCTAAGTACTAATATTGTCAAATTCAACTGGTCAATATCAACAATTAGCTTCAAATCTCCTATTCTTTCACCTTAGTACTGTTGTATGACTATTTGAAAACGATTTCACATAACATTTGTAGCTGGAGTACATCTAGGCAACAACCTCTTGGCGAATATTAGTTTATTGGCCATGTGGCACCGGGGTATTGACGCTATGTAAAACTCCATTTAGATATTACGACATGACTTCTTCGGGTTAACGATCTGGCAATTCAGTTCTAGTATGCACCTTTTAAAATGCTGCAATTTGAAAGGTTATATAGAATCTTCCTTGCAGTATTCCTGTGTGTTTGCATATTGCACATAATCAGTTATATAGAAAAGCAACTGTTGGCATTACTTTTTGATATAAAATCTTATGAAATGATCTACATATATCTGACAGGTTAATGTACCACCTCTACCAATCAATAGTTAGTTGACATATCATTCTTTAGTTAAATGTCCTGAGACATTGCGCCTAAACTCACCTGTTTTGGTTTCACAGTACTTCCCCGTGTAACCAGGATTACACACACATGATGCTTGGTTATACCTTTGCATACAACTAGCTCCATTTCTGCATGGTGAAGGCGAGCATAAGCCCACAACCGGGGAAATATAGGGCCCGCTTGTGGTGGTGGCAGTGGCTGCACAAAATAAGTCAAAAGGTCTATAAGTCAACAAAATGACAATGTGTCAATAATAACGTCCTGGTTCATCTTGAGGAGCCATTGCTTGCAACAACTGGTTTTAGTTCAGTGCAGCTGTGCGCTTATGGAACATGGTTCCCGATTGAAATTTCGTAACTATGTGCAACACAACCGAAACTGGTAGTGTAGAGTGAAAAGAGACCCTTAAAGTGGAATTCGGTTCACACGAAAATATTTATAAGGGTGGATAACAATGGGAGAATGTCGGTTTTTGGCATCTGATCAGAATTAATTAATATACATAACAAAATGCAATTCCGCTGAACATTAGAAAGCGTATTAAAATCATAAGAATGACCATTTAAACACCATTACTTTGTCAAACAAGCAAACGCCACTGAAACAAAGTTTGCTTTACTTTGAACCTTATGTCATTAAATTTAGGAGTAATATACCTGTACATATAGGAAGACTGTTCTGAACACTGCATGTCTGGCCAGATGGACATTTGTGGTTCTGAAAATACAAGTCACATCATATGGTGAATACTGGATTTATTTACTTTAAGGTGTCCATCCTCTGTTTTGATTGTTACTGGTACATGCAAATATACATGTATCCATTGAAATCTTCCTATACCACTCCCTGGGGGACTGAAAAAAAACTAAAACATACATGCACACACACACACACACAAATATATATATATATATATATATATATATATACATATATATATACATATATATATATATGCATGGAAACATACAGACATACATGTAAAGTAGACCCCAATCAACAACTGTTATACGTAGCATATGTCATTTACATCGTCTTTTAGAGAATACGCTCAACGTAACAAGGGGCTTGGTATCCAATAATATTAGAAGCCACCTCTTCATTAAAACAATTTTATGCAAGTGATAGTAAGTTTTATGCAAAACTCCTCTATAGCAGTTTGCCTAACAGTTGTGTGCCAACTAGAACTTCAGGTCTTTTATAACTATTGTCTGGCACACGAATGAATAAGTGTACTTTCGGTTCATGAATTCCTTGCGTTTTCAAAGTTTTAAAGGTGTACTGCGGTGATAATTTACAATTTTTGAGTTGTTTTATATAAATATGGACCCATATCAGAAAATACAAACTTTTTTCCTAACTGGATCAGCAGATATCAAGTTTTCTTAGATATGCAAATGAGGGGTTGTGATGTCACCTGGACTAACTGCTACAGCTAATGCAATGACAGCTGAGTGAAAGTCTGACAAAAACATGGAAACCTGACCAAGTACACATATTCCACTTTTACTATGGATGAAGCAGTGTGTACAGATATAATTAAATTTACTAAACGGTGATATTTACTCATTTAATGAGGATTAATAAGGAAAGAAAAATGCAGAATCAATATACACAAGCTAACAGCTTCTGTGGTTGTGTATTCAAGTACCGAAGCAGGCTTCAGCTAGTATACCACACTGATTAGATCAAAGAGAGTGATTAACAGAGTAAACAAGTCTTTATGATAGGCCTGCTAATTTTGTGTGTCTCAGCTTGATGCCCCCTCAAGGTTTGTGTATTATATATATATGGAGGGTAGCCGATGTGACATCACACATCAGAACACCTACTGGAAATATAAAATAGCCCTAACTAAATACCTGTTTGAGGAAAAATGTGGAAAATTTATCAAATGAACACCTAAAATGACCATTAATGACATAAAAACGTAAAAACTATCACTGCTGTTCTCCTTTAAACGATTCTGAACTACTTTCTGATTTTACAGTATAGTAAATATGCTTGCAGAGCATCCTATTCTGCAAGAATGTCAGCAAAAACGTGGCATCTATATTTGTGTTAATCATCAGTAAAATGTCTTTAGTGTAAAAACAGATGACATACCTTACAGGGATTAATACACCTGCATGTGTTGCATCCTTTGGTATCCTTTTCATAACCAGATGAACAATAGAGGGCACACATAACAGGCGGACAAGGAGCTGCAGAGAGTCAGATAAATGTCTCTGGACACTACTATTGTCAAATTCAACTGGTCAACATCAACAATTAGTTTCAAATGTCCTACTCTTTCATCTCAGTACTGTTGTACGACTCTATTTGAAAACAATTTCATATAATATTTGTAGCTGGAGTACATCTAGGCAACAACCTCTTGGCGAATATTAGTTTATTGGCCATGTGGCACCGGGGTATTGACTCTTAGTAAAACTCCATTTAGATATTATGACATGACTTCTTCGGGTTAACGATCTGGCAATTCATTTCTAGTATGCACCTTTTGAAATGCTGCAATTTGAAAGGTCATATAGAAACTTTCTTGCAGTATTCCTGTGTGCTTGCATATTGCACATAATCAGTTATATGGAAAAGTAACTGTTGGCATTACTTCTTGATATAAAATCTTATGAAATCATCTACATATATCTGACAGGTTAATGTACCCCCTCTACCAATCAATAGTTAGTTGACATATCATTCTTTAGTTAAATGTCCTGAGACATTGCGCCTAAACTCACCTGTTTTGGTTTCACAGTACTTCCCCGTGTAACCAGGATTACACACACATGATGCTTGGTTATACCATTGTATACAACTAGCTCCATTTCTGCATGGTGAAGGCGAGCATAAGCCCACAACAGGGGAAATATAGGGGCCGCTTGTGGTGGTGGTGGTGGTGGTGGTGGTGGTAGTGGCTGCACAAAATAAGTCAAAAGGTCTATAAGTCAACAAAATGACAATATGTCAATAATAACGTACTTGTTCATCTTGAGGAGCAATTGGTTGCAACAACTGGTTTTAGTGCAGTGCAACTGTGAGCTTATGGTACATGGTTTCCAATTGAAATTTCGTAACTATGTGCAACACAACCGAAACTGATAGTGAAGAGCGCAAGGAGACCCTTAGAGTAGAATTCGGTTAACACGAAAACATTTATAAGGCAGGATAACAATTGGAGAATGTCGGTTTTTGGCATCTGATCAGTATTAATTAATATAAATAACAAAATGCAATTCCGCTGAACATTAGAAAGCGTATTAAAATCATAAGGCTGAACATTTAAACACCATTACTTTGTCAAACAAGCAAACGCCACTGAAACAAAGTTTGCTTTACTTTGAACCTTATGTCATTAAATTTAGGAGTAACATACCTCTGCATATAGGAAGACTGTTCTGAACACTGCATGTCTGGCCAGATGGACATTTGTGGTTCTGGAAATACAAGTCACATCATATGGTGAATACTGGATTCATTTACTTTAAGGTGTCCATCCTCTCTTTTGATTGTTACTGGTACATGCAAATATACATGTATCCAGTGAAATCCCCCCAGGCAGCTTGCAAGGTAAACAGACTGTTAGCTGGGAGGCAAGGATTTGGTTGAACAGACAGGTTGATTGTCAGGAACACTGTAAGTTTGGCCAGTAAGAAAATTATATTTCCGCAATATAAACTACATAATAGTGTATTTTGGTGAGTTTTTCACCAAAGAACCACATTAATTTCAATTTTCCAGTCATGTAATATGGTGCGCTAAAATAGAGAGCAGCGGAATATCCATAAAAGAGATCGGTGGTTTGAAGGGCGATGTAGGTGGTCATTTGTGCATGAAATTTGATGACTGAAATATGACGCTGAACTTGTTGACAAAATTCATTAATCCAGCGTGGATACGTAACGTGTCGCTAACATCTTATTTGGTGTTTTTAGCCATCTTTACTAATGAATGGATTAGGGTTGCACGAAGAGCCTCAGTAACGCTTTAGAAGTATTTTTAATTGAAACATTGATAACAGCACCTGTGAACCACAATATTAGAAGTTGGGGGAAATTATGAGAACCAACGGATTAACACTCCCTTATTTTAAACAGCCATTATTTAAAGCAGCCATTGCATTATGCATGGCAATCAAAAGACACAAGTGGGATACTTGCCTTGCAAGGGCCAGTGTCTTGACATTTGCACGTTCTGCAACCTTTGGCGTCCAACTCATATCCAGATGAACAATACATCCTGCACACAATTGGAAGGCAAATATTTCCTGAAGAAGTATGACAAAAGAGATAAATTACATAAGTGTACTAAGTATCCTACATAATTTACCATTTCAGGTTGTTGGTTTGTTGTATTACAACAGACCTTTGTGTTACTCACCGTGACGGGGGCGGGGGTGTATGTTATTTTTTTCAGGTTTCATAGCTATATCTTTAAAACTGAAATGTATATTAATGATTGGGTATACGGTATTTCATCTATATAACTTATTCATCTGTGGTGATGTGCACCACAGTCTGGTCCCCCGGGGAAACGCTTATTAAAGAATATACCGTTGCACCTCCTCCTTCCTGTACGGCTTTGTGAAGGAATATATTTGTTGTTTACCATACCGGATACATGCCATGATCGAAAGTTGGTTTCAAAGTGAACCATTTAATCAACATGTTGCTGCGAAACCTGTTAGAGACCTCTTGCCCAATATCTAAAACAATTTTCCTTTGTCTGCATATTTGGCAGCGCAGTGATGTTGGGATTGGTGGATTTCACTTCAAAGAAGGTTCCGTAATATGCAGGGGGCAAAAGCTTTAAAACACTGAAGGTTGCTCTTGGTGCAACTCCGATACTAACTGCATGTAACTTCACTGGCTTACGCATTAGAAAAGCATTGTTTGCCTGTTGGATACCACGTGCTGAAAATACCTGAACCGCCTGTAGGGACGCTTCCCATGAAAACCATAAATATGATCTATTCTTCCTAAAAGGCCAAATATCCTGCTACACATCCCTATCATCAATACCAGAAATCCCTCTCGATTTCCATTCCGGTAGCTGCCTATTTCTAAAATAAAGACAGCAACCTTGAAGAATTCCAATTTAAATTTATACGCGTATTGTTCTTATTTTCAACTTTGATTTTATTTTCTAAAACATTTTCAACAGACATTTTAAACGGCTCCATCGGCCTGAATCGCGATATCGGGTCTTCGGTAACTATCAGGACACGTTTCGAGGCCTGGAATACCGGGCGCGTATCTCTGATAGCCGCTCCTTGCCTCAGCAACGTTCAACCAAGACACCTCACATGAAAAATTAAAGAATATATAAGAATGTGGAATGCAACTGAAAATGTATGTAAAACCATATACACGTGACTAATTCCATGACCTGTAAAGTAAAAGGCCAATGTACGTATCACGCATATTTAGACGATTATGTAGAGTACTAAGTGCAAATTTTAGATATGATTAATGCTACAAGACTTTTTGGTTGTGCTACCTATCCTGTGTGTATTCAGGTCCCCTGTGATATGCACAAACCAAACAAACTCTGTATTTGTGTGCCTGTACGCAGGCAGAAACATTTAGCTATTCGTTGGATGGACCTATTCAAGTAAAGTATACTGACCAGTCATTTACCCTGCCATTGGTTTGTTACAAACCAAAATAATCCTTCAGTTGACGTGCATGTGTCGACTGCTCAGCTCATTACGATCAAATGTTTATGTATTTGTACCCTCGTTGCAATAAACAAAACACTGAAACAGTTCAAATTTCCTTAAAAGAACTAAGCTGCCACCAAAATAACTCCGAAGATATCTAGCGAGCTTGTATTAAAATCACAATGCCCCAATTTGCCTTCGATGATATATGTGCGTGTGCAAATATTGCTGTATACTTAAAAACGCATTCTAAGTATGCGTAGCAGTAATTTTGAAAACCGAAGTTTTGATTGAGTTGATTACGTTTATACATGTGCCCAGTGGCCCGGTCTTTTTATGTGTTTTGTGACCACGGAACGGCCAGGTCTCGAACCAGCAACCTTTGGCTCCAATCACCTGGCCGAAAATGGGACATGCACATACCAACAGTACCAAATCCCTATTCGTAAAAAACAATGGTTCAATGGAGGCAGGTATGTGTGAATGTCACATTTGACAAGGGCCCAGTTCATTTTATTTATTCCAGTACAAATGAAGTACTGTGTTCGGAGTTGTCCCAGATCGGGGACTGTGCATATGTAAGTCCATCAGCATCAAAGGCGCACCGGAAATATATGTTTTGCGACCACGGAACGACCAGGTTTCATATGTTAGCTAACACCAAACAGAAAGAACGTTGTGTCACTGGTGGGCTAAGAATGCTGTGTCACTGCATGGCGTGGTAACACAATTAGGCAACATATCTAGTTGAGCACCTGCTGAAAGTGAGAGTGAAGGACTTACTTACTTATCAAGGTGAATTGCAGTCGTTTGTAGTGGTATTTGTAATGCCATCAGTAAGCCCTCGTGGATAAAACCGGCAATTGACTATGTCTCCTCCCAGGGGAATTCAGTGTATAGATCTCATCAAATTAGTTTGCTGCACTATCGTGAATAATACTTTTACAGGAAATTCCATCATGCGTTTTGATTACAAGAGCTAAATGTAATGTCTAATGATCTAGATACATATGTATCACGACTTACCTGCACAGGTAGGTTTACCATTTTGAACACTGCAATTTTGGCCAGCTGGGCAAGAATGACCCTATAAGTATATATATACATATTTAATTCACTTATTGAAGTTACAGGCACGTGTCTGTATAACAAGAGTATAAGATAAAAACTGAATATCTTGTCACTGGGCATATTTCGATGTTTAATTATTTTTATAACTTATCGTTGAAGGGTATAGGTCATTGTATCATTGTGTTATTGAACTGTATCAATGCGAAAAAGATTTATACAGGCTTCCTGATTTTTGTCCAAAACGTCATCTGGAAACAAGATTTTTTTAACCAAGTGTCAAGTATGCCCCGGTTTCAAAACCACGCGAAAGCGATGGTAGATTACATACCTTACAAGGATCAATACATCTGCACGTGCTGCACCCTCTAGCATCTTTTTCGTAACCCGCTGGGCAATGTTTCAAACACATTACAGCCGGACACGGCACTGCAAAAGACCATATGGCAGCCACAAAATTTATTAAAATATTTATCCAATTACAACTACTCATTACGAGCACGTGCAATAATTAATGTGCGTTTGCTCCCATTTTGTCTGAACAGCACTAAGATATTTGTTCAAGTAAGCCTAGTCCCATGGTATCAGTGTCTTTGAGGCAAGTTGCTTGAACCTGGAGTCTCTCTTGAACAAACATAAAGGCTGTATGTTCAATTGCATTATTCCTATTACTAATCACTTTAATACCCTGTATTGCCTGCAAATATCTTATAAGCATTTGGACATACGGCACAATTTATAACATTAAACCCAAAAGTTTCTGATTACAAAAGACTCTGAACATGTAAGGAAAAATGGAATAGTCACTCTGTTAAAATATAAAATATAGTTCTTGTAGCATTTGACACAAATTGAAACCACAAATTGCGCTGTTTATTGGTTAAGAAAAAAAAAGAAATGACTTACCTGAGCACATAGGCTTACTTTGGTGAACACTGCAAGTCTGACCAGCCGGACATGTATGGTTCTACAAACACAAAACACAGTATGGTACAACATGTACGCACGTCACACAAAACAGAACATTTAATCTTATTGTAATAAAAAATGTTTTCAGATTACGCCCAGGGACAATCTAAGGCTGCAAAAAGTTATAAGCGTAGCATGTTCCGCCAGTAAATCAGGCTGGGACCTGTAGTAATTTCTGCATTGGAGTTGGTAAGTAAAACATGGCAACAACCTGTTGACAGCAAGCTACAGGGTCATAGGAATTGGTGTGCAGCGTTTTGACACCCATTTTTATGAAGTGTCAATTTTCTTTTGTCCATATTTATTAGGAAAAAGAAACTTTGACAAGACAACCTTTACTGCAATCAATGACCTATCTTTATTTTTCAAACTCGTGTCTATTTTACCCATTGAATCAATGTAGGGTATTAAATATATGTCGACTGGTAGATTTCAATCTGTATGTTTGATATTTTGGACAGACACAACAATTCATGGTCACTAAGTGACACAGCCATATGTTCATTAGTCTCGCTCACAACACTGTATTCAGAGCCCGTACCTTACAGGGATCCAAACATTTACAGGTGCTGCAACCATTCGCATTTCTCTCATAGCCATACGAACAAGGCATCATGCATATGTACACTGGGCAAGGGGGAACTGAAACAAAATCAAACCAGAAATGCATTGCAGTGCCAAAAAAAGACACAATACACTACATACGGTAAAGTTAAAGGCATATTTTGCATCCGCTTTTCTATATACATGATCATGTTGGTATAACATAAGAGCTACAGACTTTTAGCAGCAACAACAACTGCTCGGTCAAATACGTACAGTGGCAAAAATATAATTGGTACTTAAACACGTAATGCACTTGTGCCGTTCATATTGATGAAACAGCCAATGGCGGCCACTGCAATAGGCTTCTAGATATGGTAATACGTACCTTTTTGACTACAGTATGTACCAGCATATCCAATTGGGCAATGACACATAAAGTATCCGTAGCCAGTACCACTGTACTGAGGCCTGCAAGTACCTCCATTCTGACAAGGTCTTGATGCACATGGGTTGTATAGTGGGAATGAAGTACTGGACACGGCGGGCTGCTTGGAGGAGTACGAATCTAAAGACAGTAAAATTAGACTGACCAGCAGAACATTACTTCAAACGAGGAAAATCTCAACTACCCAATGCGGAATTTGAAAACAAAATAGCATAAAAATAGACAATAATATATCTTTTGCACAAGAGAAAAAAGCGATCACAATGACAAGATGTAATGTAATTGATGTAATCTTCATACAACTCTAATTGTACGCTTGTTTCTTCCACTTTCGGTACAGCTATTTTAGTGTGATACTTGGTGAAAATTTATATTTCTGCATTACTCATTTCTATCGTATGGTGGGAAAGACCATTTCAGTATAACATACATATTTTAGAACTTCGTTATTGTTATCAAAAGTCAGTATGTTTGCTTCACTGGGAGACTGAATGTCTGGTACACTGTCACAATCAAAATTGTAATATTTTGCAAACTGTACTTACTCTTCATACTGCAGTATATACCAGTATATCCGAGCAGACAGTAACATTTGAAGGATCCATATCCAGCTGTAGTGGGGTGAGGCATGCACGTGCCTCCATTTTGACACGGGTTTGAAGAGCACGGGTTATACACCGGGTAACCAGTTGTGGGCATACTGGGATAAGGAGACGGATGTGAACCTATAGAAATCACGATGACATTGTATATTGTAAATAGAACCCACATATACAGCAGCACCATCAGGAACCATGATAATGCCTCCATTTCAACATGTTTGACAAACATTGGTTGTATTGTGCATAAGCAGTAACAGGCACATTAACAGGAAAAGCAAAACATGTTTCCTCCTATAATAACAATCAAGTCCAGCAAGAAGTCCAAAGAAGTACTAAATTTCATGATATGAATAACCTTCTGCGGGGTTATTAGACTTTCGTTACGTCTGTTGACGGAGTGGTAGCTTTTTTCTGAAATCATAAACCTTGAACACTGTGGCATATATATATATATATATATATATATATATATATATATATATATATATATATATATATATATATATATATATATATATATGTGTGTGTGTGTGTGTGTGTGTGTGTGTGTGTGTGTGTGTGTATTCTTTCTGAGTTTTTCATGAATTATAAAAAGTTCATTAAAACAAAACCTCACGATTACGTACTGATGACCAATTGATCGTTAACAAAGCGGTTTAATTGAGCAAATAGTTCAGAAAAACATAACTCATATTCTTAAATTTCAAACCACCAATGAGAGCAAAGCTAATTACAGCAGAAGCGGAGATTCAAATATTACCAAAACATTAACATTCATCTTTCAATACTAATGTGAAGAAACAATTTTCACTCCTCACTTGAGACAGGCACACCCATAAAAAGCAACTGGTGGTTTTAAACTTGTCACATGTACACAGAAACCTTGCGACTCAAACAATTGTTGAGATTGTTTTGTTATATGACTTACTTTTCATACTGCAGTATGTCCCAGTGTATCCTCCCATGCAATAGCACATGAAATATTTATATCCAGTGCTACTGCGGTACGACATACAAGTCCCGCCATTCTGACATGGATTTGAAGAGCATGGGTTGTATTGTGGGTACGACGTACTAAACACAGACGGCTGCCCAGAAGAATGTGAGCCTAAAGAAACCACAATAACATGCATTAATAAGGTATGGACACAAAAACTCGCAATAGCAATCACCCCCCCCCCCAAAAAAAAATGGTGCTTCCCAACAAAAAAGAGACAAAGTGATTACACAAAAGATAAGTAGAGTAATGACTGACCTAATCATATGTCATTAGGCACCTATGTATATATATATATATATATATATATATATATATATATATATATATATATATATATATATATATATATATATATATATGCACATTGATCAGTAACTTATCGTCTTATCTGTTTATTGACTGACAAAGGGAAAATTATCTAGACCAAAAAAGTTATAACCAATTAAATCTATTAGAATTTCTTTAAAGTTACATTCAAAGCCACCTTGGGTGTCCACACTATAACTACAATTATCATATGCAAAATGTATTTATCATAAAGTCCATTTTCGTTGTTCTGTACACAATGGACACCATTTTAAACTGAACATATTAAACATTTTTTTGTTATGGGTCATTATAGTCATACTTGATATGTTTTGCATGCAAGCTTAAGAAATTACATAAGATACACGAAAACACACACACACACACATATATATATAAATATATATATATATGTGTGTCTGTCTGTCTGTCTGTCTGTATCTGTGTCTGTGTCTGTGTCTGTGTGTTAAGATCTGTATACTTTTGGTGGTGCCCACGCAGAGCAAATCTTTTTTCTTTATTTTTATCAATATTACCCGATACCTAACATCCATACAGGTCGGGTGACCTTAGACCACGAGATATGCCTTAGATTCATTGCAATTACAAAAAAGTTAAATACACTTACTTTTATGACTACAGTATGGACCAGTGAACCCATTCAAGCACTGACAAGTAAAAGTTCCATACCCACTCCCGCTAAGGCCAGGCATACAGCTACCGCCATTTTGACAGGGATTCGACGAGCATGGACGGATTTGCGCGTACCATGAGCTAGACGCGTACGGCAAGCTGGTGGGATACAGACCTGGTGACATTAACAAAATTAAGATCTAGAGACTAACCATGTACATGTGGTACCGGAGTCTACGGTACAATTGCAACACTCTTTCGTTTGACGACATCGGAAAATACGAAGGATACGAAACGGTGTATATTCAAGATGGATCATTGCCGATATTTTGCTTTTCTGTTTGCTGTGATTTACCAATTCATGTTTGTGGCATTCCTTGCATCACAACCAAGACACATTTGCAAATGTTGGTCATATTCCAAATTTTCTCTATTCACGACTGTACACGTGTATCTTTTCAGGTTTAAATAATATGGTGCATTAATACCAATGCCGATTCTCTTTTAAATGACCGACCTATGGAGTCGCCAAATTAGCCAGCTGAAGAATATTTTTTATTCAATTGTCTTTTGCGTACTTTTTGAAGCTTGAAAAATAGACAGGCCAAGAGTATAACTGTACAATAACCACATAAGCAGTAGTAATCTTCCGTGTCATTTTTAACGGATCAGGGCACAAGCAAATACTTGAAAGCTCAGCATAAAGTGTATATTACCTATTTTGAATGAAAAGTGACCGACATGTTTATTTGACAAAACAACCAAAACATATACATATCAATCTGCAGTACTTTATACAAATATATTTGATAAATATTGGCCATGGAGATACGTTTGTTATTTTCAGGATGATCTCGGCTAACGAATGAATATTCAGTATCGCCGGGCCACCTTTCATGAGGCTTCAATGCATTATATTTACATCAGATATATTAATAAAGTTGTTTAGCTAAATAATTCAAATACAAGTCATTTGACAGAAAATTGCTAAGATAAAAAAATGTATATATTTATTGTTACAAACATATCAGTTGAGTAAAATGCACACATCTTTGTATCTGTATACAAAATATAATTTAACATAAGTAGGGAAACCGGACTTTGAATACACACACACACACACACTCACACACACACACACACACACACACACACACATATATATATATATATATATATATATATATATATATATATATATATATATATATATATATATATATATATATATATATATTTATATATATATATATTCATATATATATACATGAGTATATATGTGTGTGTTTGTATGTTATGTTCAATACAAAGAGGAATACATGTATTTTGAAGTAAAGATGGGATATTTTGATCTGTAAAATATGCATTTGTTGAAGTTGCAAAATGAACCATGAAAATCACACGCGACTTCATTTTTGTTTATAGGTAATGAAATGTGAGTGCTTTCAACTTTAGTATCCTTCAACTTTTTAAGATATTTAGTTGCTTGAACTGCGGACCTGAATCAGCAATATACTTTGTGTTACAAATAAGACGTACAATTCTTTTCGCAAATGTGAAAATACATGTACGAGAGCAGCACCATGTGAGAATAATACTTTAAATATGACTGATAGAGAGAATTGTCTGTGATTAGTGAGGTCCTTATGGTTAAATAATTTCCATTTCTTTTGAAGATTCCGATGACTTCAAAAAGCTAATATTTAATTCCTTTGAAATTGCTACGACTTACGCGAGCGTATTTCTAACTTCAGTCAAATGATCAATCCGATTCAAACTTTCCCCACACGAACACAGAGAACGTCAAACTTGTCAACTCTTGAAACACAAGTACCATCTAGATGAAAATTAATCTTCCGTACAAGATAAAATAGCATATATTTGGTTTTTGCTGTGTTCAGCAGTAATTCATTTGCTGCCAAACAGTCATATACAGTGCTCAATTCAAAATTTATAGTCAGATACATTTGATATCAAAAGTATCATCTGATGACTTATTAAATGAGCATAGAGAGTTTAATAAAGCAGTATTCCCAGCATATAATATCGATTTTTATTGTGATGAAACTATTCAAGTACATATCATTTGCATATATGATGAAAAAACTTGTCAAATGATTGATGCTAAGGGAACCTCCGTTTACAAAATATTTGAAATGTCATCAATATACTGATATTTTGCCTAGCCAGCGGCTTAATCGTAAATCCAATTATCATTCTTGCCAGTTATTCCATAATCGCTCAGTATGAGCAGAAGAATGATGCAGTTCAAAATATCAAATGCTTTGGATAAGTTCAAGCACACACAGCTATCAGCAATTTAGCAGAATTTAAAATGTCCGATCAATGAATTCCATGCATGCTGCGGGGTTTTTTTTTGTTTTTGTTTTTTTTTTGTTTTTGTTTTTGTTTTTTTTTTTTAACCTTAATACATTTATTACAATGAAATGTGTGGACTTTTCGCATATAATTGAATTGTGGCTGATTTTCTGTTCCTACCCCAACGTTTACAATCGTAAATCATTTTCAAATATAGAAAACTTCTGCTGCAGTGCTGTCACTTTTAGTCTATTTACAGCGTCAAGAAAGTATATTCATATTTAATTTGTATCCGTTAGTCGACGACCGAAACTGTTAAAGCTATATTTGCTTTGCGTGCAATTTTGTGCTTTTACATTATAGTTCAAACTGTCTGAGGGGAAATATCAGTACAATATATCATTTGGGTCAAGATCTCTGCCCCAACAGTATTACTATCAAACATGCTAAGGGCATTTGCGTTTAGCGTTACGAAAAATTGTCAACAAAATTTTAGTACCACCTATAGACTCAACAAGAAATTATCCTATTCATATACTTTGTGAAGAGCCAAGACCAACTTCATCAATGTCATCGACAGTAATTGTATGCTGGTTTATATAATCATTTCCTTCCGCTAACAGAGGGAAGTCGTAGTTCTGAAATCAAATTATTTTAATTCTCCCATCTCTAATTTGGTCTCGAAAAGAGACAAATATTGAAGTTTGTGTCTGTACTTTGCTTTCAGCTAATGTTAAAGTTCACCCTCTTCTAAATACTGAACGAAAAATGTTAAAATTTTTAGAAAAGGCAGAATGAAGAATTTTTATTAGGTTGGATCTTTAACATTTTTACCTGCAAAAAAAATGTAAGTTGACTTGTTGCATCAAAGACTGAGCGACTGACATGAACTACATTTCGATCTACATGAATGACGCTCGAGGTACTTACCGGTCAGAGCCCTCTTGATACGAGCCTTCATATTTCTTGTGGCTTTTAAATGGGGTTTTGCCTCGCTAAAAGTCAAAAGCAGGCACACCGCAATAATTGTTAAAATACAAGTATGTCTTATGCCTGTCATTTTCCCGTATTTTGTACAATTATTTTACAAAAATACCAGAAATTCCCACCAAGGACCCACTGTTGGGCCTCCCGTGGCACTAAATGTTAGCCCCTTGATACACAATAACACTAAGTCTTAATGCATATAGGGTTGATAAAATATTTGTTTTTGGTTTGATTTTGTATAAGGGAATACCAACTAACCTATGACGTGACATTTGTGTTGCGGAATATTGGACGGGTGAGAGCCCTACGTCATGGACCAGGTGACAACGGGCAGAACCTATCTACTATATATACAATTATAAATGTAGGCCTATGTATTGAACGAAACAAAGCAAACTACGGAGCGTTACATTGCCGCAATCAGTGTTGACAGTGGTACTTGTATGTTTCTTGATCTCCTCAGCACTTCCACTAATGTATCGTAGTTTGTGCGACAGTTGCCAGGTAGGGTGCTGTACCTTCAAACCTTATCAAAATAAGATAACTTGTGCCAAGGAAAATATGAAGGCAAAACAGGAAAATGGACATGAAATGTAGATTATGTTCCTCAAATGCGCTATTTGACTTGAGTTCATTGAGTAATGAAAAAAGTCTTCACATTTCGATATATTTCTTCCAAGCGACAGGATTCCATTTTATATGAAAAACCGCCTTCCCTGCTTAACTGTTACATTCGATAGGAACAACAATTCATTGTGTAACTTTTTTATTGCACCAGTTCTTGGACAAGGGTGGCTAGGCCTAGGCCTCCCTTGTGAATGCATTATGTTTTCGGGTTGTCCGTTGTCACCCGATCATATTAACTATAGCAATGCTCCCAAAATCGCTGGACTGAGTGGGTATTTTCCTTTCTTTTTTCTTCCTTTTTTTCAATTGTGTGCATAACACACGATGCATACAGGTTCTGATTATATATCCAGGTCACTGTGACCTTGAGGACGCAGATCAGCCGACGTAACATATTGATACTTTATTCAATTTTATTTATACAACACTGTGCACAGTAACACTAATTGAGACATGTGAAAAAGAAAGTCAAGGCCTAAAGAATTTGTCGAAATACATATCATGCACGGGAGTGATAGACCAATATAGCCTACTATTTTGATCATTTGTCCGTGTATTAACTTTAGTAAAGGTATCAAATTAACTGGCAAATACAGCACCAGCACTCTGATTATTTGTGTACTGGCAACAAAACCAGATTATTCTTTGTTCCCTCTTAAGCTAGCTTCAATGACAATGGTCTATATAGCTTAAAATGACATGTGGGAAGTCAATAGTGTATGTTAGTTTAGAACAAACAAAGTAAGTTCGGGGGGGGGGCATCATATACAGCTGTCAGAACGATAAACACTTTTATAACTTTATACATGTACTTTTGTGACATTACCAAATGCAATGTGGTAAAATCCGGTGGTTTAACAGGCTGTCGTGATATGCTAACCGCAGGAAAATGTCTGAAATGATTCCTTTCAAAGGTCGTACTGTGTCTTACTTCTTTCAAAATGAACTGGGAAACAAGGTAATGTTTTATTCCTTAATCCCGTTTCACAGTACACAGATGATCCATTACAGCAAAACAATCATAATTTAAGATTCGCCTGAAAAATGCGGTTTATAAACGCTAAAATGAATTAATAAACTACAAAACATATATAAGAAAGGGAAAAAAGAAGAAAAAAAGACAAAATAAAAAGCAACGTGACTGCTGCTTTCTACCAAATCTTTTACACCTGTAAGAATAAACATATCACCACACTCGAATATATTAGACACACATATCTATTGAATTTCTTGCCATGTTATAGTTGCAGTGTAGTAAATGATTCAAAATAAAACACCCGATGTACAAAAGTCTAGTTGAAAAAGAACAAATATTGATTGAATGGATGACACGGAAACAGGCAATGTCATACCGTTTCGTTCACAGTTCCCGGTATACACCTGGGACTATTAATTACCGTTCAACAAGAAGCACTCAGCGTGCAGCAGTGCATGTTGAATTCAGCTGTCTATATATTTCGAGCTGGCCGGGTGATTGAGTTTATAATTAATAAACTACAAAACATATATAAGAGGGGGAAAAAGAAGAAAAACAAAGACAAAATAAAAAGCAACGAGACTGCTACTTTCTGCCAAATCTTTTACATCTGTACGAATAAACATCCCTCCCCGTGTACACCTGGGACTTTTAATGATAATAATAATAAAAATAATAATAATTATAATATTAATAATAATAATAATAATAATAATAATAATAATAATAATAATAATAATAATAATAATAATAATAATAATAATAATAATTTATCAGCCTCTGCGAGCGGAGAAATTAAGATACATAAATCATACATCGAATAATAATGTTGACATCAAGATAATCCAAACAAATAGACATAAGAGTAAAACAGAAGTCGTAAACAAAAATATAATTATACCGTTCAACAAGAAGCACTCAGCGTGCAGGAATGCATGCGCATTTAGCAGTCTATTCACTTCACGTTGGCAGGGTTATGGGTTTACAATCTCAAGGCTGATGTGGATCTACGTTTCTCACTAACAGTGGGGACAGTATTCAAAATGACTGAGGACTGAGGACCGGAAACGTGTACTGCGAAATCAAGACTCCTCATAATGTAATGGGAGTTTCAGTTGTGTTCAGCTCGATGGTACATCAAGACTGCTCATAATGTAATGGGAGTTTGTGTTCAGCTCGATGGTACCACAGTGTAATGAGAGTTTCTCTCTCTCTCTCTCTCTCTCTCTCTCTCTCTCTCTCTCTCTCTCTCTCTCTCTCTCTCTCTCTCGCATAGAAACTCTGCGAGTTTCTTCATACCGTTATTATTATTATCACCACCATTATTATTATCATCATCATTATTATTATCATTATAATTATTATTATTATTATTATTATTATTATTATTATTATTATTATTATTATTATTATTATTATTATTATTATTATTATTATTTGTTCTGCAAAACTGCCAATATTTTTCAACATTGTGAGTTACTTTTCTGAAGAGGTGTACGACAAATTTGAATGCAAGGCTTCAACAATAATTGTATTGAAAATTATGACTTCGGGTCACCAGTGTGCATGACGGCATATTGTTCTTTTCAGCCGAAACCTTGCCAGTATATAATATATTCAATACGAACATCCCAAACTGTCAGATTATAACATTTTGAATGTGACAGTAGGTTATTTAAGACAACAGGACTGTGACAGTCCTATGCTCAGCTGACACGTACATATACCCATGCATTTTTTTAAGCTTTGACACCAAATGGAACAAAAAAATTCATAAAAAAATCCAAAAATCTATGGAGCGTGACCATTTACACAATCTGGTAGAGACCCACCCAAGGTACATTGCCACCAAGTTTGAAGTCAATCTGGTTGACGGTATTGTAGAAGAAGTCAAAAATGTGAACTAGCATTAGAATGCCCATTGACTTACATAGGAATCAATAGGAAAGGTGCATTGACCGATAAGTACCCCCAAAACACTTAAAAAATCAATGGAGCGTTACCACTTGAACAAATTGGTAGAGACCCACCCAAGGCACATTCCCACGAAGTTTGAAATAAATCTGGCTGACAGCTTCGGAGATGAAGTCCAAAACGTGATTTAGCATTAGAATGCCCATTGACTTATATAGTAATCAATAGGAAAGGGGCATTTACCGATAAGTACCTCAATTGAAAAAAAAACGTTAACACATTCACCAAGTTACAGCTTACTCTGAGAGACGATTCTGGAGAAAATGTAAAAAAATAGCAAAAACCCACAAAAATTATATTTAAAAAAATGCAGCGCCAACTCATTAACAAATTAAGAACTAGGATACCCTGTGAGTGTTTCTGTTACTCCCCCCCCCAAAAAAAAAATCATTAAAAAATTAAAAAATCACTGTAGTGTAACTATTTGAACAAAATTGGTAACAAGGTTTACACTTATAAATATATAGCCCTTTACTGCCAAAGTAGAAAAAAGACGATCAAAAGTAAACGTCAAATAACATAATTTCCGCTCATTTTTTATGTCTTTGTGCCAACACAGATTTACTGTTTTCCCAGAAATTCTTATTTCTTCTTTCCTTCTGTACCAGCAAGTTTGTCTACCCTTTGTCTCGGAGATTATTATAGATAGAAACTCCAAACTTGGCACAATTACGCCTCCTTTGCCTTGTTATAATCAGAGGTCTATGATTTTCAAAATTATGCAAATGAGGGCTAATGACAGTTTCAAATCTTCAATATCTCATATACTACAGTAGATGTGGTTCCGAATGTACAGGAGTTCCATCATAACAAGGTCAAGGTCAAAAGGTCAAAAGTCAATTTTAAGCCAAAATGTCATTTTAGGGGTCAAAGTTCACTTCTGGTAATGGTCATCTCAAGGTCTGGCATCATTTCAAGGTCAAAGGCCACTTTCGATGGTGGGTGCCAATGCACACATTGTCAAGTTTGTTGCAATCTTGTTACATTATTGTCACCTGGAACAACATATCAAACATATTGCAAAACGTTTGAAAAAATGCATTTGTAAGCACACAGATTGGCTGTGAAGCAAATCGTCTTTTCTAGTTTTCTCTTGCTATTTTCTTTCACTTAATTCCGTCCTACCAGAGTGCTATAGTAACATGTTGTTGACCTTTTATATTTTTGCTTAAATTTAACAAAACAAGAGTGTAGTTGTCCACCATGTATTTTATTTTGTAAGTAACATTGTTATATCTAACATTTTCATTCTACCTTTTCAGCATTTTTGTTTTCTTCCAAACACATGGCAAAACGAGCAAAGTTTCATTAATGTTCTTTGTCATTTCCTTATTTTTCAAAAATGAAATTACATACTCTAAAATACTTTCTTTTGATTTACACTGCACCTGTGTGTCCTTTCTAAACACTACTTGACTACTGTGGCTTGGTCGCCTTGGAAGATGCACTTATGTCTTGTTTTGTCTATGCTTTTCCACCTTTTCGCATTTATTTAATCAAACATATTATTTATTCCAGATAGCATAATGTAGTTGTTGACTAATGCAATATGTTATCCAGATGTTTATAATAATATATTCTATAGTGTATATTTCGTGAATTTCTATGTCATAGATTATATTTGGGGCCATACATAAAAACCCATACTGTGAAATATGCAAGTTGAACACAGAGTAAAGGAAGCATCATTTTATTAAAATGAATGTGATGACAAGAACATGTATTCCCTCATCGATACAAGTGAATTTCTGTCATAGATTATATTTGGGACCATACATAAAAACCCATACTGTAAAATATGCAAGTTGAACACAGAGTAAAGGAAGCATCATTTTATTAAAATGAATGTGATGACAAGAACATGTATTCCCTCATCGATACAACATCTGAATACAATGTTTTGTCATTTCTTACAAAAAAATTAAAATCGTTCATCACCATTGTGATACGCAAGTACCAAATTGATCGTATGTCAAGTTTTTCTTTAAAAAAATGACAGTTTACCAGAGGACATTTCACACAGCTTATCATTACTAATTTGGGATAGTGTGAGCCTTCTAGATTCAATTAGGTTTAGATTTTTTTCTTTTCTTTTCTTTTCATTTTGCCCATCGTCTTTATTAAGCAAGTCTTAAAATATAATTTCATTGTATTTTCAGGGGTAGTAGTAATATACCTGATTTCTTTTTGAGGATCAAAAACATAGCCATAAGGCTGCTACAGGTGCTCCCCTCATATATACAGACAAATAATAACATAACAAACTTCAAATCATCAGGTGCATATGTTATATGCCACAAATGATAAATTACATACTACTTTTACCTATAGTCAGCTCAACATAAATTCTGCCACTCCACAATCATGTAAATTTAACTCAATATACAAACACACTGGTAGAATTCAAGATTTTTACTGACCAAAATATGACACCAAGTATCAGTCACCCTCACAAAAGTGATCATAAACACGATTATATTGATAATAGATTGATGATAGCCTAGGTGCTACTATTACATGTGCCAAACTCATCATACTATTAATTTCAGCACCGAAATGTTATGACTGTATGAACATTACGTTCACAGGTTGAGCGAATTAATTCAACCCAAAATATAAACACTTTGGCATCATTTTAGATTCGATAACAATTTATGACATGTTGGTTCTGCTTACAGTTGTGCCATGTTACACACACCAGAGAGCAGCACACGACTAGATGACACTTGTATCCCTCAGATGCATGGCACTTCTGTCAGGCGCGCAAAAATTCAGAGACTAAAACTGTACATTCCCATTTCTTCCATTGTAATTTTAGCTGAACAGCTCAAAAAACACTGCATGTATAGTAACACATTTTTTTCATATGAACCTATAGGTATTTAGTTTACATGATTCTGAATATTTTATTTCCTCAGCTGAAAAGTAACCGGTAAATTTATGGTTACTTTAACATACAATCAAATGAGAATATACAACTCCATCCCACAAGAATTCTGTGCATTGCGTCGCATGTAAAGATTAATATATGAAATTGCTAATTGTGACCTCTCCTTTCTGTTTGCAGATTGTGTCCTGCCATTGTGAAGAAGGTTTTGTATGCTTTGGTGGCGTTAACCACCAAGGATTGACTTACTAAGATGCCACTATTTGGGGATTTATCTCTCCAGAGTCGAGTTCCGAGCGGACTTTGATAAAATATAGCCGAATTGAACGTTTAATAGCGTTTAGAGTAATGTTCTCTTTTCTCTTATAGAGCTAGTAAAACCGTAAGAGGAGAATGGGGTCTGACCTGTTGTCATGAACGTTTGACCTGTTCCAGGCACGATTTCCTTGTCTGATCAGTCTTTTGATTTCGCATGTTATCCTGGGAGCAGAAAACTACAGAGTAATGGTCAGAGGGAATAGGAGGGAATACGTGTACCAGAGTTTTAAACGAACCGGGGTCAGTCAGTTATCATATGATCTAAAAGATTTTCAGAATACTCACACGTGGTGGTTCAGAAGTGAGTCGGTGTAGGTTGTTCTGTGCTACGAGATCAAAGAGGCGGTGGTCAAGTTCGCTGTCAGAGTGAGCAAAGAGGGTCGAGTACCTCCTTGGTGTGAGCCGAGTCTCATTGAAATCACCAGTGATGATGAGACTTTTGGAGTTTAATTACATGGCGGGAGAGATAGAATGGGCAAAGTTATCCATAAAAAAGACCTCTGATTTCAGCAGACTGACCAGGAGGACGATAATATGCACCTAAGATTAATTTGTCGGTTTGCGTTACAATTTCGACCCATATGCATTCAGTAGTGGGCGACTCGAGGTCGGTACATGTTCTACAAGGTAAGTTGTTTCGGACGTAGAAGGCAACGCCTCCCCCTGAAACTTCTTCCCGATCCTGGCGTAAAGGAGGCTGGTTACCATCTTGTTGCATGTACTCAATTCAATATATAAACATAACGAATGCTACAGTTATATGTGTTCAACTCAATATGCAAACATTATGGGTGCTATTCTGTTACATATATTCAACTCATTATAAAATGCTACATGGCACTTTACTGATATATATTTGTACGAAAATTAATACACATCAAGCTGATGCTATAATCTTATATTGTATACAGTGGTCCCCTCTTCTGAGGCCTCTTTTGAAGAGAGGCCACCCCTCTAGAAAGGCCACTTGTCTGTGCAGCAGTGATGGCATTTTCGTTATATTTACGCCCTCATGAGAGGCCACCCCTCTTATAAGACCACAATTCTGGTGCATTTGGGATGGCCTTATGGACAGGGACCACTGTACATCCCAATTATACAATATTCTGGCTAGGGTTCCTTTTGATGACCCGACCTGGAGATAACGTAAATATATCTAATTTCCAACTGGTATAATCTTTTATTACTGACACAAGACGATTTCAGTTCCAACGTGATTTCATAACGTCCGTGCGTGGGTTTTTATTTTGTTTCGATCATTCGAATTCCAGCGCTATTTCCCCGCGCCTGTGCCTACCATTTGTGCACAGCACATAAGATGTGCGGCTTTTGCGTCTGGAGAGCCCCCAGTTTAGTATCTTGGTGTCCTACAAGGCGATAGGCGATCCTGGTTTTATATGTATGCATGAATGTATGTATGTATGTATGTATGTATGTACATACATATATATATATATGATATATGTATATATATATATATATATATATATATATATATATATATATATATATATATATATATATATATATATATATAATGAGACCTGGCATATCCCAGATTCAGATTTCGGCCTAGATCATTAGAAATTTACGCCTAGTGCACATCCATTATTTTCTCCTGCAGTAGGTATTGAAGTCTTCATAATGATGATGGCCACTGCTAAGCACAAATTATGTATATTTACATGTAAACGCATCCGATCGATGTGTATAGAGTCCCCGCAGAACAGTCGTGCATCAGGTTGGTTGATATCCATGCTTGCTCACAGAGTTTGAAGTCACAGCGGCCAAGCTTTAGCGGAGACAATTGTGCATGTTAGTATCCACAAATAAGCCATGTAGTCCGACTGTAAGCAGGGACCACAAACTTGTAGGTGGTTAGAATAATCAGGTTGAAAAAAAATAGCTTGAACTTGAAATTCGTGTTCTCTGGTAGAAATATTACAAAGACAGTGTACAAAATGGTCTATCATCGTAAAGTCTTAAACGTGACAATAATATTATGCTGTATCGTTGTGTACTTGCAATTCTACTGGTGGAGAGCAATATATATGGAAATAACCAAAAAGGTAAATATGCGATCTAAAGGTTCCGGGAACAACGAGAAAATGTCAGTGAAAGAAAAATATAACTCTAATTCGAATTTTGATCCACGGATCCCCTACAAATTTGCGAAAAGTGTATCTCACGTCGTACGAAAGACAATGAAATCGAAAAGGAATACAATGAAAATACCACGGATTATACATCAAACGTGGAAGACGAGAACAGTTCCTTTGAAAATGAAGAAATGGATAAGCTCATGGATAAAACACAACCCTCAATGGGAATATTGGTTTTGGACTGACACCGACGCCAGACGGTTGATCAAGGCAAGATTTCCTGAGCATCTGGAGCTATTTGATTCGTATAAAAAGAATATCCAACGTGCAGATATGGTACGATACTTTATTCTGTATGAATATGGAGGAGTATATGCAGACCTTGATATGGAATGTCTAAAACCAATGGACCAAATCTTAGGCGGTCATGCATGCGTTCTCAGCCAGGAACCGGAAGAACATGCCTATTTTGCACATAGCATCAAGAATCCATTTGCTTGTAACGCGATGATGGCTTGTAAAGCGGGACATCCCTTTTTTCGTACCTTGATAGAATCTGCTCATCTATTCAAAAAGTTTGACGATGTACTTAAAAGCACGGGTCCTTTTATGTTGGATCAAGTTGAGAGGTTTTATAGGGACTTTCATCACCCGTCGGTAAACACTACTGTATGGAGGGCTCCACCACATCTCTTTATGCCCAAGTTTGACGAGTCCCAACACCAGACAATACTGTATGGATGCCATGATATTTTTGACGAAATATATAATAATAAACTGCTGTTATTCCAAGACGGGTCCGTTCGAAGGCGGTATATCTTATGTATAAAACTAATCAAGTCAAACTTTACAAATGACATTCCCCAAGCGTCATACACGGTCCACCATTGGGTACATTCGTGGGGTGTAGCACCCGACTTGAAAGATCTTTCGCCAACAATAGATATCAAATCAATCGTTCCTTTTGTCAAAAACATCAGATTAATTCTATCCAACGGGCCAAGATATTCCGAGATGAACGAAGATAATGATGAGCATGATGACAGCTGGGATATTTAAGCCCCCCCCCCCCCTCCCCAATCGAATGCTTCTGTGGAATTGTACTTACCTGCTTGGTTACCTCACGTAGACTGCACTTTTACTGCCCGTGTGAAGGATGATGATAATAATAATAATAATAATAATAATAATAATAATAATAATAATAATAATAATAATTGAACATCTTTATACTGGATAGCCTGTTCAGCCTATGGCTGTTCTTCCACAGGGTCCAGCAGACAAGATCTTAGCCCAATTATCCCAAACTTAATGTAGGAGGAAACCGGAGATCCCGGAGAAAACCTACAGTGCTCAGCAGGTGTTTGGGAAACCTTGCCACATGCGACCACGAACCCCCAGCCAAAAATCGCCGCGAAATTCGAACCCTCGGAGGAATCGGACTCACCCGTCGGAGGAGCTTCCCGGGATGAACAACTTGTGCCATCGTTGGGGGTCGAACCCGGGCCGCAGCGGTGACAGGCCAACGCGTAGTCGCTGGTCCACTGAGCACCCCAAAACCAATATCCCATCACCCCAATCAGAAAAAAAGGATAATATGCCTACTTCAAAGACCTGAGAAGGGAGAAAACAACATAAACACGAAACTTGAAGGTAGGCGATCGTGTAAATAAAATATCCGTTAACTTTCTATGCCACAATAAATCCATATTCGAATTTTTCGTATTGAAAAGTACAAAAAATATCTCCAGTGTTGTTAATGTTGTCTTGTTTCCTTTTAGTTTACACTTTAAAATTGTCTTGTACTGTCACAAATAACATTCTGTTGGTCAACAGCTTTCCTCCGTTAGAAATGCACATCTGTATTTCTAGGGTAAAAGAACCTCAGCATTTTTGAGACCGTCCATGTTTACGAGGAACAAAATACTAGTAGATATATTTGGCTTTATAATTGGTCAAGGCATTCGTTTTACCCGCAGCACTGTAGTAGATGATCTAAGAGAAAGCATGACCAGACCCACCCAAGGCCTGTGCTATATTGAAAAAAAAATCCGTTTCCTTTCTCAAAAAAAAAAAAAAGGAAAAAAAAAAAGAAGAAAAAAATGTATGTTTTGCTAGTAAAAAGCAAGTGAAGGAAAGTCTGAATGCGCCTGGCCACAATCACAAATACAGGTACAGTGCAGTTTCCTTTCTTCGGCTTTTATAGTTCATAAAGGGACATCAGTTCACCTAAAATATAAAAAAGAATCTGAGACCTGTAGCGTCAGTAATGTTCAAAATCTATGCTTTCTATATTCTACATATTCTTCGAAATGAATATTAGTCATACACTAAAGCCTTTTGTTTTAGCGTATTTTGCATATACAAGTTACTGCCTGTATATTTATAATTCTACATGTTATTTCAGATGTAGAGTTGTTTTGAGATGCAACTGAAAGTCATGATATCGCTTTATCTAGTTGATGTTGTACCATGATTTGGTTCAAACGTATGCTATTTAAAAAGAAAATAGGATCGGAGAACCAGCCAAACTTGTATTAAGGGCGTGGTACAATTGACAGCACTTCACAGAGAAAATATGACTTGGCTCCTTATATACACTAGACTTCTCATTTCAGATCATATAAACTTTATATTTTCTCAAGGGATACATTCGGATTAAGTTATTAAAATAATGAAATCTCTGTAAATTAAATTTTAACTGCATAATTGTTGTTGTTATCTCTTAATGTTATAATCTGTTTTTGCGGAGAAACCAAAAATAGCACAAGTACTAAAAAATAGGAAACATTACATGCTTATGGGAAATGAAACAGTAAACTATCAGCAAAACCGCATTTTAAATTTACTGGATGTTTGAATTTGTTTGTTTGTTTATTTGTTGTTGTTTTTTTTTTCAATTTTTACAGCAATAAAACTACACCCATCTTCAAAAATTGAAAATACGGTTATGGAGAGCGTTATATGTTTTTCATTTGGCATTATAAATTAAATGTGATTTTTATTTTTTTTAATTCTCTTTTAAATTTTATGCAAAATTTCAGAATTTTAATAAAAATTTTAGCACATCAATAGCGATACTGAAAAATGTATGTTCAATACCAGAATCAAACTTGATATGTTTTCTTTCAGACTAAATATATCCCCTTTCCTGTATAAGGTGGTAACCACAGACAGAAATTAAACATTTATACAAAATGTTCCAAAACTTGACTAAAAAGTTAGTGATTTACAAGGGTAAACAGTTGTTGCTTTTTGCCCATTATTTTATTTGGCCAGTTACTGCTCTTGTGGCCACCAGCTGGACTCGTTTATCTCTTTGCTCTTTCGTGCAGTAATGCCAGAGAATATTAGTGGGTGTGATGAAAAAAATGTACTATTTCTCGAGAATGAATCAACTGAGTTTATAAGACAATCTTAAATTATTAAACCTTCGCATTGAGAATATGTATACAGATTCAATATGCCTCCCCTCCCCCCCCCCCCCCAAGTGCCCTTTGAATTGAAAGTAATTTCCAAGTGTCTATGTTGATCTTGTTTTTGCGTATATTCCCTGTTTAAGAAGATGGATGGCCCTGTTTGTTTTGTTCGGTTAATGTTCAAGAGTCCAAGTTTCTTTTCATTCAGAGTAATAAACCATTGTTTGGCCCAAGAAATGTAGGCCTATTTGATGTTGCATGTTCCTAGTGCATCTGTCCGTCATGCCCTTGATGAAGTGAGAGGCCGAATACTCAGTCAATAAGCCATTTCATACACAGAGTCTTACATGAAGTGTGTTATTCAGTGACTGATGATAATAATAATACATTATAAGTATAGAAGATCTCTTATTTTTGGGATCCATGATCAGATAGCCTACAGTGCACATTTTTGGTATATGACCTCCGGTACCATCTAGTGTGCAGGAGAGGTAACAGCATTTCAACTCAGGGCACTTTCGCCTGACTAGCCGCATTCTCACACATGAACACATCAATAACAACTGGTATCTTCAGAAAATAGGCGATGACTTGGCAGGCATCTCACGCCTGCCAGGCTAACTGTATATTACTTATACTGATTGATTCTACTGGTTAGTTACGATTCCCTGCTCGATTCGGTATATAAATATCTTTACGTCATTTTTGAGTCACAACACAACTACTTTACTTATAGTTCTGAGCTTGCTGTTCATGAAATTATGAGCTTGCAAGTACTTGTCGACGGTTTCCGAAGGGGGTAGGGTCGCTGGTGCGCTTGTTACATGTATATAGGGTAGATGAGGGGAAAACGGGACACTTAAGCATTTAAACTTTAAAATAAGAAAATATGAACTTTACGGTTGGAAATAATTGTCAAATTTGCACAGAACCGTCCCTTTTCTAACATTTGGACACCCTGATGATGGCTTCTTGTCGAGAATATAATAAAACAGGGGCATTTAAAGAAAGATAGTCAATGTCCCGTTTTCCACCCAGTCTGGGTGGGAAACGGGACATGCTATTAGGGTAAAACGGGACATTAAGTAATAGTCATTTAAAATGTCTAAAAATTGAAAAGACTGTAAATTTATTAAATCTTGAACAATAACTAGAATTGATACAACCATGCTCTGTAGAGAATCTACCTTGGGTCCCCTTCATATGTTGTAGAATGATCTCAGTCAACAGCTTGTCTCGGTTTGAAAGTGCACTGAGGCAAACTGTTGACTCAGTCTCAAATTCAAGTCAGCCGTGAAAGAGCTATATCTTAGTTATGGAATGTATTTTACGTATTACCGCAGCCTCTGCATATTCATATTGGCATTTAAGAAATTTACTGTATTAATGTAGGCCTACTTGGTGTGATGTACAGGCTTTTTGCAATTTGCCAAGATTGAGTCAACATAGCATTTTTCAGTGTCACCAGTAGGCCCACATACAGGCCCTATTCCACTTTACATTCCATAGCCTACATAGCCCACGTGCTTGAATGCAGACACCCATAGACCTACATGACATACATTTCACCCTACGTAGACATAGATGTATGCGCCTACATCTATAGGCCTACATAGATAGGCCAAAAATATCCTACATTTAATGTGGGTGTGTGCACAGGTCTGTTTTATCATACAAGTTCAGCCTAGTTCAATTTTTAGTCTAACGTTAGATAGGCGTGACACGATATCATAATTTAGAACCTCATAATAATGATTTTATTTCTGATGGGCCACTGCTAAATACTGATACATGTACTTGTGTCATAAATTGTGCATGTCGGTGTTACATTATGCCAACTACTTTATTTATATAACAGAAAAATACACGATTCATTGATTTAATTTATTTCCGCTAGGTGTCCCGTTTTCCACCCACAAATTTTACTGACTGGGTGGAAAACGGGACAGTGACTTTCAGTGGCGGCAAATTTTATTGCGTAGTTAAATTTTCAAGATTTATGTAAAAACTACATCACTTTACTATTATTTTCCTTATAAAAACAAAAGATTTCGTAATCCTGAAACGTCAGAGAAGTGGGAGGCTTAAAGTTGTATGGTGTTCTTAGCTGGAGCTCTTAGAATTCTGCATAAAAGTAAGAGCAAACACTGGAGGTGCCTGCGTGTTCAGCGTGCCACGTCCAAGTGATGGCAGATCAGACCACCCCCTAGTGATTATATTTTGAACAACAGATAGCAGTTTTAAGATAAAAGCAACCGAGCATAATATTTTTCAATTTTATTGAGATTTAGGCTATGGCACGTAAATTGTCCCGTTTCCCACCCTGTCCCGTTCCCCCCCCCCCCCCCCCACCCCCCCCACCCCCATTTACCCTACGGGGTTACGTGGAGGGAAAATTCTCTTACTGTTAGGCCTGTAAGAACTATGATATTTCAACCCGGCTAGCTTCAGCCAAAAACGACTTGTCAGAATTTATTCCGTACAGGGTAATCGACAGACCACCCATATAAAAGCTTGCATATACATGCAGTGACATCGATATTGTTATCATTTTCGAGCCCTATTCGGTGTATGCGTATCTGATATTTTTGAGTCACAACACAACTTAAACTTGTCGGTTCTGGTTACAACTACAGTTGTGATTGGCTGGTTGCACATCCCAACGGAGATAGTCCGTAATTGTGAAAATACTGTGTTTTCAGCATGCTGTAGCTTCTGTTTAGATAAAGTTAGCTAAGTCAGGTTTGCTGCATCGCAGAGTTGCTTCGTTGGTGGTCATATAGGTGCACTTTCTTCCAGGCCAGGTGGGAACTTTATGGTGGGAAGGACAATGATGTGACCCTGGCAAGAGCACAGTTCATACACCTGTATAAAGCTGACATCCAGGTGTTGTTTCGTATTTCAATTATCACAAATTAACGAGCTGGGAATTGTATGACAAAAATCCGTCCATATTTATCTGACATTTTTATCTGTTAAATGCCATTCACGGAATTTCTAAATACCAAAGAGCTGAATTTTTAGACTGAAAAATGCTAATTTGAAATATAGAAGGATTTATAACTGTAGTCTGTGGCCTTCTGAGCTTGCTGCTATTGGAAACATGGGCCAGCAAGTACTAACTTATGGTTTCTGTATGGGGTACGTTTGCTTTTGTTTATACTTGTCACATGTTTAACGGAGTTAAGTGAGGTATGTAATTGAAGAATTGATAATAATGACAGATGACTGTTTATGTTTGGGTTTCATCCAGTATAGTCTCCCGACTCATGACTCGCAGAGCCATTTGTCGCAGAAGAAAGATACTGTCACCAGATCTGTGGCTCTGTTCGCGGGGTTTAGTCGTGGAGTCACAATTGGTGCTCTTTTGGGCCTGAGTTGCTCGGCCCTTGGCCTGATGTTTGGTAGAGGTCTCGGGTATCTTGGGTATTGGCTGTTTTGTTCTCTTGGCGACAGTGTGGACTGGGGGATGAACAATTCCACCCCCACCCCCTTTTTTTTGGGGGGGGGTCAGGGGGTCAGGTTTGATGATACCCACAATTACACATATAATAAGCCAAGTCGACTGTCTTTCTGAGACTATTGTGGATCCTTATTAATATATTATTGTTTATGCAGCACGAGATGTGAAGGTAACTCTGCTGTATAATCAAAAGCAGTTTCCATCATTCTGGAAAGTAGCCAACGTTACTCCTTTGCACAAAAAAGGTGATGATAACTTGTGATTATCGGCCTATGTATCTTCTAAGCTGTACAGGAAAAGTATGTGAGAAAGTAGTTTTTAAATATGTGTTTAACTTTTGTCGAGACAACTTGGTTATTTCAGCCCATCAGTCTGGATTTATTCCTGGTGACTCGACCATCAACCAGTTATTATCACTATATCATGAATTGTGTGTAGCTATTGATCAAGAGAAACAAGTGAGAATTGTCTTCCTTGATATTAGCAAGGCTTTTGACAAAGTTTGGCACAAGGGTCTCTTATATAAATTAGAAAAAAATGGTGTTACTGATAATCTTCTGGCATGGTTCGAGGTTTATCTTTATAATCGTAAATAAAGAGTTGTTCTTAATGGTCAATCTTCGACTTGGGGTACCATTACCGCTGGGGTGCCTCTGGGATCTGTCTTAGGTCCTTTACTATTCTTAATCTACATCAATGACATTATAACTGTAGTTAACTCAAACATCAAGCTTTTTGCTGATGACACTTCCCAATTTCTTACTATCGATGATCCAGCCCACGGTGCAGCTATTATCAACAGCGACCTTGCCCCCTTAGAAGAATGGTCCAAGGAGTGGGTTGTGTCCTTTAATGCTCTTATGCTGCAGGCTGATCAGCAGCTTTTAGAAGATTCACAATTGGCTGCGGCTCGTATTGTAACAGGTGCAATGAAAACTACCCCTTGTGCGAAATTGTACGGAGAAACTGGGTGAGAGACATTGTCTACACGGATAGAAAGGTCTAAACGAATCATGATAAACAAAATTGTGAACAAGTTAACCCCCAGCTATTAATTTACTGCTCTTCCTAACGTCCCAACTCCCGACAACTACCTTCGTCCTAACACTAGGGCAATTTCTAATCAACGCTCTCGTGCTGCTTTACCTTCCTTTCATAGTAGAACAGCCTTTTTCAGTGTATCTTTTTTTTCCTTCCGCTGTCACTCTATGGAATATTCTGCCTCTGGAAACTCGAAAACGCTTTCGTTGTTTAAGAGAAAAATATCTGTTCCTACATCATGTCTCGTTAAATACCCAGAATTATTTAACTTATTGGTAAGAGATAGTTATCCATTTTGCATTCCCGTTTGCGTATGGGTCGCAGCCAATTGAATGAACATCTTTTTAAAATAGGTGTAAAGGAGTCTCCTGTTTGCTTGTGTGGAGCACCTACTGAAGGTATTTGGCATTATTTTCTGACTTGTCCAAGATATGTTGCCTCCAAAGCAGACCCCAGCTGCATATTTTGTCTACTCTGCTGGGTGTAGTAACATGGAACTTGGTCTGCTCTGCAGGCAACAAGATATGCTGCTGCACGAGATATCTTCCATGCATCCATTAGCTCTTTGACACCTGTCAGTATAAACACAATTTTGTTTAGTAGCGATCTTTGTAGTCTTGAAGACAATATTACTATTTTTTGGCAGTACAAGAATTTATTGATAAAAGCAAACGGTTTCAAACTGGAGCAGTAACATGATAGCTCTTACATGTATTTCAGTAATGTCATAGGTATTTTGTCGGCTATGCGCGTCTCTATCTCTGCTTGTACAAGTGGTGTTTTTCTCTTCCATGTTTTATCCACGTCGTCGCCCGTCGAGTCCCTCACTCTCGGGACTCCACTGGCGGCGACTGCATGGAGTTTGTCTTGTAGCGTTTGTCCTGTCTTTGTCTTCTCGCAAGAGGGATTAACATAGGGCTATGCCCTTCTTCCCATTTATATTTCTTTTGAAATAAATAAAATATGTTTAAATCTACTCTGTTGTATGTGCATACCAGCACACTTTTTAACGACATCATTGGTGATAAGAAATGAAGCACTTATCCCTGCGAACTCAGACAATTTCAAAGCCTTATATCTCTCAGTGTACATGCTGCCGTCTCCATTTACCCCCTTGTATTTATTTTTCGGTTTATATTCACCTTTATTTTGGGTGTGATAAATTATTTTTTTAACTAACCTGGGGTTATGTCTTAACCTGACAATTACCAATGTTTTTTATGTCCAACGTATGGCACCTTTGTACCGACATGTTCGTTCTTCTGCCATATTTTCTTGCAAAACATACATGTTTTGGTCTCCAGCGATTTGTGAGCATAAGTCTAGTATTTTACGCAATGATACAAAGAACAGTATTGCTCCCTACTATTATTTATAATTGTACAAGAGTTGTTAAAATGTGCTACCTTATATATTTTCACTTGTTACGGTGTTGAGTACTGTATGAAGGCGTGCCTCTTGTTAGTTCTGCACCATATTCTACAAAGAATTCTACTTTGTATTATTACGATACAGGAGTTTTTATCAGGCTACAAAGGATAACAGTTTTGACGTGCAATCATATTATGTTGACGATACAAATGGTGCATCGCTTATGGTATTTTCATTTTCTATTGTAATTGGTCAAATAAAATAGCTACATCTGGTTGGAAAACCTGGCTTCAGAATTGTGGGCATCTTGTAGGTCAATGCTTGTATAGGGGATCGCGTTGCTTAGAGATTTTTTCCGTTTTGCGAGGTTAGATCTCGCATAAGAAACTGCAAAATGTCCCATCTGATTTCATCACCGCGATCCCGAATCTTTCTCCATACAATAGTTTTTTATGCTAAGGCTATGAGATATGTGCGAAAATCCATTAAATACAAGAAAATCGGTACTGTTGCCATAAAATGCAGTTTCACCTAGTGTCCGAAATGGCAATTGCCATCTATACAGGGACGCCATTCCGAAGTCCGCACGTTATTAACCGTTGGTAATTATAAAAATTTTAACAAAATTAGTAGCACTCCAACCAGAAAATGCTAATTAATAGTATTTTGAATTTGGTTCTGTCTTCCAAGCTATGATAAATAGGGATGTCGTTTTAATTTCTGCGTGTATGCCATTGATCATTGCGCATGCATCCAATGAATCTTGAACTTTTGCGCCTACCTTGGCCTACGGTTACGTTTTGTAAGCACACATGCACATTTGATGCTGAGCAAATCTTGTTGCTATACAGTTTGACATGGAAATTTCTTTACTTTGTAAATAGTTAAATTCATTTTAAGTGTAGCCCAGCCATGGGAACGTTACTAACAACAAAAGACATTTTAGATATTCCCTTGGCCACAGCTCGTAAGCACAAAAAGAAAAGCTGGTGACACGTCACATATCAGTCCCACGTATTTTCACGCCAATATTTGCTAGTGTCGCAATTTACTGTACAGTGTTGAGATGCATGAAAAGAGGATTGTACATGCCTGTCCTCTGGTGGCAACTGAGTTACTAACTGGCCAAGTAAACCAAAACTAGTCACATGAAAACACGTAAACAGCCTTATTTATGCCTGTGTGCCAATACAGGCATATTTATTTTCTTTCTTTCTTTCTTTCTTTCTTTCTTTCTTTCTTTCTTTCTTTCTTTCTTTCTTTCTTTCTTTCTTTCTTTCTTTCTTTCTTTCTTTCTTTCTTTCTTTCTTTCTTTCTTTCTTTCTTTCTTTCTTTCTTTCTTTCTTTCTTTCTTTCTTTCTTTCTTTCTTTCTTTCTTTCTTTCTTTCTTTCTTTCCCCATCACTTGGTCAATTTTCATCCAATTTTAATCATGTTGGACTCAAATTGTAGGTATTGGAACACTGCACTTTCCCGATGAGAGCACATCAGAAACACATAGCGATCTAGGGGGATCCTATGGAGGCAAGATATTCTTGTATCACACATCAAACTATGATCCCGCTGTTGCGATACAGATTTTATTGAAGGAATTCCAGCCAAAATAAGTTGCGTGTGGCAAATCTGAAATAAAATCTTGGTGTGTGCTAATTAAAGCATTTTCACTAGACATGCCAATGTATATAGAACACGGAAAAAATGCTGCTACCAAGCAAGCTTCATGAGGACAGTATGCTGATATAAAAAAAATACAGTTGCTACAACCAGGGTTCAGGAGGACATTTCGAAATTCTATTAAATTTATATGCAAGTTGTATTATAGGAGGGAAAAAGTCAGGTCATCTTCAGCTATTCAGTGCGACAAGCTGATCTCCGGACACCGAGCCGGGCTTCCGTAATTGAAAAACAAAAGTTTAAACAAAAGTTTGAAAAGTTTGAAATTTGAAAAAAAAAAGAAAAAAAAAGGAGAGTCAGATACACATTTGTGGAAGGGCCTGACATGCGACTATGCGTTTAGTGTTTATTAAACATTTCGTTCATAAAGTTGAAATTACATGTATAATCGTATTTGAAATCTTCTGAGCTTTCCCTTTCTAGAAATATGTATTTAAATAAATGTTTGCATTAATGATTTTCAGTTTGTGACCCTTGGTAAGTATTAGTTAGCCATATATACCTTGGGTGTCTTACCTGTCCCGGACCAGAACTAAACACAACCAAGTAAGCAAATTAATGTAACCCTTTCCAGGCCAGGGATGGATGATTTTTATGAGTTGGGCTTGTTCAAAATTAAACAAAATCAATGAGAAAATAAGCGCTTTCTGCACAGACGAACACACATGAAGTATGGCATTGGTCGCTGGATGATATATCTGTCCGTCTGTCTGTCTGTCTGTCTGTCTGTCTCTATATAAAACATGTCAAGCGAAACGTTGCCTCGATTTTTGTGTTCTTTCTTTTTATCTCCTTTTCATCCACTCATTCATTCATTCTTTTTTCTTTCTATGCATGTATATAGCGCGATATTCTTATTGGTCATCGCAATTTGCTTATGCTTACACGCACCAGTTTAACACTCTTTCTCGGCCTACACGAGAATCAGGACCATCAGAAACTAGCTGTGTTGATATCGAAGACGCTAGTTAATCCAAGCCGGATTACGTCGTAAGAAAATATTGCAGGCGCAAAACATCCACTGAAAGAATTGGAGATAGGAAGTAAAAGTTGTCGTTGTCAAACAACTGTACAACAGGGTTGAACGGTATGGTAGAGTTGACATCTTTACTTTCAGGTGCAAATTGAAGTTTCTGGGACAACTCCGAATAGAGTACCCGTACAGGATTAAATACAATGAACTGGGCCGTGTCGATAATGCCATTTACACATACTGGCATCCTTTGAACCATTCTTTCTAGGAATGGGGATTTGGTGCAGTTGGTATGTGCGTTTCCCATTTTTTCGCCTCGGTGATCTGTGCCAAAGGTTGCTGGTTCGAGACCCGTCTGTTCCGTGCATGGTCACTATATATATATATATATATATATATATATATATATATATATATATATATATATATATATATATATATATATATAAAGTCTATGCATGTGCATGTACTTGTATTTTTCAAAAAATCTGCATGATATGAGTTTTATTGGGAAAAAGGCATTCTTTTTCCGAGTAGAGACATTACTCAAGGTGCGACTATTCTCGTTACACGATCAATCAATTAACAAATTAACTGACTTGTAGTGATACCTTTGTCACAGTGTGGAAGTCGAAGAAATTGATATAAATGATTTCACACTAAAATGTTGCAGGAAAAGCCAGACAGCATTGTACAAGTATATATAGCAATGCCGTGAATACATTCTTATTACTGACGTCGTTAATAATATACTGACGTCGTTAATAATATACTAATTGGCTGTGTGTGTGTGTCTTTGTCTGTGTCTGTGTGTGTATGTATGTATGTGTGTGCACGGACATACTTCAGTACTCCTTTAAATGTCCCAAAAACCATTATATTTTAGCTAAACTAGTTACACGACGATCTCTTCAGACATCATTGAAGTTGAAGGTGGCAAACATTAATTTAAAATGTCATTTATTTTAATTTTTGTATTCACTTTTTCTTTCCAAAAACGTTTGAAAGTTTCAGAGAAAAAAAGCTACTTAAAGTAAGAAAAGCGACTTGTTTTCCTTATAACTTGAACCACGGGGCTATAATATAGCCTATTATAGCTCCATGCTTGAACATACCCAGGTTACCAGATACGAAATGACGTGATCATTGCTTTCATCGCTTCCCTACATTGTCCAGTATTGTAAAACTATCACATGCAAGACGGTACCTGGAGCATGGTACGGCCAGTATGATTGCCCTGTGTTTGTATTATTCAAGCTTATCAAATATTGCCTGAGCGTCTCAGTGTCATGACAAGCGCGCTGCATCCGCAAATACAAACGCTAAACGATAAAGGTTGTTAAGCTGCAGGTGGCGCAGGTCAAGGTGCGGATGTGACAGGCTTTCTTTATTATGTTCATATGACATTACGTGTCTTTGTTCCCTTATTGTAGGCTCGTATATCTTCCCGAACACAATACTATCACTGGTTGCATCCAGCGTGAGCACTGAAAAGAATCTTGTTTTGACAGGAACAAATATTTACAGTTTTATATCTTTTCCACATCAAATAGAGAAAGTGTAATTTTGTGTTTTCGTCCTGTCATCCTGATAAAAAGTATGTTTGGTTCATTATTTGGTATTTGTTGGCTTACTTTGTATATAGGCGCACGTTATTTGTTTTGGAGAGTTGGATGCATGGGATTCTGCTTAGTTGCAAAACATGTTTTGCATGAATGATGTAAGAGAGAGAAAAAAAACGTCACTGAGATTATATAATACATGTGACTAATAGCAATAGCGTACATGGTGACCAGAGTTAGACTTCTTTGACTTGCGCAAACAAGCTCATAAATTTTCACACCTCGATCTGAGTATGCTTAGGCCTACATGGGAGGGTGACATAATCGCGCACGTTTTAACAAAGTTCGCTCCTGATTACAAGAAATCGACGGTTGCACATGTAAAATAAGACTGGTTAAAATGAATAGGTCTGTGTGGCAAAGTTTTGGGCCATTTTCCTGTTGGCATACTTGTCCAAGCAAACAATGAAGGTTGGTCCAACGTGTGTGACATTGGGCCAACCTTCATTGCTAGCTGGGTTAATAATCTAGCTGCTGGACTAAGCCTAGGCCTATAGAAGAATTACTTTTTTTTTTTTTTTTCGTCTTGGAGTCTGCATGTCTTATTGCCCCAGGCTCTTTAAGTTTGAAAAGCGTTGTTTTTCATCATATGCAGAGGCCATACACTCAATGCACCTTGAGCTTATCTGATTGCCAGAGGGCGTCTTCAACAGCTGTGTTGTCAAGAGGTCAGGCCAAGAGTAGAGTTTGCGCAAATTTCACTCAAGGCCTTATCCTGGAGAATATATTGTCCACGTCATTCTATGTTATGTGCACCTGTCCAGAAAAGAAGTTTCGGATGGTCCTATCTGTTTCCGAGGTACTTGCGTCCTGGTGGCTGAAAAGGAAACCTGAAACATGACAATGTCAGCGCGCGCGCCGTTCACAGAACATCTTATGATAGGTAGCTGACCCGTGTTATCTTTTTTAAATGTGTTATACGTTTTGGAACATAAAACATAACAACTGAAAGACAGTAAACCCAAGCACAACTCAACTCATAATTGTACACCCTAGATAGACACGAGGATTGTTAAACCGAGCCTATCAGTGAAAATCAATAGAATTATTTTTGCTATACTACCTAAAATTGTTGTGTCGGAGGGACGGGAGGGGGGAGGTGGGAGCGAGGCGAAGGAAGATTAAACATCTCTTGTTGCAACTTATGTCAGCGCTCTTTGAGCGATAATCCAGTCCAGAGAACGTAGAGAAGCCGTTGGAGGTGGGGAGTGGGGATAGGCAGGGGGAGTAATCTCAACCAATGTCTAGTATTGTAAGATCCATGGAAAATGGAGAGAAATGGAAGGTTTGAGGGAGTTTTTCACTACCGTTCTCTCTCTCTCTCTCATTCGTCTTAAGATAGGCCTAATCCTGTCCTAGAAGGGAAAAAAAGGAGTCGAAATACCAGCTTGTTCCAGTAGAGTTGGCTCATTATGCTTGCTTATTATATTTCAGCCATCTGTTTAAGATCGGTATGGCCTAGTATACGGACATGCTGTCACAATAGGCCTATCTGTGATTTTGAGAATGCGACGTCCGTGCAGATTGGCGTAATATGATCTCTAAATACGGACAATATCAGAGGCGCAAAAGTGCATCGTCCAATTGAATTTTCTTTTCTCTTAAGTTTGTATTCCTATTGTTGATATCTGATATGTATGTATGCATGTATGTATGTATAATTATCCTATGCACTACCATATGTGCAAAGAGTGTACAAGGCAAGGGCTCCAAGTGTATCAAATCGGATCAAAATTTTAACACAAGTTTGTATTGCTAGAGACTTCTGTGCAGACGACATTATTATTATTATTATTATTATTATTATTATTATTATTATTATTATTATTACAGGCAACTTCTGATAGCAGATGGTTTTACTAAAAGATGCCCGTGTATCTTACATGAACCTTTTTAATGACCAAAGACAGAATAATGTAAATATTAACATTCGCTATGAGGCTTTAAAAAAAAAAAAAAGGAAAGGAAAGAAAAAAAACGTGCTTGGCCTGCAGGAATGCACCAAACGCCAAGAAACACCCGTACATTGCCTCCAGAATTTCATAAAACCCGTTCAAGGGACTTCTGAACTTGCTCACTCCCTCCCTTTGTTCCCCACGAAACCTGGATCTGTTCCTGCTGTGCGTTATTGGACATCGATCACTGCCTAACAAGCTTATATAATGGTACACACTGCCAAAATTATGCAAGAAAGAAATGTACATAACTGCAATGGACATGCTGCCAAAAATCGATCAATTGACTACGTATTTTTTCTTTCACTTACAAGAAGCACATCAAATTAACGTAGGCGTATTTCTTCGAAGTGCAGCACCCAAAACGTAAACAAGGTCAACGTAGCCCGTCTCTTCCTGGCAGAACCAGCGAACTCAACAGGCCAACAAGCATATATATATTTGCTCCCACTAACGGGATTTTCTTTAGAGGGGAGAATACTAGATAGAGAATGTGCTGCTTTTCATATGTCTAATGCTCTTCAACCGACATATATATTACTTTATTCATTATCCAGTCTGCACATGTAAAAAAAGTCGTAACTTGTTTACTGATCTTTTTCCCAGTTGCCGTCGATAACATCTTATAGGATGATGGGCTGTTCAGGAAATGAGTTACTAACATCAGTCCGTTGGAGTGACGGAGATGCATTTCGTTTATACTAAATTATATTTATAGTCACTCTCGTGTTGTCGAATTATTCACATGGGTCCCCGAGTTGTATTTCACACAATTGTATTTCTGACGAAAACGTCAACAGACCTGTTGCAGCCTGTTATGTGAAAGAAGCTTCCACTATCATTTTAGCTGCGCATCATTACAAGCCTTCTGGTCTTCCAATTTAATTGCGGACTACTCGATCAATTACCTGCATGGTATACGATGCATGTCAACATACGCCGTGACGAACGTTATCAACTGATCAAATTTCTGCAGTCAGTTTTGTTTTTGTTTTGTCAGACATTTGAAACATTCTTGTTTACGTAAACTTGCCAATATCATGACGCAGTTCCAAGCATATGACCATGTCAGATGTTACCCGTTACATCACCTGGTTTTTGAACACGCGATATAATTTGGCAGTAGCTGCCGTATTCTGTACAGTGGATACATTTTAAGATTATACCGGTCTCGAAATACATATCATCAGTGTCTGAACACTTTTTAAAAATTACTTTGCATTTCATCTTTCTGTCACTACTTGATGTTTCAGAAAAATTTCTCTACAACTGCTAGGCTTACATTTCCACATTTAATATACGATTATATCCCTCACGAGAAAGTCAATTATCTGGTAATGTATTAATAAATTTAAAACTTACCAGGAGCATGAATTTTCTTAACGCACATGCAAGTCTGAACTAATCAGAAACATAGGTCATCCCGGCACGTGGATTCTGGCCAATATTATGGCATGGAGCAATTACAATGAACCTCACGACAACATCCTTAAACACACACCAACAACCAGCAGTCTTCACAGACAAAACATTGCAGTCAAGCTTCTGCCACACGCGGCACTCACGCTGTAACCAGCACGACCAGCGCGTGACACTCTCCATGTAAACACACCCACTGAACCACGAATGGTGTGGGCAAAACCACCCACGCAACATAAATAGCCAACAAAATTCTTGTTTAGTTTCACATTTTATTGTATAAAATTAAATAACCAATATATACAATCACATTTTCTTTTGCCAATGCTTAATAAATTACTCTGCTACTTACATATTTACACATAATATATACACTTGTCAATCTTTTGGTCTCGTTAATTTTGAATTTCCACTGCAGCATCCTATTTCATTAACCCCATGGGACCCAAATCCATTCATTTTTATCCACATGGTTTAAAATGATGCATTTGTCATTTCAACATAAGTAGCCCGATCATTCTATGAGACCATAATATGAGAATCAAATTTAACAAGCTTAGCAAACCCATGGTGGGTTGGAAGTGTCAAATGATGATGGAACAATAATATATGTTATAAATTACACAACTTAAAACTAATTTGTGCTGCATATAAACAGCAACAAGCTAAGTTTTCCATTATGGTACACCATACCATTAGTTGTGGCACTCAACCGATCAACAGCTTTCATATATATGCCTACAAATCACTGTGGCAAAGATATGAAACTTTGCACAATAAATAAAATTTGACTAGATGTTCCGACAGGACAATATGACGCACTGCACATACAACCACATGTGGCAATTTTTTCCTCCCATTTTTTTCTTTTTTTGGGGGGGGGGGTGCCCAAATTTATGCTAACATCTTGCAATGAAAACACTTAACACACTGAGTTATCCCCATAACTTTCTGTTCTGTATGCAATTTATGCATATACTTTTAACAATGAAGAAATAAACACATTGAAAGCTTAACCAAAACCCAAATGAAATTTTGGGGAAAAAACTTTTGAGCTGTCAACATTTACACTGGCAAATATAAGTCGTACAAATATTTTGGCTGTTCTCATTGATATAAAAATATAACATATATGGTACTTAAACATAAGTTTACACATAGCCAAATGTAACTATCAGATAACATGCATGACCTGCATCTGTTTGTTATTTGCTTTTTAATCCCCATAAAAGAGATTATGGTTACGACACTCATTGTGACCCATGCTCAACACGGGAATTATATCAAACACTCATCTTGGTATCTCATATATATACCCCAAATGCACTGAGAAGTCCATATGTCGTTAAGGCAGTATCCACGAGTTTTCACTGAAGATACAGAAAATCTGCATACATGGATGGTTTATTCTCCTGCCTGTTGAAGTGAACAAGAACCACGTAATAATGTAATTGTACAACCTGGCTATAACTGTGCAGATCTTAACAGGTTTCACCATTGTAACCACCCAGGTTGCTTAATTTTAAAATCTCCTCACAAAATATCTTTCATGTGAATTGAGCATATTTAGTGCACTGGATACACTTTTGTAATATTGTTGAAACTGAACAATTGAGCCTCTGGCTCAGGTCAAGACCAGGTAACATAGCAGATCTATGGTGCCATGGTCAGGTCAACTACATCCTGATGATTCCTCTCTCACCCTGTCAACAGTTCAATGTGATTAAGTAACCCTGTGTGCTTTGACTTGAGAACACTCAATTTCAGGATAGTTCAGTGGTACTGATATCCCTAGTTTGGTGCCTGGATGGTTCTAAATACCAGCCAAAATATCCACAATGGTCAGCCCCAGACTGGCGTTGCTGCCTTGTCTTTGTAGCTGGGGTCACATAGGGTCCATCCAGTCAGTTCATGGCTGGAATCGCAAAGGGGTTGTGACAGGTCACAGAGGTAGGCTTGTATTCGGCCCTGGTTTCTGCATACGTACACACGTTACTTGGCAAGGCCCTGTACCATGCATATGCATTTAGGTGCTAGATACCACCTGTGGCTTGTATTCACCTGGAACATACACAGAATAAATAGCCATTAGCAACCAGTATGAGCAAACAATGAACAATACTTATAAATAGACCACCATGCATGATTAATTATAATACTTTGCTATGAAGCTTAGGATCATCAACTCCCACTACATGCAGTTGATCTCATACAGCTGCTTTCCACTTCAGAACTTAGAAGGATTCACAATATTTTTTAATAAACCTCATAATCACCGTGGCGCTTAAAATAAGTTACACTTAAATACTGCAGTACATGTGTACATATTATGCAACAATATGATTCTCTGGCTTAGAAGGATTTTTTTTTTGGCAAACAGTCTGTGCTACACAATATGCTAGCTGTACATTATATAGAACTTCTGTACATTCTACAGCGTGGAATGCCATCAATTTCAGATATGCAAAGCATGTCAACCTTGTTCACTTCTGACTGTCTAGACCTCACTGATTGTAATGGGCAATAGACAGTATACACTGCAAGCGACACACCTACATGTATGCTCTTTAACAGATGTGTGTCACCTGAAGCAGACAAATGCTTTGGGCATACAGTCTGTTTGGCACAATATGCACATAAGTTATAAATATACATACCTGAGGGTTATATGCCAGGGTTTCATACTGCTAGATTGATAATTGGCTGGGGTGTCATTTCACTTGCTATCTTGCAAAACTCTGCAACATCTTCATCTGCTTCTGTGCTACCTTCCTGTGGGTACTGAAATATAAAAAAAGCAACTTAGTAAAGAGGTGTTGTAAACAGGTGCACTAATGAATATAAACAAACAGTATTAAAACAAGATCCATTTAAACAAAAGTGTAACAGAAACTTGTAGGGACGACTGAACTATGCTCATTATTAACAATGGAATTTGGACAAGTCAAAATTGTTTACATTATGCACATTTTTGTGGTTCTGGTAGAACACACCCACTGTGCTGCCGAACTGGAAATTGTACTTTCCACTTGTCCTGAATAGAATGCTAAGAATTTTCGTCCCCCACTTAGTTTCAAACCCAGTGCTAAATAAAGAATACCCACCTCCACAAGTACACAGTTAAAGTCGCTGGTCCTCAGTGCACGGCCAGCTGCAATGTCATTGTCATTGATCGGCAGGGGCTTGTTGTCACCCAGGATCTTGGCAATCTTCTCCAGACTATCCACCTGAAAATACACAATGAGATGACACATCAAATTCCAGTACCTTGCTAAGTTCTAACCAATACTGTAATTTTATGTGTGAAGTTTAATTAGGCTGTATTCTTTGTTAAAATCAAATCTGTCTAGGACTTGTTGACTCAGTATGTCTTTCTTGAGGGGGCAAGTTAGCATTTTGGTGTATATTTACATATGATGTGTCATGCATAGAAATATTACCTTTCCTACTCTAACATTTTAAAAAAAAAGTACTTGTTAACACCTCCCACACATCCAGCATTTATCTACGGCCTTGCCTGAAGTAAACATCAGTACTGGCTCCCCCATACCACAAATATTGATCTTTCCTTTCCAAAACATAAGTACTTCCGGTCAGCCCTAGTTCCTGGAAAGACTAGTCTCAATGATCCCATATATGGCCAGATCCAGTTACTGACTGATCATCATATATGATGCACAGAATGTCCTTCCTGTACATGCTTTCACCATGTAATGTACACATCTAAAAATCAATACGCAAGCTGCACTCAATTGGTTGTGCAAGCAATTAGTGACAGCGTTACTGCAATGTACTAGGTGAACTTATCCGCTGAGGTTTCAGAAGGGATATCCCCAATATAACATTCATGACTCATTCATGGGACTGATGCAAGGTTAATGTCTTCCCGCAGTCAGTTTTGGGGAATTACACGATTAAGACAGAACCGGAACTGTTCAGAAACCTATACATTCACATTTCAAGTGCACAGTTCCCCCACATAATATTTCTTCTTATTAATTTTTTGGTCTCCCTATTGTATTTTATTTTATGGCCTTCAATATTTTTTATATATGAACCAACCCAACTTCCAAGAGACAGAACAAAAAGCCTTGAAACAAGACACCTATTAGCTCATAAGACACAAGTCACTTGGCTATGCCCAACCTATTCAAAGAAAAAAAAAGTCCACTAATCAAACTCAAAAGTCAAAGAGTCCCACCTTTTTCTCTAAAAAAACACACCCTCCATGTATCAGTTTACACTGTACCAAGCATGGCCTGTTCTCATTGTGCCCCATTCATGTGCTCTCAAAACAGGGACACACGCACACACCTGTGATCCCAAGGATTACACATTGTGGTGATCATGACCTGGCACCACTATCCCTACCTGCCTTCACTGGGCATCTCCCTGACCCCCCACCAGGGAACACACTGATGGGCGCACTGACCCATTTCCAGCCTTACTGACAGCCCGGCCAAACATACCTGCGTGTAAAGGGGAGATGACTAACAGGTGTATCCCAATGACTCAGGCCCCTGAACATTTTCCATTCCCTAATTAACATATCACACCACAGTAACATGTTTATGCAATGCCACACTTGCCCGGTCATCCAAAATGGTCCCAAGTCTTAAAAGGGAAGATATATATTATCATAAATTCTCGTGTCCACGAGGTATGCTCAATAGGTGACTTGTAAACAGCATGTGTTGTTGTTTATTAACTATTACAAGAGCAGTACTTGGAAATCCTGTTGTGTAATCTAGGACAGACGTCATTGGATTGGAGAGAGTCCTTCTGGCTGTCACTCCAATAGAATATATCACCCAGGAACCTCTCCATGGGAGCCACAAAACATTCTACTGTGCAGGATACCCAAAACATTATCAAGCCCTTTTCATACAATACATGCATGTAAGCAAGGTTATCAAAGGGCGACATATTTATGCTTGAACACTTTTTCAAAACATCCTGTCATTCCTTTATCAGGCAGTAGCTTTCACTCTCGCCTTCCTGGTATGTTACTCAGAAACAATATCACTTTTTCAACTTGTTATTTTGACTTTTTTTAATGCTGCATACTGCATAATATTGTTTCAAGTTCCTGTTTTGAAAAAAAAAAAGTTTTTCATTGCACAGGGATTTTAGGTTCCAGACCAGACCATATGCTGTATCCGCACAGCAAAGCTTGTTCTTTTCTGGCAAAAATAACAATCACTGTCTTCCTCCTCTTCATGTGATCATTAGTGACATGTGGTCTTTGCCTCAAAGGTGAAACTCATTTGTACACCCCCAAATGTCATCTTAGTGGCCACCAGATCTGCAGGCTTATATCCAAGACTGGGGCAACTGGTGATCTGATGCATGCTGAACTGACAAAGCTGGTTATGCCATTGTAACCAGCAGAGACCATGGGCAACAAGTAAAAGGTCAGAACATTGGCATGGTGCCCAATGGTACTAGGCGCAACCAGCGTACTACAGGCTGTGGGCACAGCAGCCAAGTCACCTCACATGACTTGACTATCAAGGTCCTGACATGTCACATTTCTCATTGTTCTTAAATGTGCTATTGTCCTGCACAAAATTAGGTGTACTTATAAATTTACACTAGCAACTTTACTCTGCATGACCTAAACTTGGGAATATCACAGAAATGAGCAAGTAAAGTTTATTTTGAGAATCATTTCACAAAATCAATAAACTTCTTTCACCAGTTCATATATGATATGTTCTATTTATACAATCAAGCTTCCTCGTTTTGGGATCTATTTCTCATTAATATGCTTAGTCCTATGCTGCAATGAAACAATTACATTGCTTTGAACTGGCATATACTGCCACCTGAGCAATATCCCTAACCAGACAACAATTCTGACATATTGACTTCAAATAGAGCCTTTGTTATGTATGGATCACTGATGATTCCTCGACTATTATTCACATGAAATTCCCTGAAAGCCCTGTTGGAGACTCAAAGGTGTCCTAAATCCAAAAACAGTTTTAATATCGATCTTAAAATAGACACAACACTATTTTCTCAGCACAACTTACTTCACTTCTCTCACTCTGGCTAACTTTAGTTCTGGCTTTGCTCACTCTGGCTGATCAAACACTACAAACATGATAATTATGATAACAGCCTCACAACTAATAGTCATACGGGAACTTCTGCCAAAAGACCTGCTGCTAAGATTAACAAAGTCAAGATGCACAATCTTGCTACATGTACACACACAACTTACAAGTATAAAGAACAGGTCACTGTCACCTATGGTCTATTTTTGGCACTGGATATACTCGAGTCATCAGATGTAGGGATCAATTTCCAGGACTGTTAATAGTGCTGTGCTAATTACTGGCACATACCTATGGCACACGCCACATGCTCCTGTTTAATCACAACTCCAGGGGCCCCATTTAGAATAATATGAACAAATTTACATAGCTGACATGTGGGGTCTTTGTGCTGTATGCTCCTCACAGGAGATAATGCACTGACCAGCTGCCTATACCGGCATTCTCTGCCTACACTTGCTTCACCTGTCCTTTGTACTGCCCAGACATGTTGGTCATGCATCAGTGACTGTATGGTACTGATACCTCCTGTCACCCCTCTCCCTTTTATTTTTCAGTGCTGAGGAACTTTGCAGGAGATGACCCCCTCCAGATGTCCTGTCTGAACCCAAACTGTTGTCTGCTTCATTGATACCTTTGTCTGCTTTCTTAAAACCCCTTCATTAGGTTAACAAATACTGTAAGCGCACTTGGTTAACACCCTGCACTAAGGCTGCCCTGAACAAAGAACTGGCACCAGTAAAATGACCTTTTACACCAAATTTCTTCAACACATGTACGGAGCTTGTAAGACAAAGGAACGTTCCTTACCTTCAGTAGCCTGATCTCATTTTCCCAGCAAAATGCTTCTATTAAGGTAAAGTGTATATGCATGGTCACATCATCTGATGCATTTACTGGTAAAATGCATAGCATCACCCCATCTGGATTTCTGTAAGCAAAAAATAAGGACTTCATAACCCATCATACACAATGATTATTACAGTTATGGGCAAAGCATGTTTATAAGCAATCTTCTCCAGACAAGATCCACAGTTGCCTCCACAGCTGACTCATGCTGTGCATTACACTGGATTTTAATATGAGACAGAGTACAACGTTAACTGGTTTTAAAACAGCATATATGAGAGAGTACTTCAGTTTTTAATCTACTGTTTCACATTCCTAAATATCCCATTCGTAAATATACTTCACTAATACTCATGCTTTTTCTTAACTAACATGCAGGGCCCTGTGCAAGATAAGCGATGTGTGCTTCACAGGTTTTTACCCTCTGTAATAAAGTTTATTATTATTATTATTATTATGTCTACTCTGCAAGTATAGTTCACTGAACTTGGTCTGCTTTGCAGGCAAGGCCCACAGCAGTGAACTTGCAAAACATGTTTATGAGTACATATTGTTGTTATACATGGAGACAAAAACATGTTTGTGAACATATGGGCCTCCCATATCACCAAAAGCTTGTACAATTAAATGGGGAAAATGAATGTGAATAATTCCAATGTTGTTTTTTGGTTTTTTCCACAAACAGATTAGATCATTTTTCAACTGCACCAGGTCATTGTTTACTGTATATACATACGATAATGATATTTATCCACAATAGAGTGAGCACAAGTGGTATAACAAAAATAGTATTTTTTGTATCTCAATTAATATTTATGTTTTTAGCCTGGATGACCCTTGTAAAGCTGGGATCATTCCAAACAGGTGTTATCCAAGCATAATCATCTACCCTGTAATATTGCAGCCATCCCAAATATTTTTGTAGCCACCTGCACACGATGTGTACATGCAATATTCCTGCATGTACATGATCAGGCTTCTGTCAGTGTCATATACTAAGGACAGGACATTTGCATACAACAAAGGTCCCCAGTACTTCTGTTTCTCACAAAGGCATAGCTATTGTGGATATACTCTGGCAGCCTTAAGGTGTACAACCTGTATAGCATAAAACATCTGCAACTCATTTTAACACAATATGCTTTTCCTCGAGACAATGAATTATGAAACCTATTAAATACAATGATAGTAACACTTACAACTCTAGCATCTTTCCAGACTCGTACACTCCTGACGTGATGCGTCCCTCTCTCTTTGCACATTGCAGGACATCCCGCAGTGCACCACCAATATCCATCTTGTTGCTGCAAGAAACAAAAAATAAATAAATGTTACAATGTTTGTACTACATAGGCTACAAGTGCTATGTATGTATGGTTTTATTCTCATCCCTATGCTTTGCAACCCTATGCTTTGCAACTTACTCCTTTGTATACAAGTTTGTTGTCACTGTAACCATGGCTTATAAAGCTACTGTCTGAGTTACTGGGAAATATACCTCAAATATATCTATGCTGCATGTCAGAAAAACGAAATATCAAAATATTGTCATAATAACCATATTGGCTGCATTCTGCACGAGATATACATCTGTGATAATAAATCCAGGAGTTGAATGGTAGTGCTGTGTACAGCCTCCTTTGTTTAAACAGCTGACTAGTTAGTGGCTGTGCAGCACTAAGTCCGAAGTACCAGGTAAAACCGAGATGCTTTGTCCCTTTGTAGTAGTAAGGTTGCTGCTGACGTGAAAATTGTGAAGATTGGCACACTATTTACCTTCGCATTTTGAAAAAGTTGTTTCCAAAAAGTGTCACGAGTCAACGCTGTCTGCCTGTCACAGCCTGGTGCTAAATTCTGAGCGATATCAACAACAATTCTCCGAAGCATATGTTCAGCCGAGTTGGTACTTGCCCCATGTGACTTGCCACGGGTCTTTGTTTGGTAAATCTACACGCCGTGACCCGCGACCCCGTGACCTTTGATACAGAAGAATCCGGTCAACCAGTTCATGCCAGGTACGGCCCGACATCAGCGATGTCAAAAGCCGTCTCAGGTAATGCCGTAACTAATGTTAAGAGTTGGAACTGAAAGGTACAATTCCCTTTCGTCCTTGCGACTTATCTATACTGTTGTGCGATAAACTGCACGGCTCTTTACTTTTAAATGTGCTGCTCGTGTTTCAAATCTTGGAGATGATGCCATTGCCACTGCTTATGCCAGGCAAATCGATGTCAGTCACATGGTGAGCAGATCGTTGCATCATATTCACCAGTTCAGATTCCGATTAAAATCCACGTCAACATATGGTACGGCACTTTGCATATTGTTAATTACCTTTTCCTGATCAGATTTAAATATTTATTTTACCCAGTTTCAACGTTGCTATTCAATTTTCCTGCGACTCGAATACGGGGAAACCTCTCTGCAGACACTGAGACATCTCTAAGTGGCCGACTTGGAAACTCCTGAGTCACGACGTACAAATTACAACTCAACCACGTGGATTACTCATCTATGACCCTTAATTACCAGATCACAAGTTTTGTCACCCCATATATTGTGACCAGTTATGACTGAATTAACATGCAGGCAAAATCACATCAACATAACAATTTTACGTGCACAAAACTACAATATTTCTGCAACAAGAGCACGTTCTCGAAATGTGCACTTCCAACGCGCACTGGATGACCTGGTGTTTACAGCGCACAGTGAGGTTGTGCAACATTGCCAACAAAAATCAACTAAAATTGCAACGAAAAGTATTTACTTACTCTACAATCCCGTTGTTTTTGTTCTCTGTATCTGTGAGCGTCATCTTTCTGTTATGACTTGTTCCAAAAGCAGCAATAAATTCCGTTTTCGGCAAATGTTTGTCGCTGTATATCCCTTGTGCTTCTCACTGGCTCTGAGTCAATGTGGTTTCTGCTGGATTTCGCTGCGTGTACTGTATTTCCGACTAAAGGTTATTTACATACGGAAAGAGGTGTTTCTCGGAAAGCTGAAAGCTGATTGGCTATCGACTCTCCATATCTGGCACAAACTTGGCTCGGTCGTGTGCCGCTGTTGCCAATGGCACACAGGTGCATGCTGCACTAAATAACACAAAGTTTATATAACCAGTGATATTCAGACGAAGAAACGAAATGAACAGCAAAATTACAAGCACATCAAATCAGCTTTATAATATACTAGTGGTTGCGTTCGTATGATCCGTCTTCTACTTGTCTAAGCATCTGATTAAAAAGTAATTTCTCCCAACAAGCCAATTTATTCGGAACTGGCCTACGTGTCTGCTGGCAACGTGGGTACAACGTTGCACCATGCACAAGGTTCCAAGCATGGACCAGAAGTACACAGGGCATGTGATTCCACGTTTTGTTGAGTCATCAGGTACGGTGTCCCAGATTGCGTATGCTTGGGGATTCCCTTACAGCATAAACACAAGACAGGGTTATTGCAGCTTGAAAAGATGCAACTCGCTGCTGACGCTTCCCGACCAGTGACACTACAGTGTATTTTGATTTTTCTAAATTTTAAATTGATTGAAAGATTGATGCTAATTTATAGTAATTATACTATAAAATTTCGGCCTACTGTATTTTGAGACTGCAGTTCGTTACCGTGCACTCAATTTTGTTAGTTTTTTTTTTTTTTTTTTTTTTTTAAATTTTATTTATTTTATTTTATTATTATTTTTTGTGGGGTATTTCAAGAGAGAGAGAGAGAGAGAGAGAGAGAGAGAGATCTACTCTGCGCTAAGGCAAAACCATAGTTTTCATTTCTGAGCCAGAATGAAAAATATCTTGCTCCCGTACTGTCTGTAGCAAGCAGTTCAAATATAATTTAATTTTAGGGCATATGAAATATCACCTCACCTGATGAATCATGGGGCCATTTAAATGGACATTATTTATGATCTCAAAGCTCCCTCTGTACAAAAATTCAAATAAATTTCTGAAATGATATTATTTCAACAGGCCTATTAGGTCTAGATGTCTACCTAAAAATGCACATGCAAGTACTTTGTCACTTTGTGCACATCGCTCTGCCATGCAATTCGTTTTATTATGAAATAGATCTGCATATTATTGTGACCTAAAGATGCACAAGTCTTTATCTCTGATATAATTTAATTTACTATAATCTGTCCAGGTGGGCAAACCTTTGCAGCTGACCTTTTTTCATGTTCACTTCACAGGTGGTCCATGCTGCAAGCTCAATATGACTACAGCTTTGAGCACCTGTGCAGGGAAACAAGAAAAAGGGTCAATGGTATGGATTTGTAGCCTGCCTTGCAGACTTCCTGTTGGCAAGGACCTCACATGGGAATCAAGTGTTTTTTGTTATTGAAACCTTTGTCTACATCAGTGAAATTTGTGCAAGATTTGAAGAATATATGTGACCAGCCATGTGCATCACAGTAACTGAGGTCACGATAAGAGCAAGAATAGAAGCTATATACATATTCCCTATGTTAGAGAGGTCATGCACTTCTGTCAGCAGACTACTTGTGTATTTCAATTATTTTCAATTGCAGTATGCATGTTTATAACTTTTAAAACCTGGCCATGGAGAAATGCCAATTTTTCTTGGTAAATCAAAGTGTGTATGTGAAAAAATTCTGAAAATTTTGTTTCAGTAGCCTAAAAACTAAACAGTTTATTCCAGGTTAACTTATGTAACATACAGTATATGTCCCATGGGAATAAATCTTGTCTGGAGAACCCTTCATCAGTATTTATTGAACCACAGCATGTATATGGTGATCCTGAACAGATGAACATGTTGAATTTTCTAGCTGAGTGGAGTATGTAGATAAGTTGTGCAAGGTTGAAAATTACAGTAGAGTGTAATGGAAATACAAATATCTCGGCACCTTGCAGACGGACTTGCGCTCTAAAGGATGAACACCAGATCTATTGTTAAAGTGTAGCAGAGATAACACAGTGCTTGGTCTACTTTGGCGACATCCAAGGTTCTTGTATAAAAAAAAAAATAATTGTACACATAACTGCACATGCATGTTGCTCACATAAGCAAAGTTGGAATTGTAATATACTACTTTGTGGCCTGCTTGCAGCACGGTGGTCAATGCTACTTGCGATTACTGACAATTTGGTACAGCATAGATGTTGCTGTATTTTCAATGGATACAATTTTTGCATGTGGTGAAAAACCTGGCTTCCCATGTATCTAAATCTTACTGTTGACACTAGTATTATGCATTTGTTAAGCCTGTTCAGAATTTCATACCTTGTGTCCTTTCTGGTACTAAAAAGATTTGTTCTTTCTTTAAACATGTTATTTTGATTTCTGGTGTTAAAAGTTGTGGGCAAATTCAACTGAAATTTGCATGATCAAGTTCCTCAATTACTGGAAGATGTTCCAGTAATGGAGGAACTTGATCATGCTTGTAGTAAATTTTAAGACATTTGTCACTTTCAGGATTTTCAGTGCCCTGAAAATGGATTATATATATGTTATATAATTACTGTAAGTCACCATATTCTCACTGCTGTTTTTTATTTTGATTTCTGGTGTTAAAAGTTGTGGGCAAATTCAACTGAGATTCCAGTAATTGAGGAAATTGATCATGCTTGTAGTAAATTTTAGAGATTTGTCACTTTCAGGAGTTTCAGTGACCTAAAAATGGATTATATATATGTTATATAATTACCGTAAGTCACTATATTCTCACTGCTATTTTTTATTTTGATTTCTGGTGTTAAACGTTGTCGGCAAATTCAACTGAAATTCCACTAATTGAGGAAATTGATCATGCTTGTAGTAAATTTTAAGACATTTGTCACTTTCAGGAGTTTCAGTGACCTAAAAATGGATTATATATATGTTATATAGTTACCGTAAGTCACTATATTCTCACTGCTGTTTTTTAAATGTAGTGTTGCTGTCCTTGTGTTCTTATGGCACCACAAGAAAACTGTTGTGGTGTCTGTGCTTAGGTGTGTGGGTGGGTTCAGTGGAATACTTGACTATTGTAAGTTGTCAATAGAATATTCTCTGTAATACATTCTTTCAATTTACTCGTATTCGTAACACCAACTGTTCATGATACCTGACAGGCTACTAATTGTCCCCATTATTGTTTCATCATAAATTTTATTGATGAAAATACCCAGAAATTAAATCAAAAGATTCAGAGCACTTTCTGTTGTAAGCTTTCCTGACCAAAGATTCCCAAAGAGCATCAAGAAAAAACAGTTGACTATGTGCGTGATTATCTGTTTTTATGAAAATAAAACCCCAAACACTGATGTGAATGTTTTTGTACAAAATATTTATTTATGCACATATGTACACACTTTTCCTTATCAGCCACAAAGATGCAGAAAAGATAAATGAGACGTGTAGTCTGTGAGTCCAGCACCTGCCAAATCTGCAGATTGATGTGGTGGCTTGATGTTATAAAATAATCTTCGATAAGTTCCTGAAGCCTACTCCAACACATGTCAGGATGAGTCTTTCTCCACCTGCTCTACTGCTTTCTTCATCATCCTTCTTCTCTGTGTCAATTTTGAACACCACTTGCAAAAAATCTTTCATATGGCGAAGAAACTGTATCCTAGAAAAGACAAAGAAACAAAATAATAATAATAAAAAGAAGATGTGTCAGATATGTGTATTTCCAGTACTAACCATTATAATAACTTGCAACTTCATACATGTAACTGTGAAATGGATACAGGCAGAAACACGAAATTTCATTCATTCAATATATGTGTTTAGCTGAACATATTCATAATCATAGCAGTCCGTTCCTTGAATCCAAACAAAATTGCTGGATCCATGCCCCCCTCGCCTCATTTATAACCTTGCTAATCACATTTTCGAATGCCTGTAGTCAATAAGAATAGGCTATCACCATTACCCAGATACTTGACCTAGTGACCGTCTTTTATGCATGGCACACTCTTGTGTCCAGATACACAGGTGTGTAAAGTTTCATGATTTTTAGTCAAAAGAAAACACTGTTTACTGTTACAGAATTACAGTCCAGAATGAAGTGTAATATAGTTTTACATGATTGAAACACTGTGACCCAGATACTTGACCAAGTGGCCTACTTCTATTTCATGACACACCATTAGGTCAACATACATGTGTCTGTCAAGTTTCATGTCAAAAGTAAGTTAAATAGTAAGGGAGTTATGGCCTGGACATGATTTTACAAGGATATGTCACTGTGACCAGAACACTTGACCTAGTGACGTACTTTTTGTACACCCTTATGTGTACATACATCTGTTTGTAAAGTTTCATTGATCTAACTTATAGAGTACAGGAATTATAGCACGGACACGATTAAACAAGAATATGTCACTGTGACCCAGATACTGGACCTAGTGACCTATTTTTTGTACATGACACACACACCCTCATGTCCAGATGCACCTGTGTGTAAAGTCTTATTAATCTAAGTTGAAGAACACACAAATTATTGCCTGACATGAAGAAAGCCCAGAAAAAGCGATTACTATATGACTCCTCCTCCGGAAGGAGGGGGGCATAAACACATTTCTAGCCTGCTTGAATATTGTCCATTGGGTGTCAGCTTCTGTATTAAGCTGAAGACAATGTACAGGAAATTTACGCATGGTGACCTCGGATGGGTCAGTAACATTCAACACGCTGCTGAGTAGCCCAAGCAGGCAACCTCTTGTATTATGGTTGAGTCTTCTTCATTGTTTACTTTCTACATCATTTTCATATCATATCCCTTCATCACTATTGTTTGTGATGTGTTCTCCTCAGATGAGTGTCCTCAAAGGAAAGAAACAGCGAATCTGGGGGAATGCTTAGGAAGCAACATTTTTCTGTTGTACATTTTGAAAAAAAGTTATAGTATCTGTGTAAGGGATGGTTCATAATTTTCATAAACATACAGACAATATGTATGCTGGAGGTAGGGGGTGGGGGTCAATGGTAGGATAATAATATTCAGATAAAACAAAGCAAGGCCAGTGGCAAACAAAGATTCGGAACAGGAAGGTAACTGACCAGTTTCGCTCATTGACTGAGCTCATCAGGGAGTAACCAAAACACTGTTGTAAGACACTGTCTTTATAAAGTGAGGGGTGACGTTGACCAGGAACATTGAACAACATACTGTAGATTATGACGTTAGTGCATATGGCTGATCTAATGGCCTAACCGTCCAAAAGACGTGTTAGTGAATGACGTGACTTATGGTTCTTTTAACGTGATAATAGATCTCGTGTACCCTACCCGGGTGACGGGCCTGAGTTAGGTAGCTATGTGCCATCCAAGCTCCTTGGTGACTCGCTGACCAGGATAAAAGTCTGATGTTAATGTAAATTGAGATCAATTCTAATTTCTAGCCTTCTCAGGTTTTGTTCTCAATGGTAACCCTTAAAATGAGATGAATTAATGTGCTTTTCAGTGTTTCTAAAGCCAACCCCATTGACAAGGGCACATCCCCATCAAGGTTGAAGTCAATCTGGCTGATGGTTTTGGAGCAGAAGTCAAAAATGTGAATTGTGGATGACGGACAACGGATGGCTAGTCACAACAAACCTCAGCTGGCTGACAAGTCTGCTGAGCTAAAAACAGCACTCAGAGAACAGATTACCCTCAGTGCCCACAGTATTTTTTTCCTCAACTCTACATTTTTTTTTTTGAGACTTAACAGGTACCGTTATATGGTGTCACTGCACCAAAAATTTGATAAAGCTGTGATGAATGCTTCTTGAGATATATTATAGTAACACGATTGTCACTTGTGTGCCATTCAGACAGCCTTCAAATAAGTACTTCAAAAATGTCATAACAACTTTTAAAATAATAAGAAGAAGCTGGTTCTCAATAGGTCCATTATAACATACATCTCTGATAAAAATGTGGTGAAGCTGCAATGGATCTTTGTTGAGATATTATGGTAATGTCATCCCCTTGTGCACCGCCCCCACAGCCTTGAAATAAATACTTCAAAGTTTCATAAAAATTGTATCAATACAAAGAGGAAGCAGATACCTGGTCCATCATACGATGCATCTCAGACAAAAATTTGGTAAAGTTGCAGTCAATAATTTTGGAGATATCATGGTAATGTCATCAGGGTTGACACCACTCAGACGGCTTTCAAATAAATACATTAAAAGTTTCATAAAAACCTTATAAATAATCAGAGGATGCTGGTTTTTTACTACAAACCTGGTTCATCATAAGGTCCTTCTGTGACAAAAATTTAGTGAAGCTATGCTGAATATTTTCTGAGACATTATATTAACATCTCCCCTTGTGCACCACTCAGACAGCCTTGAAATGAATCGTTTAAAAGTTTCATAAAAAGTTTGAAAATAATAAGAGGAAGCTGTTTTTTATAGGAACCTGGTCCATTAGAAGGGGCATTTCTGGTAAAAATTTGGTACAGCTATAATGATTTTTTTTAGAAATCATGAAAACGTCAACAAGACAAACAGACGGATGATGCAGGGGACAACAATACCCTCTGGCACTTTATGTACTGAGGATATCAATGAATGGAACTGATTTTCCGTCGATTCTGTTCCCTACTGTCAACTGAACTGGGAAGTTATCCTTTTTCAATGTTGGAAAGTACTCTTTCTGGGGCAGGTAGAGGTGTAGTAAAGAGTACTCTGTGAAAAATGTTGAACTGTTCCAAGGTGAAATAGTTACCTAAAAATCAATTTTCTGAGACTGTCAAGGACCAATTTTAAATATCAAGGCCTTGAAAACAGGAAAAGAAATCCAATAACTGTCAAGTGTTTTCTAGTTGCCTAGAAGCCCTGTAAGACACCTTTTAAAAGCATTCAAAACACAAAAGCATATTGAAAAAGTAAAATTTCCACATTAAATCTTGAGCAATGGCTCTCAATAATTTTAGTAAGTGTGTATGTACACTCCTTTCATGGAAACCAAACAAGAACCTTGCATGTGTTTACAGTACATGTATCGCACACATGTTATAAACAATTTATGTGCATGTACTCTGAGGTATTGTTTGTAAATCTTACGTGTATGGGGACAGTGGACCTGTCTGCATCTTGCTGACATCTTTGTCACCAAGGGCCATCATAAGAAGTGCAAGGCTCTGGTTACAGGAGTCCACACATCCACCCTGTTAAAAAAAAAAGATAAAAATACTGATGTAAAATACAAACATGCTGTAAACATACCAAGACAATTTGAATTATTTTTTCATGGTGACAAATACAACAGCATGTTATGTGGACTCAATTGAAATTTTTTTGGAATATGCATAAAAACAGCAGCTCAGTATACAGTGAAACCTCATTATAACGACACTCAGATATCCAACATATTCATTATAATGACACAAGTTTTAAATGGCAAAAGTTCATTCATTTGCTTTGGTATTTGGTTCATTATCTGACATATTCAGTTATCTGACACATTTCTAAGGGAACAAATGGTGTCATTATAGCGAGTTTTCACTGAACAAAATCTCGCTTTTGTTTCTTTTTTTAAGCATACTCTCAGGCACATTTTCATTGTTTAAAAAAAAAAAAAAGACGAAGAAGATTGCATGTAAATGGAACCAGAATAATCTATCCAGCTCTGTATGGAATTATGCCATATTATACTGATGTCTATCATTTCAGGACAAAAATTAAGGATTGCGACAAAGGTCCAAATCAACAGCTGCATTGATTTTGCACAGTGCACATCCATTATGGAAATGCAACTTCCAGCACTTTCATTATGCAACTGAGAGCCACATATATTTCTGTTTAAATAGGACATTTCTTTTGTCCTCAGGCATTTAAGGTACTTATCTAGATGTAGTTAGTAGGCTTTATAATTGCATCAAAGAATTAATCAAATGCGGAGCCCTTTGCAAGGAGATTGAGACCAAGTGCACTATATAAGTCCAGATCCTGTCAGTCCATATCCCTCCCCCCTTACACATGGCAGGGGACTACTACATGTACACCAATTATACCGAACCCATTCCTTGCTTATCATTACTAAAGCTCTGCTCATCTCGCACACTACAAAGATTCCAGTTTCAAGTTCACCACAGAAAGACCCTTTATTCAAGTTCCAAAATTCCACTGGTTCCTGACTGAGACAGAGAGAAGAATGGTCTAAATCAACAGCTTTCTTTGATGCACTTTGGGCACAATGTAAGGACATTTGTTAACCTAATTAACCCTTTCCCCTTGAATTAAGACTGAGTTAACAGCTTCCCTTGGCATGGGTTGGGCACTAAGTGCCCAACCCATGCCAAGGAAAGTTGTTGACATGGGGCATGTGATCTTGATAGGTCTCATGTACATTTCTCAGTCAAATTGTTTTTCATTACTGCTGAAATAAGTTGAAAATACTGAAGCAGACAACATTTGATCACCAGCCAATTTTGGCCTTTTTTAGGGGGGAAAGGGTTAAGCGTTAATTCAAGGTACGCCCCTTCTGTTAGCTGAAGTGCAGAGCCTTGTATGGCAGGTTGTGTTTAATTTTGCCTCCATGGGATCCCCCTAGATCGCTATATATGGTCAGCGCTCACACCAGTGAACGCAATAGCGAGTCAGGGGGATGCTTTGGAGGCAATGTTTAATTATGTGCAGGTAAATTTAACATATATATGTCCCTGCCAAAGTCTTGACAGCCAGAGGAAGTTTTCCAAGCAGATACTACTATATATGATGTCTGCATGAACACACAAATACTACATGGATTATAATGATTATATTACTTTGGTCTTCTGCATGGATTATGCACGTCTAATTGGTGGAAATGTCACATAATTGTACCCAAGGACAAATCTCACTTTTCAGGCAACTTGTACAACCCTAGGTGCTTAATCGAACAACCATGCATTACCCTTCATGTTTGGGCCCAGTATGGTACATCTGAGACCAAGACAATCATATCAGTGTCTTGGTCTCTGGATATATCAGGTAGCTGAGCTGCCTCAACTAATAATGCATACTGATTTCAAAAGCAACAAATTAAATGGAAGAGGCTTTTTGGTGTGGACGTAGGACTAGTTTCGGAGATCTCTTCTCATCAGTTACGAAAGCGAACTGTTAGAAAAAACTGTGTTTGCCTATTTTATACCTTGGGATGGCCACGTTGGTATGTAAAACGTGCTATTGTTTACAGTAACGTTTCATTGGTGGCTGGACATACCCGGTATATATTCCTGCTAGATTTGACGTTTGTTTCAAAGGAAATTTTTTTTGAGAAAATGAGTTTTCCTTTTAAGGAAACTCTTAAAGGTTGGTGACTCTACGGGTCAGCCAGTGCTTATCTTAGGCTTGTTGTAATTACATGTAAAACAACAGAATAGTTGCTCCTGATCCAATTGCCCTGAATAGGGCCTGTGGAAATATAGGAACATTTCATAACTGTGATTAAACTGTACAGTTTCTTCAAATTAGCACTTTATGTGTTAATTGAGTGGTACAAAGCACGTAAAAAAACAACAACTTATGAATACATCTCTGTATAGGTTGATCAGAATTCAAATATATTGTTATGTAGACCCCCAAGTTGTTCTTCCTCTCCCAGGAAGATATCAGTGACAAGCAGATGGTGACGCAGAACAGTGAAACTGTGCCTGTATCTTAGTCTTAGTTCCTGATGTTCAGAGTTCAGATTGACATAAACAACCTGACCTTCTTGGAAAATTTGTTGGTCAATGCGGGCAAACCCCCATCTCACAAAGGTGGTGTGTAATGATTTCTTATATCACAGCACTCTAAAACGATTCTCTCTGCCAGTTACTCATCCGTAACAAGACTGGTAAGTAAGTGGGTCAGCCAGTGCACTTGAGTCCGGAGTTTGTGGCTTCTGGGCATTCAGACAGCAAGAGCTTTTCACCGCCACCACTCACTGACTTGTGTTGCCACACACTTTACCCAGCAGGCTTTGACTCAGTGCACGCACTTGATGGTTTTGAACTAATTGACCATTCCAAGATTTAAAATTGTCACAAAATGTACCTGCCAAAGCACTCAATGATACCAATGTTTTGTCAACAAACTCTGCTGCTGGATAAACAATCTTGATAATATTATGATCTTCAATTTTATGTTACATGTATCTCACTACTGATTTATACCGTTGAAGAATGCAGCAATGAAATAGTATTTATAAACTGTTTATGGTTTCCTTAGGTATACAGATGAACTCACATTACTATTGAATAAAGGACTCAAATTTCACACTAATTTCAGTTCATAAAGTTGAACAATTAAAATATGAACTACCATGACAATAGTTCCCTTGTGAGATGTGATTTTAAGCCATGCAGTTATTTTATGCCATAAGTTATAGATTACCCAAATATTTAAAGTGAGCATCCCATTAGTTCAGGAATCACAAATTTGTTTTCATGAATGCATTGTTGATAGTGATGTCCCAGCATATACTTTGGCTGATGTCATTTTACATCTCATAAAATTTCAATCCATGTAAAATAACAAATTGATTTTATATTCACAAATATTGTACATTTGACGGGTTTAATGTTAACATGAACGATCCACAAAAATTGTGGCTCACGCACATTATACAACCATTTACAAATGACAGGCCACAATGACAATTTTCTTCTGAATTGCACACATGTACACTTTTCAGTACTGCACATACAAATTTACTTCTTGAACTGTGGTTATACAATAGTGCAATTTTTAACTTATCATTTTGACTCATTAGTTCCCTACACAGAGGTAACATCCCCAGAGATGGCACTTTGACTAACTGATCATGTCTTTTCCCTTAAAGATTTCCCCAACTGGCAATTTACAACTGTGTTTTAATTTTCATAAGACAATTTGAGAAACTGAAGCATTATGCAAGACTCAAACTGAAGCAATATGTGTGAAAAGTTGACTGCTGTTCCACCAGCATGTGAAAGAGTTCATATAGATGGCACAACATAGAATTGTCCATTAACTAAGTTATAGGTCACACAATATTTTCAACCAACACTTTCCTGTTTAATGCAGAGGTATGGAATTCAAAGCTGACTTGGCATCTTGGCCGGGCCACATGAAACTGTGACCTTGTTGTTGCACAGTGCTGCTAAGCCATGAGGAAAATGTGTATGCTGTAATCGTTTATAACTCTGCATGCTCATCCATGTGAACTCTTTACCTTTACCATCCTGTTTGACCTGACATGTCTACGTTGATGCTGACCTTTACCCATGTTTTGCATGCTCTGTGTACACATCTAACCTCTTAGATATATCATACCCGAGTCCTCTATTACCATACATGATGTGGGTCTTCCTGATAGTGGCATTAAATGTTGGTGGACCCTGTTTAAAGCCCATTATCCATTTTAAGCACCTTGCTCTTTTATACACCCCTCCTGTTTTATGGACTAGAAAAACAGTTTGGTTTAAGGTGGCAGACATGAAGGTCCCCCCTTTTCACTGGCAGGAAATGTTTTTGACTATATAGAAATTCAATGGTCCATAAAATCTTACTTTTTCAGATAAGTATACAATAAACCCATGCTTTTAGAATTGCCAATGTCTCATGATTTTCAATACATTTACAACTGGACTTTGTTCAGTTCGATGTGAATATGATGAAAACCTGGGGGTCAAATTGAAATGCTGACCGGTTTCAAGATTTTGTTTACTTCATTTGCTTTTCATTACTTTTTTTTTTTTTTTTTTTTGCTTTTCTTTGATGAAGATCAAAATTAACACAATTCCAACTTAAAATCATCACGATACCAAAACTACTTTTTTCCAAAAATGCAAGTAAATAAATAAAGAAAGAACACAAGAGGCCCATGGGCCTACATGTAATGCTCCGCTGACCACCATCACCAAAAAAAATCATTTCCTGACGTGTTCCCTCCACACCCTTGAAAAATTGATCAAGGTCATCCGTATTATGCAATATCAAACTTCCACATGATGCATGTTTCTGGTACATTTGGCATCATTTACTTTATCTTTCATCAAAACGTTGAATTAGATGTCCTTTCTTAAGTGCTTAATGACCCTGAAATAGGTCAAGGTCACACAATCATTCTGTCAAGGTGACCCAAAAAGGAGGTCATCAAGTAACTTTCTTATATACAGGTACAATGTACTCAAGTACCATTTTGATCTCTAAGCTCAATTCTCTTTGTCACTGATGTCCAAGCTACACCATGCTATGCTTCAAAATCACCTCTTCGAACCTAACAGGTCTGGTAACCTAACAAAAATAGGTCACAGTCACTGATCTTATGTAAGCTATTAGCATTGAACATGATCTATATATCCTTTATATTTGGCATGCCTAATTCAATTACTTTTTGAAATAAGGAATTTTTTATCTTTCAAGACATTTTAACTCACCATTTTTGTCAAATTATAGGTGGCACCACTCGTACCATAAGCAAGAGAGATTTTGACCTCTTATACAATCCTGCTACATTTCATGACAATCCATAAAATAATAAGGATGCTGGACTGGTCACAAGATTTTCACATTTTTTGGTCACATATTCCATAGTGCTGTAGGTGCATGGTGCCACCAACATCAATGTCAGCAAAGATTTTTATACACTTTATAAGTCCTAAAAGCTATATGAGCCTAACTCAAAAACTGTGGGGTGCAGAATATTCACAAGACAACCCCTATATTGCAACTGGCAATTTGACCTTGACCTTCAACTTGGATTAACAAAATTGTTACTGTTCAAAATGTGCACCCGCATCTGGCGTTCTATACATGGTCTGGTTATAACTTTTCGATTTACTGAAGAAAACGATGTTAACTTGGAGAAGCGCCAAAGTCCATAATCATTGGGTCACAGTGACACAAAAAGTAGGTAACTAAGTACAGTTTTATGTACGATGTAATCAAGTGCAATCTGGATCAGGAGGTTCAATTTTCTTTGCCACTAGTGTCCAGGCTACACCCTGTCATTACAAAATCACCTACTTCATCTTTACAGGTCTGTTGACCTCACAAAAATAGTCCAGGCCACTGATATTATATACATGTAACAAACTAGCAATAACCATCCTATTAATTTGGCAAGCCTAATTCATTTACTTTTGGACATACATGTATGGAATTTCATATCTTTAAACACATTTTGGCTCAAAATTTCCATCATATAGGTGACGCCACTAGCATCAAAAGGGACCGAGATTTTTACGTTCTCTACAATCCCACAAAATTTCATGAAGACCCACCAAGCATTATGGATGCTAGAGTGGTCACCAGATTTTCACATTTTGACCCCTATACATGTATTACACAATACTGTAACTGGCATGACCAGTATCGATCTTGACCTAATTTTTCATACAAGCAAAAAGTTAAAGGATGGATGGATGGAATGACAGACAGAATGACAGACAGCTGTTACACTGAATGTAGTATCACTACATTTCAAATTAAGTAGTGCAGCTACACTTTAAGTAGAAATATTTTTTCTCTAGATTTTACACTTTCATGTAGCTGTCTTGCTTCAACGTTTTCACTTCTCACTTCTCGGAGCAAAACAGCAGGCCCATGGGCCTAATGCTCTGTTTGGTATTCTGGCTATATTGGATCTGTTCATTTCAAAGTTGCGAGTCCTCAAGTCACTTCTGAACATATAAAACCTTATGTAAATTTAGTGTAAAAAATATGCACCGGATAGCACTTTGCTCCACATGTAATCATAGCTCATTTGTGCAATTCCTGTGATGGACATTGTTGCATATGCCAAGACAACAATGAGCGGGTCCTTAACTTTGTCCTCAGTGACCTTGGGAGAGACGTCAAGATCAAGGTCACCCATATTATGTAATACAAGAGGCCCATAGGCCTGGTGCTGTGCTGGCATTGACATTGATGTCCAAGCTACACCCTGCCATTACAAAATCACCTCTTTCAACTTTACAGGCAAGGTGACCTCACAAAAATAGGTCTGGATCCCTGATTTTATACAAACTTCTAGTTTTGGACATTGTCTACATATCCTATAAATTTAGCAAGTGTAATCCAATTACTTTTCAAGATATCAGATTTTATTTTGACTCTTAATTTCCATGAAATCATAGGTGGTGCCACTAGTATTATTACCAACTTAAACTTTGACCTCCCCCACAATCCCACTCAATTTGGTGAAGATCTGCCAAAAATTAAAAGATGCTAAAGTGCTCACAAGATTTTCATATTTTGACCCTTATATTGCGTAAAATTGTGGGTGGCATAACCAATATCCAAATAAACCTAGATTTTTATACATCCTAGAAGTCCTGAAAGTTATATTAGGCTAACCTGAATACTGTGGGCAGTATGGCAGTAACAAGCAAAAGTTTATGGACAGACGGACACACATGAGCGGTCACATAAGCTCTGTGACCTTTGGTCAGCAGAGCTAAAAACATTTTGATTTGCATGGTCATAATATATATTTGATATAGTTATGTAGATATCTGAGAGCACTTAATTTGATGGGAGATAACTTCAAAAATAAGGACACTACAGGACTTTAAGGTGTACTCAAACCCTTCCCTGCATTGGCACTTGAGTTCCATGACCCTGTCCATTTTACATCAGCAATTGGTCAAAAAACAAAGCCTATTATCAAAATCATTACAAACGTGTAATATTCTACATTTTGACCACTATTTTAATGGGACAACTACAACTGTGTCTTGGTATTGGGCACTAATAACTGATTTGCCATGGTATTTAATTTGAGACCTTTCTAGAACCTATCTTGGTTGAAATCAGATTAAGTCAACAGCTTTCCTTGTCAGCGGTAACACACATGGCAGCTAGGCTTCATCCATCTCCGAGGAAAGCTGTTGACTGAGGTCATGCTATCCTGTTGGGTTTTATCCACATTTCTCAAAACCTTTTCATATGAATGGTACATTTACGTTCAGTAAACGCATAAACCAGATGATATTTTCCATCTGGGTGCTTTTCAGAGATTAGATTGGGAAATGGTTGAGTAATATTGAAGACGCTGCATTTTGAACAAATGTTGTACTATTTTTCATGGATCTGGTCACAGAGATTCATTTCACCTGCCCAATTAACCACCCATGGTACTTGAGTTAAAATCCAGAACTAAAAGAAGGTGTTGTCAAGGAGACATGTATGGGGTGTGGGTGTCTTTATTATGCTGGTATAACTAATAATTTTGCCCCAGTAGTACAGGGTGCAAAAAATAATTTTTATGTGCAAATAATGGTTGGTATGAAGCATGGAAATTAAAAGGGCTTCCAGTACGTAAGTACAGCAAACAAAAATGTCCAGTACGCCACTAGAAAAGAACTCATATCCCCCTCATATATTTTTCCACTGGGCCAGACAGTTTGCATATTTCACTTGTTATCCACTCACCCTGAAGATCTCCTCCAGAAGTAACTTTGCTGTGTCTTTACCCAAGTCTTCTGGCACTGTTGGCCCCTCGTGACTACCTTTTGGGTTTGAAGTGCTTTCAGCACAAAGGAAAGCGCCATTCAATGTTTCTGCAACCAATGTCAATCCAAATCCAGGTGACCTGAACAGAACAAAAAACAGCAACTTTGAATTATGTACTGCTGAGCTGTCAGTTGCTGCAGACACTAGCTTCAACAAATATCAAATTTAAAAAAAAAGGGTGCATGGTGAATGGGGTGCCTGTAGTAGACTGGTACAGAAAATCATTGGCCTCAGCACAACAAATACAGCAAATAAACTGTTCCCAAATCATTTTTCCTCCAAATCACGTCCAATATGAAGTACAGAAAATAAGAGTACTTCTAGTGTGTGGGTATGGACAATAGAAAGTCCCAGTATGCCAGTATGAAAACAGGCTCCATCCCCTCTAACATGACATATGCCAGGTTTGCAGAAGAGGTGCATGTGCATAGTCTTGCTTTCAGAAACTTCATGTAGTACAACATAAAAAAAAAAAAAAAATCCAGTATGCAAGTACACAATGATATCAGTGCCTCATGGGGAAAACACATCAAAGTCCAGGGACTTCAACAAGACCTAGTCTCTCAGGTGTATATATGTACATGGACATGTGTCTGCAACATTCAGTTTTGTTATCAGGCTTGACACCACTCAGATGGCCTTCAAATAAATACATTAAAAGTTTCATAAAAACTTTAAAAATAATCAGAGGACACTGGTTTTAAATAGGAACCTGGTCCATCATAAGATACCTCCCTGACAGAAATTTGGTAAAGCTAGGGTCAACATTTTTTAAGATATTGCAGTAACGTCGTCATGGTTGACGCCATACATTAAAAGTTTCATAGAAAGTTTTAAAGTAATCAGAGGAAGCTGGTTTTCAATAGAAAACTGGTCCATTGTAAGGTCCTTCTGTGACAAAAATTGGTCCAGCTACAGTGAATATCTTTTGAGATATCATGGTAACATTGACAAGACGGACAAACATCTCTATTTCATGTATGTAAGTTTCACTTATGTACTCACAATGATCGTGAAGTGAGTGTATAAGGTAATTGACTATAGTCACCTCTACACCCAAGTGATGAAATAGAGCTGACAATGAAAGATGGTTTCTGACTGTAGACAGACTAGAGAAAATCTCTAGGTGGGTTTAAGTTAACTTAACGGTATACCAACTATCGCCCTACCACCACTTCTATGTTAGCCCTACCTACATGTAAATCTATAGATTAATATAATCTATTAGTGTCTTGCAGTGAGTGTTGTATTTTGTCAGTATTGTTCCATATCCATGGAAACACTTCAACAGAGTTATATATAGCTTTTTGGTGTCATAGGCTTTGTGGCATAGATTTTTCATTAAAATTCTTTTTCTCCATACAAATTCACTTATTTGTGATGTGTTTCTGCTGATGAGTTAAACCTGTCCGGTGAGCAAACACCATAGGCTAGGTTCTCTGGAATGTTTCCAGTGATATCAGGATATGAAACCATGTCAAATTTGAATTGTTCTCATTTGTCAAAAATCTTTCTCACAAACTGTTTGTTGTCAATCCCTATTTCAAGATCAAGGAAAGTTGCCTTATTGTCACTCTCATTTTCTTTATTAAAAATGAGTTCTTTTGGGTAAATTGCCTTCCAATGTTTCTTGATCTCATCCTTGTTGTTAAGAGTACATAGATCATCGATGAATCTTCTAGTACATGTATATGAAAAAAATCTTCTTGCGGCAGTGTGCAGTGTAGTTTGTTTTTGCAAATTCTTCTATCCATTTGGATTCATACAGACAGACTGACAGACAATGCAGGGGACAACAATACCCTTCAGCACTTTATGTGCTGAGGTAAAAAGAAATTATACTTCGGTTCAATTAAAGTCTTAATTGGAAAACCAATGCTATAAAATCCTTATAAAATACATTTTCATATGTATGCAATTGTTTTGATTTTGTTTGACAAACCATAAGCCTGCTCAAAACTTCATGTATCTGTCCATGTCTTAATTTGGAAGACGAGTATTGATTACCTAAACCTCAAGCATTGATCTTCTGAAACTTTGATCCACTATCTGTTGACTTTTTCTCCATTAAAACTTTTGAGCACTTGACCTAACAGCAAAATACTGTCCATTTTATTTCTGAATGACTGCATAACTGTCAGATATGTCAGATAAGGGTACATCGGTACACATACTTGCATGTGCCGTGCAAAAATGTGGGTGTGGTACATGTTTTGGAAATTTCACTATATGCTAAGGTAGAAACTTTACTTGCATTTGAATCACAAAACCTGAAACAGGAGAGACATCTGGTGAGTTTTTTTTTTCTTTTTTAGGTTGTAGTCTGACAGGGTCATGAGGACAAGCGTCTTGTGTCATACATGTGGCACATAGCATCAATGGACTGTACACAAATACATGTACTACACAAGAGTTGTCATTGGGGGTGATTTCAGGTGATGCACTCACAATGAAAGTCACTTTCACTCAACATGCTCAATATGGTTACAATTTATGTGGATATTATAAAGCCAAATAAAAATTTGACCTCACAATGATGAAGTAGTATAAACATTCAGACCTACAGGTAGAGCAACTGCTGACAACCTTTAGCATCTAGAAACCTGTTTGACAAAAAGTGACAATTTCTGTCAAATTTCAATCTGTCGGCATGAAGTTAGGAAACAGTATCAGAGACAGTATGCCACATGCAGTTGTCCTGCTGCAGTTTCCAATGATTTCATGTGATGTTCAGTTAAAAAAACCCACACTTCACTTTTGTATTTGTTTATCTTCTATAAAAACAAATTTATCAACTTATCAACAAGATCATGCAGATACCTGTAATCACAAGCAATCATAGTGAAAAATGCCTTGATATTTTTTTGAGGACCTTGATTTAAATGGCAACTTACAGGGAGCGGATGAGCTTTGTTGTAATAACAAGTGATTATGAAAGGAAAGGGCTGAAAAAAAGTGATACCTTCTTTTTTTTTTGAACAGCCATGTTAACATGCCTCACAAGTTAGCCACATGCTCAAGTACATCAGTTGACAACTTTTTAAGCTATAGACAAAAACATGGTAAAGTCAAATTTAAAAAAAAAAATGTAGAACGTATTCAAATCATTTTTTGCTGGTGCAAACTTGTTTTAGATGATACTGTCAAGATTTGTTGACATAACTTATATAAATCACAAGTACTGTGTCTACAGCAAAACAACCAAAACAACCAAATTCAACAGAATTATCCATACACAACTCTCAAAGGAAAGAACCTAAGTGTTCAATTACAAAAAGGACTCAGTGTGTGAATGTCAATCTAACTTTAATCTTTATAACAATAACTTTATATTTCAATTGTATAAAAGAAAATTTTAGCTCAATGTGATGAGCAACACCATAGGATATCTATCACCAATAAGTGAATAACACCAAGACAAAGAGTTGTATAAAAAGTACTAAATAAGGGACAGTCTTTAGAGCATGTTCCGGGCCCTACATGTAACTGGCCCTTTATCGGGAGTATGGGAGGCCGCCCCTTATTTTTCACTTTTTAATACAACTCTTTGCCTTGGAGTTATTCAATAATTATGATAGATAACCTATGTTGTTGTGCGTCACATGGAAGTTAAATGTTATTAGACTTGTCCCACAGTGGCAAACTTATCATCTCCAGCACATCCAACAAGTCTCCTACAGCTAGATAACCCTCAACAGATTTAGGCTGTGATATGTGTTGTCTGACTAGCACAACACGTATTTGATCCCAAAGAATTTTTTTTTAGAAATTGTGTCTCTAGTGGCACTACCAAAATAATAGTATTCATGTATATGTGAAATTTCTGCCATCATGTCCATGTCAGATTATATTTTTGTTTAATATATCATATACATGTAACTTCTGTGTCATCGTGGTCATGTCAGAATATGTTTAATACATATTATGTACATAATTTCTACACTTTTACAAGGTCAAGCAAGGACAAGGCATTGAGGTCTCCTGAGTGTCATACATTCATATGGACCTTTGACCCAAAATGTGTGCATGGCCCTTCCACAGTTCAACTGCGAAGTCACATGGTCCTGTACTTTCTGTCACAGCTCCAAATGACCATGCTTGAGTAAGCATATAGCCAAGAGGTGACTCCCTGCCTGCAAAGAAATCAGCTGAATACTAGTCATTTCAAGATTTTCTTATTATGGACCAGCTGTAAGACAGCTGATGACACAGCATCTTCATCAACAAATGAAGTAAAAGATTTTTTTTCTTAGTTTGACGAGCTTGAAAAAGGCTGCACAAAGAAAAGACAATCAGCAGGTGTAGAAAGTAATTTTTTTTTTTGCAAGTTCCCATGGGCAACTTGGACACTTTCTCAACTTGCTCCAAGACTTGTGAAGTTGCCCATTTTCTCTGATGTAAATCATTCATCAAAATTGTATTCTGAGTTGCATGACATGAGATTTGGTAATTTTCCAATGATCGGTGTTCCTGTGCTATTGATTTACCTTACTGCATTTAGAAAACAAATATTGATTGTTTGGTATAAACATATTTATTGGATTAACTTCCATACATATTTTGCACAAGTTATTCGCAATTGAGAAAAAGGGCATTGCCCTATGTGAATCCCTCTTGCAAGGAAAGGACAGAGCACAGAACTGACTAGACACATTGGTACGAGTGGAGAAGACGCCAATAAGGATGAGACAGATAGACGGGCATTTATAACCGTGTAAAATCTTTCCAGATTAGAATATGGATTTGAACAATCACACAAGTTAGATAAAGCCTGGAAATTGAACCTGAGATAAGAGAACAAAATTATTTAGCCAATACCAGTAGGTTTAAAGCGATTTGTAGCAGACATATATTCATTGATTGTTTGCACAATGAGATTGTATGCATTCCAGTCCAAAAAATAAAAAATAAAATAAAATAAAAAGTAAAACGGTACATAATTATGCTACTGGCTAATAAATGTGGAATATGGTATGAAATCATTGCATGTAGACACACTGAGTAAACAAATTCCAAAATTTCTGCTGCAATTCAAAAATAGAAACTTGAAATTTCATATTTCATTTGATAATTATAAAGGCATATGAAATGTTTTAAATCTATGTGTATAACTGACATGATCATATTAATGCCATTACTTCACCTTAAATGGTAAACATGTTTTTTGAAACCTTCAAGAATTTGGTGTATTCTATTGTATATTCAGCTGAATAAACAAATAACAGTTTACTGTGACCTCTCTTATTAGTTATTTAATTATAAGTTGATAAAATGTATTGTGCATGTACTAAAATACTTATCTGAAATGTATATAAATGCCACCAGATCATTTGTTATTCCTGTTCAGGCTCATTTCGTATTATAAAACACCACATTTGATTGAACTGAAATAAAAAGTTGCCCCTTGGGCAACCAGGGAATCATCTAAAGTTGCTCCAACAAAGTATAAGTTGTCTGGGGAAACTGGACACTCCTTGGTTTTGACCCCTGCAACAATGATGTGAGGTCACAAAATTGAAAACCATCTCCCAGGAAAGGTGTGTGTTACCCCGCCATTACCACCTGCCACCCCACCCCCAAATTAAACGTGGATTTTTTTACCAATAATTAAGCAAATAATTTTAAAATCCTATTAACTTTTGAACTAACACTTTGCTGCCAGAAATATACTACATGCATTGTTTTTCATCACAAAGAATGTTTCCTTCAGTTTTTGTTTTGGTTATATTTATGGTTATTGCTTTAAGAAAAAGATAAATTAATGATTTTAATAAGATAAAATTCAATTTTGAACATTTACAGCAGTTCTGACAACATTTTTGAATCAAATCCAAATGTCTTATTTCTGAAAATACAGTGGTTCCACCCTGAAAAGATCATCCATACTGCAACAGAAAAGTCTATGAAATATAAACAGATTGGGCAAGTGTAGTGACAAGCCAGCAAGGTTGCATGTTCACACTAACCAAACTATCAACTTTCAGACTGGTTATGACCATACATGATAATACATGTAGGTCTCATTTGTGTCATTGCAATAGAAATGTGGCCACATCTGAAGATGGTCTGTCTTGGGGAGGGAGGTATGTGGAGCACAATAAAATAGAAATACAAAACTTTCTTTGTGAACAAAGTGCTCTTACAGGATGGGTGGCATTTGCAAAGGGTGGTCTTATTATTAGAGTGGGGCCCACTGCTTGTAGATTTTTAGTTCAAATATGAATTATAATTTATATTATATTATATCATATCATATATCATATCATATCATATTATCATATCATATCATATCATGTCATATCATATCATATCATATCATATCATATTATATTATATTATATTATATTATATTATGTCAAATCTCATTTCCCAATAATAAACAGACTTAAGCATAATATCCACATCAGTGCAGATATGCACATGGAAAACTTAAATGTGTACAAGTGAAGAAATTATAAACTTAATATTTCTCAGTAGGGAATCAATACAATAAGCCAGTTGTCCTGATTCAACCCAGCCCAAGGGAATTTGTACTATGTAACCTAACCTCACTTGTTCCCCCACTTCCTCAAAGGATCCATAAATTTCAAGTAGACGTCTATCCAACTAAACATTCATCATGATGACATACACAAACAGTCACCGACATTTACATTTCACCTGTAAACATAATGCAGGCGTATGACAAGACAACAAGTGTCGCCTGACAAGGGTATATAAGGGCCAGAGCAGTATTGCTAACGGTCCCTAACTCGACCAAATGATCATCAACTCTGGTCAGACTTGGCCTCTGGTATTGACAGCCATTCAGTTTTGTCAGAGCTCCTCATGGAAAAACATCTGTGGAACAAAGCTGCATTTTTTGGTGGTAAGCCTGTGGTACTGTAAAGGGTGTACCATGCCCTTAATAACAAGTAAAGGTAAAGTACAACAGGGGACAGGTGAGACATGAGGAAAATTTGTACCAATGACCCATGTACTGACAAAAAAAAAAACTAATAATCACTGTAAGTATGGTACTTTGGCACGTCTCACTCTTATAGCTTATTAAAGGTGCTAATCAGTTTGGTACCATTCATGTGCTGTCACAGCTGCTCAAAGTCCCAAGTACAGCAGTCCCTCTAGAGAGACCATTCCAATCAGTGACTACCTGCCTTGAAAGAACATTTTCTCAAGATACTTTAGTTTGTATTTAACATGTTATTTATACTTACATGTATGATACCACAACTTGGTCATCGAAAGGTGTGGTCTTTCAAAACAGGTTTCACACTGCAGATAACAATAGTGTAAGACTAAGGTCACCTTATAATTGTCCCATATGTATGTACTCCCTTGAACCTGGTATAATAATGTCTTCAAGGCTCTTGTGACTACATTTTTGAAATGCATGACCCCACTTCACCTGCATATACAGACCACCTGGGGACTGTGGTGACCGCATAACATGACTATTTCATTTAAAAAATCCTGCCATGAAAGGCCATATGGTGGAAGAAGACCACATTTATTTTACCAAAGGTCTTTCTATCCCACTTTAACCTATTATATGTGCCAAAAATTCAAGTGACCACTTGGTTCTTGTCCAGTAATGTTTGCCTCAAAATGAAACAAAACCCATGCAATTTCAATATTCCTGTGGTTAGGGCTGCCACACATTAAAATTTGAATACTACCTGGCTATAAATATGATATAAAACAAGTTAAGAACTTTATTTGTACTGGGTAACTATACTATCAGCTTTACAACCAGTTTTGTTAGGCTGAGTAGACATTCATAAAATAAGACACTGTATACATACATGTAGTGAATATCTTAGCTGTCGTTAAGAACATATGGAAGTTTGATGTTTCTTACTATTACTCACTTTCCAGACTGATTGCCCTTTAAATGGTCAGTGTAGATGTAGATGTCAGGGATGAACTGGTTCAGAACGCTGCGTGATGCATCCACCATCCGGTTACAGGTGGCGGGAGACACACGAGAGGCCCAGCTAATACACAGTTAGGGAACCAAAATAGCACAATACCAGGTGGTATAATCAACAGGTGCCCATGTTAAACACTATTTCAGGTAATCTACACAGAAGAGAGAACTAAAAATACTGCTGGGCTCTTGTGGTAAAGGTCAATGTACGTACTACATGCACTCAGCGACTCTGGTTTTGGGTGCACATTTGCTGTTTGTGGGTACCTGATGCTGGAATTTCCTCTAACCTCACAAATTCAAACTCTCGGAAGCTGACAAGCATCACTGACAGAGTGACATGTTGAATCAGAGTGAGTCACAGCTGCTGTCATGTGGATTATACTTTTTACACATAACTGTTGATGAACAGTGTAACTTGCAATAGGAAAAAAAATGTAATTTAGAATAAAAAGTCATTTCTACAAGGTGATATGTTGCTTGCTCAGTCATCAATTTGTGGGGAGAAATTATGCTTGATTTACCATGTTACCACTTTAGAATGATTAAACTTTTACAATTTAACAAACCAGGTTATAAATAATTACTCAATCTGCATGTTTGAGTTACATGTTACTTTTTGCCCCATGCAGCTACATCTTTGGCCTACACTACAGTCTGTGCATGTATATGCATGTAGCAAAAAAAAGGTATAGCTTCACCTTTTAATATCGAATTACACGTATATCCCATACACTGGAAAAAAGATACGCCATGCCTCGAATTCGCTTGATTTTTCCAGCATCTGTGAACTGTAGAGGTCTCAGCTTCTGCTTGCATGGGCATGTGAAAAGCACCTGCCCACCCCCCTCTGGGGCTGCTCCCCGCCCCAGCACCTGCCAAGAGATAGAGACACAAGCACTGTATGCACACTTCAAGTGACAACAACTTTGTCATACCTGTGACACTCCAAACATGCTGCTTGCTGTGTTTGAGGGAAACATTGGCATCTCACATGCATCACAGTCATTGCCAACATTACAATCAAAGTGAATATGGATGATGAAATGTTACCAGGAAAAAAAAAAACAGTCTATAATACATACTTCAAACTTGATGCCATTTTCCTTAATGACATTCAGTATTGTGTGACCCAACACACACACGTACACAAACTCTTTTCACAAGATACCCCCCCCCCACACACACACAAACTCTTTCACAAGATACCCAAGTGAAAATGTTGATCCCAAGTGAGGCTCTTCTCTCACTCTGTCTTGTTACTTGACCTGTGAGTGTGATGGTAGACCATCTTTCTCATAAGTAGGAAAACTCTTGAGCTGGGGATTATGTATATGACAGACACGACAGATGTGCACTAAAGAATTAAAAAGCCTATATGTACATGTACATTTCTTTGTTAGCCTATCCCCATTCAGGGGGTGATCATAACTTTTCTGGCATACATGTATTTAACTCATGAATTGCTTTATAAAATATGGGCTTGAAGAATCTTTATTTCATTCAAATACTATCAAAAAATTTCCACGCAACTTTTTTTATTGCCCTCTAAATATTATGTCCCATAGCAGAGAACCAACGTAAACTGACGTCACCAACTGGGACCCATAATACACTGCGTATGAATATGTAATGCATGCTTCAAGCAACAGTCCACAAACTTTGTGCATATGAAGGTCAAATCACTGTGGTGCTTAACAAAATGTACAATGCCGGACTTCCATTTAAATTATCTCTACAGTAGATCATTGAGTACAGGCCCTTTGATTACTTTTAATTGGCACTTGACTGGACTTGACTAAGACTTCGCGTATTAATTCTTTAGTGCTATCTTAATCCAGCCTGGCAGTTTACACATGTTTTCAAATGTCACATTATCTTATTTCCCATGCGGCTGTAGATCTTTGAAGATCGGGGCTCACGTGAGTCCCGTAATTTGGATAATGTGCTCTCATGCCTCATTATGTGATTGACATTAAGGGTACATGTGTCCTGGGAAGTGGGAGGGAAGTATGTCACCTTCTAGGTCACATGACCCACACACTGTGCCTAAAATAAAACAAAACTTTCAACTGAGTTTGAACTTTTTCATGAAATAACATTTTCCACAGGCTTTATTCACTGATTAAAGATCATAAAATGGTAAAATTACGACAATGTCTGTGCATTAAAACACATCAGTTACCGAGGTAGTAAGGTAGTGAGTTGGTCTATTGATATAAATACATGGGTCTCATTGAGCAAAAAAAAAAGTATGTGTTGACTAACGTTATGTCCAACAAAGGCATCATGATTTTGATTTTAGTCTAAGGCAATGCACCGTCACAACGTTACAACTTTCTGACATTAGCGTAAGTAGAAAGCACGCGCAAACCTAGTTTTAGGACAAGTGTCCTGGCTCCACTCAAATGCATGACGAGTGCATGCTCTGGGAAAATAAACGAGTTATGGGATTGGCTACTGTCCATTAGTTTATTCATTGGGGCATGGTTCACATAAGATGGACCAGGCTGAAAGCCTCGCCCACCTCACATGGACACTGCCCCAATAAATAAACTAATGGACAGCAGTCAATCCCATAAACTATACACGTTACCTCTTTCACGAAGTATAGATATCAATTTGACATTCACTATTCCATGAGCTGCTACTGTCATGTGACCAAGCTCATGAAGATGTGATTACAGGCTTGTCTCAGTCACATTACAGCGCATGTATTAGAAATGACTCCATTTGACTGCTGCACATTTCATTCGGACACTATTTATTTAAACTAGGTACATGTTGTTTTCAATGAAATTCTGTCAATCTTTTCTGAACTTTTTTCTTTTTTGTTAATAAAACAAGTGCCTGCAGCATTAAACATTCGAACCAATGACACAGGAGACAAGATGATAAAACGGAGAGACTGTCTGTTTCATAGGACACATGTCAACAAATCATCCAAGTAAAGTCAATTGAGAACACATGTTCCCCATTTTGGGGACAGCATGTATTAAATGAGGTGATGAAACATTTGTGTTCATTCTACCCAACAATAGAGGCATGATTTCTAAGCAGACGAGTGGACTTCTCATAGTCACATTTATCACGGGGATGTAATACTTGTTTCCATTCTCCTGACAATTTTTTTTTTCTTTTTTAAAAAATTTCTAGGAACTGCTGGCCTCTTTGGCTTTGGGGCACTCATGTTGTTTCTAAAAAGCACACAGAATCAATTGCCTTACCCCTCCAGAGCTTATTGATTAATTGCCTGGGGCTACGGGAAATAGTGTGCCATTCTTGGACACTGCAAGATCAAATCAGCAGCCAAAGGTCCTGGTGTCCAGTTCCTTCTGCCATGTTGGAACACAGCAACTCAGAATTGTACAGAGGCAAATAAATTGAAAGGGTAGAACTGGATTTGTATTACATTAATGGGTTATTCATTTTAGGTATGTCGCAAATCACTCAGTTTACATTTCAAATGGCAATGCAATACAGTTGAAGCCTTGTTCAATGTTTGTTTGGGAACCTGAAAAGAAAAGCAGCAAGTTCTAAATACACGTATCACCAGAGGATCTAAGTGAAATCCTCTCCATAAAGTATAATCATAATTTTTTTCTGACTTTGCTGAACTTTTTACAAAATAAACAAAATTACTCAAAATGAATCTTCTGATCAATACTTTAGCAATATGGAGTCAAGTAATTGAGGATTACATGTGTGGAAAGTGAACTTGGCCTAAGTACCTAACAGATGAGCCATGCAGCAGTACATGTACCTATGAAACTCTTATATATATATATATATATATATATATATATATATATATATATATATGTTCTTCTATACAGAGTATGACCAGAATCTATCCATCCATCTGTCTATCTATGTATCGATCTTTCTTTTTCTCTTCTTTCATTCTTTGTATCTTTTATTTCGTATCTTTTTACCTTTCTCTTTCTCTCATCTTTCATTCTCAGTATCTTTTACTTCCTCTCTTTCTTCCTTTCTTTACAAAAAATCTTTTCTGGAGTTTTTCTCAGAAACTACAATAGTTATAAACTAAAAAATTTGGCATGTTACACCTCCATGCAAAGCATTTTGTTTTTTATGATATTCAAAAATTATGCAAATTAGGGGCATTACAAATTTGATGATGCCCGGACAGGATATGTTCTCCTGACCATTATGGTGCCCTGAAAGAATTACATCCATGTTGGAGCATGTACTGCAGCTGTGAGGCAGCTGCTAGGTATCATATTGTCATTGGTCTACATGTATACCCTACCAACAGTAGGCCACAACTGAACTGAAGTACGAAACGTGTACCAGAATCAGGCACAGCTTCTTGCTACATGGATTGAATCTGGTTTGCTCGCTGACACTTGACATTTGTTTTTTTCCAAGAGTTCTTTCTTTCTGTCTGTGCATTTCATTTGTACCATAAGATTTTTCCATGCCAAGAAACTTAAATACACATGTAGCTAAGCCTTCTCACTTTCATTTCTGTTATATAGCTGTTCAAATTTTGTTCTAAAACTATAAGGTAACAAACTTCTTTTGCCACACACAGATGAATTCACTGTGAAGCAAATCTTCTCTTCTAGTTCTTTTACATTCTCTCTCATTATGCAGCTGCACACTGGACATAAATCTTCCCTGATGTATGAATGGCCATTGTTTTATAGGAGGCATATGCTGCATGGCAAGGTCACGTTATTAACCATAGGACAGAAAAACTCATGTCATTACAGGTTCAGAAAAAGAAAAGCTAACACAAGGACACAGCTGTGAAAATACACAAGGGGCATCCTCACCCCCATTCAACCTTATGCACTGTGCCTAGTTTTTTTTTTTTTCCACTGAATAATATCAGCTGGTCAATTGTTTACAAAACAATAACAAATGTGACGATTATGATGATCTAACCCAAATGTTGATTCAGATTATTCAGATTTCAACACATTGACCTAATATTTGCAAACAATCCAGGTTTATGCTTTGTGCTTATTTAATTATTATTGTTATGTACACACAGCTGCAAGCAAAACATTATAACAGACTGAATCTCACAATTCTAAACTTTCCACAAGTGGCATACATGTACTTCTCCAAGTAAGACCAAGTCTGCAGACAGCCCATTTCTACATTACATGTCGTATCTGATAATGAGACCACAAATTTAAAGTCCCATTTTTCTTTGCATTTCATTCAAGTATATCCCTCCGCAAACCAACTCCTATTTAAGACCATATATTTTTCCAGCCCCTTAGATGATCTCAATAAGGAGACTCCACTGTACTTTACATATTAATTTGGAGTGCAATTTGAAGAAAAATGTAAGTCACTACAACTGATATACTGTTTAACATACCTTTGTGCCAATTAAGATTTTATCGCTATGTATTAATATATATATATATATATATATATATATATATATATATATATATATATATATATATATATATATATATATATATATATATATATATATATATATATATATATATATATAATAAAAGCGACAATGGGGAAATGACAGACAATATGGAAAATAGTTAAAACTGTGCATTCTTCCGAAATATCTTGGCAAGCTTATTTTCAGACTGAGTGGGGATATACATGTATATATATATATATATATATATATATATATATATATATATATATATATATATATATATATATATACAGTAAAACCTGTCCGAGTGGGCACCTCCACTAAGTGGGCACCTGTGTTTAATGGGCACTTTTGCCCGGTCCCATCCCCCCCCCCCCCCCATTAGGTCCCATGTTAATAGACCCTCTGCTGAGCGGGCACCTGTCTTATGTGGGTAGTGGGCACCGTAAAATGGCATTTTGTATACCTGCACCATAATTAATCTTTTTCTTTTTGTTTACCCTTCAAATATCTACCATTGATATGCCAAACTGCAGTTTTTCTTACCAACAGAAGGATGCAAAGGTACAGAGCATGAGCGACTGTTTTTTCTTAGCCTTATGTTTCTCTACTAATCCCTTTGAAGCCTATTTACCTGGCTTAAGGGGCTCTGGATAAGTGATTATAATCACGTTATTTACACTTCTTGTTTAAAATCCTGGTTGAAACAAGGAAAACCACACAAAAACAGAGTAAAATAACTGATTATATAAAGTGGTGAGCTGACATAGCAGAGCTGATATGCTTCTGCAAGTGCCTACAAATACAGTGTGAAGACTTTTTATTACAAGGACATACATGTAGTCGCACAGACTGTTTCAAGTGACAATTAGCACTGATATATTAATGTTTCCAATGCACATTTTTTTTCAATCAGTAGGTGTCATTTAGCTTGGAATTAGCTGGTTAATAAAAGGTGGTATTTCAAAAATGTTGTTTTTAATCTGTTCTAAATGAATGCCCTGTACAGCCCCCTACAGAGCATTACGTACATATACATATACTTGTACTTTACTATATTGCCCGGTGGGCTGACCCTCCGCTAAGTGGGCACTTTTGCCCAGTCCCAAGGGTGCCCATTTAACACAGGTTTTACTGTATGTACATATATATATATATATATATATATATATATATATATATATATATATATATATATATATATATATATATATATATATATATATATATATATATATATATATATATATATATATATATATATATATATATATATAAAGATATATATATATATTATACCCTGTGCATATGATGGCTTTATACTGTAGATCTGCCCAGCTACTTTTATGAATTTGGATTTTTTAAAATAATTTACACCATAATTTTCTCCCTTTTTCCCCCCAACAAAATTCTGATTTTTTTTTTCTTTGTTTTTGTCCTATTTGAAAAATGTGTCAAATTGATTGCCATTTGATTTCCTATGTATTTCACATGGAATCTGAGCCAAAGTTTTACACTGGCACTGCATGGTTTGCACACAGTGAAACCTGCCCAAAGCTGAAAGACCATGCAAATGAATGACCAAATGGTGGGCTCTCAAGACAGGTGGTCTTTCATAAGACGTATGAATAAGATAAAAAGTGCCACACAAAGCATCCTTAGAAGGTGGCCCTTCAAGACAGGTGGTCTCTAATTGGACTGGTCTCTCAAGACTGAGAGTTCACAGACCCTTACTGAATAATCTACATAGGAAAACATCCAGGAAGAACATTCTGATTATTTTCACAGGCACTGGTGACACATATTCACAAAACATGACATAAGTTCAGCATAGGGCAAGTCTTGTATCAAAATGTGGATCAGCAGACTCAATATGTTGTGCAACTTAATTACTTTAATCACCCCCCTTTTTTTTTTCAGTATGCACATACTAAACACATACAAGTACATGATCAGTACATTAACTATAAACATGCAGCATGAAGTCATAATGACTGCGTGGGCAAATTTGGGTCCCTGTGTCAAAATTCCAGGTCATACATGTAGCAGGATTGGAGCAGGCAGGGACAATCTGTGTCACTTGTGGTCCAAGGGCCTCCTGCTCTAAGCTTATATAAGGTGAAGATGGGGGGGGGGGGGGGGGAAAGCACACATTTCGAACAAAATTGAAATTAAAACTCTCAAAACCCCATATCACAGGAAAGGAATTTGAAGATAAAGGATCACACTCAAAATTCAAATCAAATGTTATACACTGGGCTGCATGGTGGACAGACTGGAACTTCCCGTATAGCAACATTAGTATGTCATCTGGATAGCAAAAAAAAAAAAAGAAAGAAAAAGAAAAAAAAAAAACATTTTGAAATTGAGGATGCTCAGAGATGCATTCTGGTGCATTTTGGGCCTGCAGCCCAGACATGAATTCTTTATTCAAATTAACAGGATTGCTCCCCCCCCCCCCCATCATGCTCTGCACTCTTCTTCTAATGATGTATGAGCAATTTGTTAACCCTTTTTCCCCTAGAAGTCATCTGCTGACAGAAACTGTTGGTACAAGTTTGCTATGTATAATAGCAACTAGACACTATACTCCCACATGACAGAGTTGCTGCTTTTTGAGTCTCCAAATCAATGTACAAATGACCTACTAGTACAGATGGAGATATTAAACTATGACCAATGTACTATTTTTGTCCTCTGGTATTTTCATTGAGACACTGCTTGAACAAACTAACAAAAACCACAGTCATTGCCATATACACACTTGATATGACTTACATATTTTTCATATCTTTTATTTATTTGCTTATGGGGGGGGGGTTGCACCTTTGACGCAAAAAATCTCTGTTGCATTTTCCAGCACTTTTGTCACCAATTTGTGACAGGTCGCCCAGCCCTGTATACAGCCTTCAAGTTCAATCACACATTAAATACAAGAGAAGAATGCTGTTTGATCATTTGTCACATGAAATGGCCCTGCCTCCTCATGTATAATATGACAATATGACAAGAGTGGTGACATATCTGTCATGAATGAATGGAGCTGTATACAACTTTTGACATTGATGACCATACTGTTATGCAAAACTTGTACCTTCACAGCATACATGTACAGATGCCTGGGGGGTTTTTCCAAGTTTTGTTTTCATTAAAGAAGTTAATGTTCTGTTTTAGAAGTACAGCATATTTGTATTGCTTTGTAAACATATTCCTTTCAGAACTGGTTTGCCCAATAACTTTGGAGTAGCTCATGGAGGTGGTCCCCAGTGTATGTAGAAGGTTACAGTGAATGAGCCTCCCACAGCCGACCATTTACATCAGTGGAAGAACCGATATGCCATGGCAGATGGATGTATAAATGATGCCCGTGGCATATACCATGCATGCTCATGATGTCCGTGTACACTAAGCTCACAAAATATGGAGCCCCCACCCCACTCCTCATAACTACAAAGTGCAAATAAATATTGTCCCAAAAGAACTGGGCAGAACGAACTGCTGTGTATCATTTCTGATTCTTATTCTCTAAATGTGACAGTCAGGCTGTTATCATATTCATGTGGTTTGTCATATGGACAAGTCAACTTCACTTCTGCACATGAACATCTAGCAGTAAAGAAGTCAATGCTATATATCATAATGTAAAATACTTGAAATACTGAGATTGTCCAGCAACAAGCAGCTAGTTACAGCGATTCAATTTATCTTTTATTCTCTGTATATTTCCACAGCTATTATGATTATATGTCATAAGCAGCTAGTTACAGTGGTGCATTTTTTTTTAACTTTTCGATAGCTATCATGATTATGTGACAAGTGGCTAGTTACAGTGGTGTAACTTATCTTTTGTGCTGTATATTTCAATAGCCATTATGATCATGTGGAATCTTCATGAACCTTGACACTGATTCACGCTTTGTAAATGAGAAATTAATGTAGAAGGTATGTGGACATTTGGCAGCTATTAAATAAAGCTGCCAAAAGTGGACAGTGTTTAGCTCACATTGGTAATATGTTGTGGCACCATATGGTAGCTGTTTACTACATACCTGTACATTCATTTGTGCTCATTGCCATTCAATTTTTGACCTCCAGTTATTTGTCCACGTCATATGATCTTAAGGATGACAACTCTGATGATACAGAAGTGTAATTGAATATGAATCCTGGATGTTTGTGTACTCCACCGTGGTGTTTTCACATAATATCCTTTACTACACATAATTCTTGGGTGGATAGATCCCACATCAATAGAGCACAAGACTATAACAGCTGTCTCTCTCCGACTCTCTAGAATCACATCTGGGATAACAGCTGTCTTTTCTTTTTATTTACCATATGAAATTTAAAGATCAAATAACAAATTACATATATAGCAATTTTGTAAGGCCTGCAGTTGGTATTTACATTTGTAGCACAGCAATATGCAAGAAAACAAAAGTGGAGGCACATTTGCCTCTGTACCCATTATACAAATTTTCCAAACTTGTCGTTCAAGGGCAAATTAAGCTGCTGTAGTACCCTTTTTCTGTCGTAACCTCAAATCAAACTCCACCCATACAATTTTGTGGCAAAAAAGTATGCCAGTGACATAGAATATACTGGAGAAGGAAACTTTTCATTGTGTACATGAACAACTAACAGAAGAAGCCTGTGAGTGTATAAATCTGCATGTACATGTGGCATTTCAGTTTTATGCGTGTCATTCTACTACCTTTCTTACCTCCAAAGTTGCTGATTTCTATTCAACTTTTCCTTTTTTATGTTTGGAACGAGCGGGACTCGAACCTGCAACCTTTGGCACCAGTCGCCTACCTGAAATGGGTAGCACACATATCCACTCGACCAACTCCCCATTCTTAAAAAGAATGGTTCAATGGAGGTAGTTATGTGCGAGTGCAATATCAACACGGTTATGCAGTATAAGCACTGAGTCGGCATTTATTTCCACAATCGGGGACTTAAATCCACCAGCGTTAAGGAAATGCCAAAAATATATATTTTATGTTTGGAACGAGCAGAATCCACCAGCATTAAGGAAATGCCGAAAATATATATTTTATGTTCGGAACAAGCGGGACTCGAGCCTGCAACCTTTGGCACCAGTCGCCTAGCTGAAAGGGGAAACGCACATATCCACTCAACCAAATCCCCATTCTTACAAAGAATGGTTCAATGGAGGTACATGTAGTTATGTGCAAGTGCCATATCAACAGGGTTATGCATTTTTTTTTTTAGACACTTGCCTCTTTGTTTTTTGGGGGGGTGATTTACCTGCCACAAAAGACCACCTGCTTTATGTGACTACTTATGGTGGACAGAAGGAGTGCTCCAAAACAGCAGCTACTACTGTAATATACTCTGGTTAAAGTTGTTCTTCAGCAGACCAATACACCCAAAAGAACTTATTCTGCAAGATGTGACACAAATTCAATCTTATTTTTAACACTTAAGAGGTCATATTACTGGACTGAGTCAACTGCTTTCCTCAGTGCACATTGGGCACTTTTGAAGCAACCTGGGTATGGCAAGGAAAGTTGTTGACTAAAGGCAAGTTATCCTGGCAAGTCATCTCAGAAATTTTCATTGAAAATATTTTGAGAATGGAAAATGTTCAATAAAATGGATGAAGCAGATGACCTGTAAATTTACTGGTCCCTGTGGACTTATTTGACCAGGAAATTGTTAATATATCTTACAGTGCTGCATTTTTTTCATGTTCATTTTTCTATATTTCAGTTCTTTCATATTTTCGAGCCAGGTCACATATTTTAAAATGTTTGTTTCAATTCAAGGTTAAGCTTAAGTATACGCATTAAACCTGATGCCTATTTAGCACTGCACAATAGTGTATGTGCGTGAAATGCATGAGTGAATAGGTAGAACAACAGAAAGTCTAGCAAACTTTGATAAATTTGAATAAAATGTATATTCAACCATTGACTGAGCATTTCAGAATTAAAATATGTAAAGCACTAAGTGTAAATGAAAAACTTTCTTTTCAACATTTTTCATACAAAATGTATCCCTGGTATCTTTTGGCAGTTTTTAGGGAAAATGTACATCTTCCTAGTGTATTTCTTTGTAAAATACCCACACCCTTGCAGGACATCAGGCAAGACCAATGGGGCGTGACTTGTGAATTCAGTTGTTAACAGGCCAATTAAACCATTGTTCTTGAATACTTGCACATGGGCTATTAGCATTAAACATGTACATACACACTCATTCACACCACTTGAATTTGCAGTATCCATGGAATAGATAGCCCATGAGTACACGTAGTTTGGTTACAAAGGTTGCACGGACAAATGGTCCTCAGCTGACCATGATATGTTGAATGCAAGGCAGTCCCAAGCTGACATGAGCTAAGCTTAGCTTCAACTGAAGCTTGATCGGACTTAAAATTAGCGAAGTTGAGCCTTGCTTAATTCTATGATGCTAATACAGGTATAAGAATATAAGCGACCCAGCTACTTAACTTAGTGATCCAGTTTTATGAAGATCCTGTCAAGGTGCATCTCAATCAAGCTTAAATGTCTGGGCTATGGTTTGGGGGGGGGGGGAACCCCTGTACATGTACACTATTGGTACCTTTGTAAAGTTAATGTCCTGTTTGCCTCTGCAGTTACATGCAGGTTCTCTTTGAAACAAATGTCTAATAGTTTCTTATTCTTTATGACACCAAAATATAACTTGTTTGTGGTCTTTATCTCCATATTCTTTGAATGTTGTAGCACATTCACAAGAATGACTGTTTATAATCCCGCTGTCAAGGTCAACTTCATCCATAATATAAAGTAGCTGAAGACCTTATTGCAAATATGGCCAGTATATTTGTATGTTTAATACAGTGGCATTATCCTGAATGTGTCTATCCGTTCAATGTTGAATGTCCTTGTTCTTTAAAATGCTTTGTAGATTCATGTTTTCTAAAGCTGGTTTTCATGCCAACTATCATTTGAATCACTGGATTCAATTTTTTTCTCTTAATTGCTCTTCTGGTTGTCTCTATATGTATTCCTCCATTTCTGGAGATTAATAAAGTCAATAAATCAATGAAGATATATATATATATATATATATTTATATATTCTCTTTGACATCCTCCACAATCCCGTCAAATTTGGTGGAGATCTGCTAAAATTATAGATGCTACACTGTTCACAAGATTTTCATATTTTGACCCCTACATTGCATAATATTGTAGGTGGCATCACCAATATCAATAAAAACCTAGATTTTTATACCTCCTATAAGTCCTGAAAGTTATATTGGGCGAACTTGAAAACTGTGAACAGTACTGTGGTCACAAGATTTTCCCATTTTGACCTGTATATTACATAATACTACAGGTGGCGCCACAAACATTGATGTCGACAAAGATTTTTCTACACTACATAACTCCTAAATGTTACATAAGCATATCTCAAGAATTGTGGGGTGCAGAGAATTCACAAGAAGACCCCAATATTCGAACTGGCCATTTGACCTTGACCTTCAACTCTGATTAAAAAATTGTTGCTGCTCACAATATGCACCCCACATCCAGCTTTCCATATATTGTTTGTTTGTTCAAATCAGGTAATAACTTTTTGTGTTATTGAAGAAAAACAATAAACTTGGACAAGCGCCAAACTCCATAATTACTGGGTCACAGTGACCCAAAAAGCAGGTCACCAAGTACAGTTTATTGTATTATGTAATCAATGCAATTTTGATCTGGAGGCTCAATTTTCTTTGCCATTGATGTCCAAGCTAAACCAGGCCATTACAAAATCACTTTTTCAACTTTACAGGCATGGTGACCTCACAAAAATAGGTCACGGTCACTGATATTACACAACTGAAACATTCTACCTTTGGCAATGCTCTATATATCAGATAAATTTGGCCAGTCTAATCCAATTACTTTTCCAAATATGGAATTTTACATCTTAAAACACATTTTGGCTCATAATTTCCATCAAATTATAGGTGGCGCCACTAGTATCACTACCAACTTAGACCTTCCCCACAATCCCACCAAACTTGGTGAAGATCTGCCAAAACTTAAAGATGCTAGAGTGTTCACAAGATTTTCACATTTTGACCCCTATATTACATGTACATAATAATATAGGTGGTGCCACCAATATCGAAAGCGGGCTAGATTTTCATACACGCAATAATTCCTGAAAGTTATATTGGGCTAACTTGAAAACTGTGGATGGTATCGTGCTAACAAGCAAAAGTTTACAGACGTCTCCTTTGAAACTGAAAAGCTGCATACACTATTCGACCATACCGACACTGGTATAAACAGGTAAATAGTAATACAATTTTCAGCACCATAAAGTTGACTAGAGGTGTTATGAGGTAAAGTGTACTAAGGTATTAGCCGAAAGCCACCTCTTCCACTGTACTGGATGAAGATTGAAAAGAAAGAAATCCCGCAAAAAGTGAGTATGATCATGGCTTTCCGACTTAAGACGGACTAGAGAAAATTCTCTAGGTGGGTTAAGTATACTTTAATCCAGGGACTTTCCCTCTTACCACTCTAAACACTTTGAGAACTTTTCTTTGTGACAGTCAGACAGACATGAGCGGTCGCATAAGATCTGCAACCTTTGGTCAGCAGAGCTAAAAAGCTACATGTAGCATCCAGATGTAGTTTCATATTTAATATTTTTCAAGAATTTGTTGGTCACAGCCTGCAAATTTTGGGGGACTTCATCTGGACTTGATTGCAATTTGTCACAGGTTAAAAGCAGTTTTTTTTCCAATAAATGGCACTGAAAGCAGCTACAATGAAATATGGAGGAATCTATGACTCTGGATTCCTGCCTAGTTGTTACTAATACCTGCAGGTGGCAACATCTGGAGGGTAAACAAAATGGATTCTCCTCATTGGCCTGTGATTGTTTGCAGGACATGGAGTATCATGAAAGTATAGCATCTGAGCCAATACTGCTACATACGAGAACATTCATCATTGTCTGCTGAGGTGCAGTGTCTCCTAGGGTTAGCTAATCGATCCCTAGGGGAGACTACACCCCATGAGGGCTGCTTATCATTTTGCTTGATTTCTTGTTTGGGCAATCATTGGTTACAATGGAATACATAAACTGAAGGAATCATTGTTACAAAAGATTCAATGCAAGAAGCAGTCTAGTTAAAGAACTTTCAAAGCAATCAATCATCCATAGATGGACATCGCAATAGAAGCCTTAAAGTCTCCTACATTTGCCTTCTGTGCCAGCTTTATGTGCCTTATCGAACATTTAAATTAACACATTCTTCACATTAGTTCAGTGGATTTTTGTATAAATGTTGAAAATCAAAGGCCTGAATTGATTTTGCATCTTTCTTCTTGTTGATTCTTTTGTTGTCTTGTCAGATATTCTTTGCACTCTATGTGATCCAGATCCTATTATGTGTGTATGTATGTGAAGGTTACATACACTGTATCCCAACACGTAGGTTTATTTTTTTGTTTGGCAGTCCATCAAGGGCACTTAACTGTGGCACTGAAGAACTGTTCTATGATGGAGTTTCCAGGAATACACTAACATGTATATGACTTGATTATACCTGGTAACTGTCCCTTGTTCACTTTACATGTACGTGCACGACTGGCAACTAGTCTCACACCTGATACTACCAATAACATGTTTAAAGGTGCCAAAGTGTGAAGTCAAGGGCATACACACAAGCAACAACTCTAACTCAGCTCCATAGAGCTGTGTGTGTGATTAAAACACAAGACCTCAGAAAGAGTCTTTTCATACATTGGGTATGGTTCATGGTAGTTGTCATGAGTAGGGAAAGGATGGTGTCCCTATTCCCAAGAATGTACAATAATTCCCTTTGTTGTAACCTGTTGTAAGTAACTGTACCATGGAAACAAATACAAAGACTGAAACAAACCATGACAACTACATGGTTGCACATACAGTGATTATAGCTGTATGATATTGTTACATTCTCGATTCAGTGTTATGTTACCTTGGATTCTGAAATTAATACAGTTTACATTGTGGATACTACCACCATCTACATGGTCAAAAATGTGCTGCAACTGATTTGCCTGGAAATGAGATTTAAATTAAAAAAATAATTTTCCCTACTTTATAATGAACAGCTGGTCTCCACTTTACAGAATTCAGTCTCTCACCCAAGTATCTATCTATATATATTGAGAATTCCTATTGAGACAGGAGAGCAAAACCATTAACACAACATTGAGAACAAAGTTCACAAGTTATGTCTGTCTTTGTTTGTGTTACCAGTAAACATCCAACGATTCAGTTAGCACCTACATGTGACTCCTCTATCTGTCTCAGTCAGTTTCTAACTGTGCACATGTCTGTAAGTATTCTGCCAGACCCTACCTACCATATTATTTATGTTTGTTTTTTTAATTTTAGTTTTTGTGTGTTGGAATGATTCAGTATGAGACATATATAATAAGAACAGAATTAGCCTATTGGCCATTAGCCAACTAAGCTTTATTCCTGTATGGATAAATATGTGTATGTGACAACAGTAAGGATATGTTGAACATGACCTGAACTCTCTGTAAATGTATTTAGAGTGAAAGACCATGCAGTCAGCATCAACCTGTACATATTCCTGGAATCTTGGTGACAACTTTTATCATTAAACCCTGTTTAAAGTAGAAACTCACATGCAGCTAGCAAAAAAAACGTCCACTCATTCAGATTCAAAGAAAGCAGCTGGGAGGCTTCAATAGCTCACCTGTCAAGCTACCTACACACAACATGATGTGGCAAATAGTGTGCATACAAGCACACTCCCTGGGGGGCCCCCATTGGCTATATACTTCACACACACACACATGCACACATGAAAAACCTTTCTCACATGATGATTGGACTTTGTCGGCAGGACATGCAGGAGAGCATTTCTCAGCAGCCCACAAATTGACCTCACTTGCTACAATCGACACAAAAAAATGAAGGTTATCATTTTGCAAATCTTTTTCTTCTCCATTTTACAATCACACTTGTCATGTTAATGGGTTCAACGTGAACAACATACACGTTTTTAAGTCAGTGGCTTCACACTTTGATAACAAACTGGACCAGAATAGCATGCCCCAGATCAACAGCTTTCTTTCAAACCTGCTTCAATTAAAGCTGTTGCCTGTCTTAATAGCGGGGGGGGGGGGGGGGGGGAGGGGGAGGAGGCAAAATTAAACTGTGACATCAACACCATCTGCCAGTACACGTACATGTAGCAGTCAGTCTAGTTCAGAACTTCATAAATATCATCACTTTGTTGTGTTGTCATAATATTGTAATTAGCCGAACAGTCAGTTGGGGCACACCACACAAACTGTTTGACTCCATTTGATAACAATCGTTGCCAGGCAATCAGCCTCAACAGGCTGTCATGGAAACAAAACAAAAATTACTATGCTAACCACAATGAAGATGTGCATCATAGCAATAAGAAGACAACGAATGTTGAGACTCTTCGTTCCATATTATGTTACTGTGGATTCTGACACTGAAAACATTGAAGAAGGCATCCACGTTTACAAGATATTCTGATCAAAATAGACCACACAACAAAAGACCAACCCTCCATTATTGTCTGACAATAAAGGAGGGTTGGTCTTCACAGTCTACCTTCTGTGGTTTCATGCCGACTCAAACAGGATGGTCAAGAGATCTGCTTTGACAACGGGTGTCTCTTTCTAATTAATACTGCAGCACATTTACCTGCCAACCGGGCTTATTTTATAAATTCAAATCTCTGTGGTATAAACTGCTACTTTCTAGTGCATAGAAACTTAGTGGTATGTAAAGCACACCCACCAGAATATCAGAACCCCTACATGTACCTTCATATGTTGGTCATATGACAAGCTTTACATGCATCAATTTAACTTTTTTCCTGAGGGGGTCATATTGTGTCCAATTCAGTGTTTGTACTAGGACTAGTAAAAAAATCCTACCACAGAATTGTCAGAGAACTGTATGTGGATATACAAGGTCTATATACCTATCAAGCTTTGGTATTTTTGACAAATATAGGGAATCAATTTCATCCAGTACAGCTGAAATGCTGCTAAGATTTCAAATTTTGCTGACTGGGAGTGAGGGACCCCGTTTGCAAAACATTATTTTGTGTTAAAAGTGTTGATTTGGCATGCATGTGTGAGAATTATATACATGGAATCTAATTGTTGGGCAAAAATCCCACCAAATCCTATTGTTTATTCAAAATCGTACAAAAGTATAATAATGTTTGTGCAGACACTGACTAGCTGCTAAGTCCTATCCTGGATGTCTTGTGTTGTCTGTGACATGCTTTATTAACACCATTATCAAAGCTATGTGACACAGTGATAACCATATATTGGTTCAGAATCTTTGAGTACGAGGAGAATACAAATATTAATACATGTACACAGACCATTTCATCAAAAGTTCCACTATCCTATTTCTTTAGTCAAAATCACACTAACGAAGAATAATCTTAGAACAGATACTGCTAAATCACATTCTATATGCCTCATGTTGTCTGTGAGATGCTAAGTAACACCATTATAAGGGCTATGTGACAGAATAATGACCATATATTGGTTCAGAATCATTGAGCAAGATGAGAATACAATATTATTAGTAATGCATGGACCAACAGAGCATGAACCTTACTGAACCCATATTCCCAAAGGCTACAGTTTGTACCACAATGTTTAGACGTGAACTTTTTTTCTGAGCATTTGAGCTGCATGCCTTGATTGACTATGAACAGTTCGGTGGTTCTGCATGCACATGCACCTGTCTTAATGGTCCAAAACAAGCTTTCCTGTGTGCACACCATGGGCACAATAATGCCACAGAGCACAGTGCCTGGTAATATATTAATTAATATTCATGGATGATTTACTCACCTTGATTTCCAACCCATGCCGAGCCCAGGCACTGAGGTTACGAGACATGCCCTAGAACAACTGTTTTCTTCCAGTCATGTCTACATTGACTTGTACAAATACACGTTCCTCACCACGATACATGTAGCTATTGTACAGCATGCCCTTTCACTCTTCGAACATAATAGTGCCTGGTAATGCTTTAATTAATATTCATATATGATTTACTCACCTTCAAGTCCAACCCATCATCTGTGCCCAGGAACTTTTTTAATACGGGAAATGAGGACCACTTAATGAGATCAACCTAGAAAACAGGAAATCAGTAACATATTGAATTAGTATCTGCAGGTATCCACACTGACAGAGGCATGTATACAAATAGAGATACACACATACGAACAAAATAGGTAATGAAATTAACTGGAGCTGAAAATTACCATTATAGTAAACTTAAGCAAATAAATCACAGGGCCAGAATTTCGTAAAAATTTACGAGAATCTATTTGGATTTTTGTCAATTAGTTTTCTTTTTAAAGAAAGACATGTTTAGGAGAATCTTTACGAGAATGGATTCTCAGATTTTCGCCGAAATTCTGGCCCTGAATCAGAGTATAAAACATAATGGAATAAATTGCTATTAATTTGCACACATACATATTCTTTTAATCATGAGAAATACATGGGACATGTTTGGTAGAAATGTATGAACAGCAGCATCGTTAATTCTTTCAGTGCCAAATTTTGGACTGAGTTAACAGCTTTTCTCAGCGTGCATTGGGTGCAATGTGAGACAAAAGCTGCTGACCTGGTACATTCTCTCTGGAACAACAGGCACACTGGTACTTGAATGCAAGGTCTTTTTTCGAGAATATGAATCTGGGATCCTCATGATAATACAAACCAGTTTGACCTAAGCAGATTGACTGTAGTTGTGATTGGCACTCATGACTGAAAGAGTTAAATTTTGCATATTTGCTAGTACAGTGATGCCTCTCTTCTTAGGCCACTGCAAATGCACTGAAAATCTGGCCTTGCAAAAGGACAGCATTTCTTGAGGGGGAAATATAATGAAAACATGATACTTTCTGCAAGGAGATAAGTAGTCTCTGTAGAAGGGATGGCCTCTATGAGATGAGCCTTACAAGAGGGGGTCCACTGCAATCTCAACTACTGTTTCAAATATTTGCAGCTCAAAATTATTTCACAGATTTATATTTTCTGTGACAGTGAAATGTAAGAATTATTAAAATTTTCATTTAAGATTTGACTTCAAATCATGAGCCATATATCCATTAATATAAATGTAGAGTGAAATTTGACTTTGAATCTAGATTTGTACTCCAGAAAAGTGATATTTAACTCTGCAACATCCAGCTGAGCTTACCGTCGGATCCAGCTGGTCATTGGTTACACCCCTCAGTGTGGCATGTACTGGTGTCTTGGTGAATGGTGCCAGCATCAGAAGAGGCTCCAGGTAATACCCAATGGCTCTCTGGGGGTTGCAGTCATGGTCAATGTTACCACCAATCAACATGCCTGGCTGGTAGAACACGGCTGTACCTGCAAACACACATACATGGACAGCATTCCAATCTTCTGCACTGCAGACACCATGTCATTTTTCCTTCTTTTTTGAATTGAAGCGTCCCTAGTTGGAAAAAGAAAAAGAAATGAAATAATATACTGTATCCTTCTATTCTCCAACTATTTACATGCAAAATTTATATTTATCTATTATAATTACTTAGTAGGACGCTAAGGACAATACTGAAAACAAAATGATGGAAATTACAACATGGTGGATTAATAATGTAAATGGTTGATTGTGAAAAAAAAAAAAAAAAAAAAATGTATACAATGGAAAATGTTGAATGCAAAATAGAAAAATACTGTACGATGTAGTAAGTTGTGAATAAAGAGAAAAAAAAATAATTACTTAGTAGGACGTTCTCTGGTAGATTAGTTTGATTTTGCTCACACGGTAAAACCCCTAACACTATGCACTACCCACTTGCTAATTCATCAGCAGCCCGCTACTTTTGTTAGAAGTAGTAATAATAGTACTGTAATAACATGATTTTGTTGGGTGTAACACTTCTTCACTGGCTCAACATCAATGATTATCAGAAACCTTACACTGTCATTAGCGCGCAAGCGAAGGGCCCTCGAAAATCATGTTGTTATTATTTTATTAATATGTATTAAAGTACATGTAATACTGTTGAGGTTCAGGGTGGTTCAAAAGGAGGGAAACACAGTAAATATGGTAACAGATCAAGTATGAATTGTTCTTCCACTGCCACCATAGAAAACAGCAAGATGGTACAGTTGTACATTGCACATGTATTAGTGTTATCTGCATGCTGCTTTGGCCTGTATCAGTCAACCAGGAAGTAAGTGTAACACTATATGGGCATATCCCTTCATCAAGCATGGCAAAATACACGTAGTTTGCACTTGCCAAGCTACACTGAAGCAGCTTGGATAAAATTAACTGTTTCAAAATTGACAGTCATGTTATTCACACAAACAAACAACTAGCTTGATACATGTAAATGAAATTGTCATATTAGGAATAAGAATTTCTTATTCCCACAAATGCCAGTGCTGCACTACATGTAAGACATTTTCCATCAGTATGCCTGTGTCATGGCCACTCAGTAACACTGTTGTGTAAGCAATGGAGTCAGAGATTGGGTAAATTGATCAGGGGTTGACATTAAGGTTTTTGGCTGGTTGCTTTCTTTCACTGGGGCAACCAGTGGCTTAAACTCACATTGAGGTTTAAATTTTTTGGTTGCTCTACCTGAAATTCTAGTTGCCATGAGCCATGTGGTCAAGCCCACTCAACTTGCATGCTCATAATAATTTTTGTCTCTACAGCTGCATGGGCAGCTGCATAATGCATTTTAATGGGTCCAATGCCAATGAGGAACTTTTATATGTTTTGAGGCCGTCCATCAGTCTATGATTCCTTCCATTCACCACTTGTTTGTGAACATGATTATCTGACGCTAATTGGCCACATAACACTCAAATTTACTATGTTTGCACCTTGAAACCATTTCTGGACTTGCTCACATTTTGGTTAGCTCTATTTAATTTTTAAGGTCTGCCATATGTGTGCAAAGATGGACCTACATGTATCAGTAAATGCTTTCTATGGAGTTCCTCTATTTTTAAGATTTAAGCTATTCCTAGGAATTTTGTATATTATATGTGCAAATTATAACTACCTGTATGGAGTGTTACTGGTCTTGGGAGAGCACCTGCTTTGAAAGACCACCTTTTCAACATATATTATTCAATAAATGTACCCTTCATTTAACGATATAAAACACTTTGTTTCTGTAATTTCAAGCCTTCCACCTACATATATTACAATATTCTTTGTTTAGTTCACATGTGTAATAATATGTATAGTCTTTGACTGAGGTCAAAACATGGTTCTAGGAACCTGAGACTACCAATATCCACCATGGCCAAAAGCCACGGTGAATATTGGTGTTCTCAGGTCCCTAGAACCACGTTTTGACCAAATTCAAAGACTATAATCCTTTTATTACATGATCTTGGCATGTATCTCAATAATTACAATTAAAAACAACAAACAAAGTTACATTTCAAAAATTGCAAAATGCATGTGCAATGCTGATTGCACCAGCATTGTGTAACATGACTGGATGAACAGCACAATGATGTAAAAGGATTTCTTAGTTCTATTTTCACATGACGCACAGTCAATAGACTGTCCAGTGACTTACTCTACTGGTGACTGAGTGACATGCACGTATTTAGACAATCACATGTGACATACACATAGTTAAATAGCCCTCTTGATCATGTTATAAATAACAAAATATAAACATCGTAAAACTATACAAGTATAAATTATTTAAAAATCACAGTGATTCTGAAGTCCATAGCTTGCAACATTCAAAAACATCCATGGACAATTAACTTTACAAGCATTTCCCTGCCATTTGTTATCATTATTTGATTAAAGTTATAAGCATTAGCTGTCATGTTTATCATCTGTGGGAAATACTTCTCCTGAAAAGATGGTATTCAGAACAAATGAACAAAAAGTGAAGCTTGTCTTTGACAAGAGTAATACTTCTAGTGTAAAGACAATGTTGACAATATCTATATTCTCTGTCAATATTGACCCGTTGCCCTGTCTGTGTGTACAAGTCATGACACTTGAGATAATCTCAACCTTCCTAGTGCATTCTTCCCGTGCTTCATATCAGTTATATAATGTTCTGACGTTAACAGTGTCTTAAACTCACAACAAGTTTGTAACTTAACATTCTGATTTATATCATTTCTCAACTGTTGTAGTGCTATATCCTGTAATCTTTGAGTGCATTTACTTAAAAACAAAAATATACTTCCAACTTCTTAAGAAATCCAGACAATGCCAAACCCAAATTTAAACAAAACATGTTTGACCCTTTCCCCCTTAAACCGGCCAAAACCGGTTGGTGGTCGAATGTCATCTGCTTTAGTGTTTTCAACTGATTTCAACAGTTATGAAAAACAATTTGACTGAGAAATGTACATGAAATTTATCAAGATCACTTGCCCCAGGTCAACAGCTTTCCTTGGAATGGGTTGGGAACTAAGTGCCCAACCCATGCCAAGAAAAGCTGTTGACTCAGTCTGAATTCTAGGGGGAAAGGGTTAACAGTGCGTGCCCAAGTTTTCCTCCCTGCCCCACCTGAACTCTATAGCATGTTGTAACATTGCTTGGGATATCTAGTCTATTTAATATTTACTTGCTACAAGACACCACCTGTCTCAAGACCACAGTTTGGTCATTCATCCCTACGGGTGGTCTCTCAAGGTGTTCATTAGCCAAGTATATGATGATACATGGTTCAAATTCTGATAAGTGATTTGGCTTGCAATATTTTGATTATTGTAAGCCAAACAGTCAACTGGCTACGAACATTTTAGAAATTGTCTGACACATTCAACTTTCTATCTCTTCATTAAGCTTGAACCTGGCACTTCAAGATTTATAAATTATGTTAACAGGACACAGAATTCTGTTGGGTAATTTTGGCTGGAGACTTCTGTGTTCATTTAAAATGAAGGCCTTAGTATCTATTTTCAGTGCTGCACAGAAAACTTCTTCAATGAATTACTTTTCATGCGTACATGCATAACTCCTCATTAATGCCTTGCCTGTTCAACAAACCAGCTTCTTGGTCTGCTTGGGAGGCAACTCAATGTCACTTCATTGTTAACAATCCCAGTCGTCACTGCACTGCCAGCCATGTCAGGGTTTAACCAATCCTCACACAAGTAAAATATTCCAACTGAGGCAAGTAGAAATTTTGAAGCACTTGCCTTGGGGAGCAACTAACATATCTAATTTAACATATGAGGTATTAATGGATGGATAAGTGAGTTCAAACTGGGCACAAATAAACTATTCAGATACATGTAATTTGTCCTCAGGACCAACGCTGAGAAAAAAATGGAGAGCAATTTATCTTTTAGTTTTAGGTCAGTCTGATGAAGAGGTTGGAGTTGTCTTGCAATATTGACCACTTCACATATTTTTCTCTTGTCAGTGGCTTATGTTGAGCCTGGAACTCATATCCACTGAGTGTCACCCATCTTCAATGGTTTAATCTGGAATACTGACTCGACATTTTAACTCTTTTCCCCTAAGAAAGAAAGAAAAACAAAACAAAAACAAAAAAAAAACAAAAAACAAAAAACAAAAAACAACAACAAAAAAAAAAACAAAACAAACAAAACAAAACAAAAACAAACAACCAAAAAAAAAACACCCCAAAACAAAAAACATACAATACAGTGGTTCCCCTCTAATAAGGCCACCCCAAATGCAACCAAAAGTGGTCACGTTAGAGGGGTGGCCTCTCTTGAGAGCGACAATACAATGGAAATACCACTTTTGTGGCATGGAGAAGTGGCATTTGTAGAGAGGGAGGCCTCTCTTGGGGGGGGGGGGGGGGGAGGGAACCACTGTACCCTGAATGAAAAATATGAATTGTGCACAGCAGTACATGGATGTCCACTTTCATCAGAAAGTCCCCCCCCCCCCCCCCCAGGCCCATTTACGGGAAAAAGTATAATTTCTTCCTGCTTGCATGACATCTACTCATGAGCCGGCCTCCCTAACTCTTCCTGGTATTTCTTCCATGGATGTCAGTAAACATTTTTCTGGGAAGTCCCTCTGGGGTCTCTCTTGAAAATCAGTTGGTCGAGCTGCCAGGGCATGAAAACCTTCCTGGATAAACTAGGTTACAACGACTCGTAATTATATCCTATTTTTTTTGTAACTGTGTGCCCAGTTTCATTATGATGACTGAAAGCCACACACAAAGCCCATTAGATTAAGCAATATGGGAAGCACACTCTAGGTGTACTCATTGCACACAGAGCATATGCTGCATAAAACTGCCCATTCATCCACTAAATTGACAGATCTTGGCCCGTTTTTGTGAATTCCTGTATGGGGACATTCTCTAATTGAAGCATCATGTTTTTGATGTCTTACAATATTCCAAACTTCAATAAAATTAGCAGAAATCTCACTTGCATATTGCAGTTAAGATACATAGTATATGGTATGACATGTACATGTACATGTATTTTCAAAAACAAGTTGCTGTGCTGTCATGGGTGACTTTATGCACTGCACCATGACCAACAACAGTTGCCTTTCCAAGAATTATTTTGTTTACCATGTTCTCTTAAACTTAGATAATACAACAAAACTGCATAAAATATTTGGGTTTGATATTTTTTTGTCAGAATTAAGATACAGGAACTACTGAGGTACCTTACAATCTTCCAGCTCCAGCTTTCACTAAGTTATACATTTTGTGTGATTGCAACACAGATGTACTAGTAGTTCATGTATCTATGTACATGTACATCCCCCCTATGTCCACGGACATGTCTGCTTTGCGAATGAACATACCACACATTATCCAGAATACTTCCACACAAAATGATTCTCAATAGGTCTTGTTTTTTAAATTTATTGTTATTTATTTTGATGGCAAATTGCTCCCTATATTGTCACCTGCCAGTTTACTTCTTTATTTACATGAATTTTGGTTTCCTGCACTCAATTTATTGATTCATTGGCTCAGATGAAAGGATCACATGGAATCATTTCTGAAAACTTGTCCATGTGTCTGCTGCTACATGTACAGTCATGAGTTTCACCCCATCATTACATGTAGTCAAACACTGTGATCGTGACTTGAGAATTGAAGAACTGCTTGCCTGTTTCTATGTAGAGCAGGTCAATGACCTCAAACTAGCACAGTTACTGGCCCATCAACTTGACCTGCCATGTGGAACTGTGTGCTAGGGCTGCCCTCTAGCATAAACTTGACAAACTAACAGTCCACTGAAACTGTACTTTGCACATCAACTTTTCGCTGCTGCTGCCATCTGATATCAAATATACACACTAAATATTCATGCATTCTTATCTCCTCATGATGACCATGGTATCAAACAACAGCAATTAAGGTGAGACCTGAACACATGTTCGAGACTCGCACCTCTCCGTGTTCATAATCACAGGCCAACCCCCAGTGGTACAAACACTTGTAATTTAGGAGTGCCACAATACTTCATGTAGCATGCTATATTTCAAAATTTCTGGTTCACATTTCTTGCAGGTGTTGACATTTACATGAAACTTCATCATTTACCAGCTCAGGCTGTGCTATATGACCAGATCTGCTGGCCCAGAAACAAGATGTGTTGTGATCTCAATTTGCGTTGACCTTCTCATTCCAGTTACCACTTACAAAATGAGCATGGACTGTCAGAAACCAAGTTTAAAATTAAAACGCAATTAAGAAAAGGACAATTTTGTGCCATAATTCCGGTCAGTCATAAGATTACTGATTCTTTAAAATCTGTCTTTTCTTTCACTTGAAATTTGTAAGAAAACTGATTCTAAATTAAGGTACATGTAAGATAAAAGACCCTTCAATTGACAATAAGTATATGTATAATTGTGATATAAGTCCATTAATATAAATTAGATTTATTTTTCAAATTAAACATTACATTAGAAGGTATAGCAACTAACAAAATATACTATGATCTATCCCACATTACATATTCTAAATTTGTAGATTCACATCACAAACATGTCCTCTCAGGCACACACAATTTAGATACAATTGTACAGAATGTGTCTAAGAAACTGCTTGAGACCAAAGATCTACCCAGGGGGCATAATGTCTTGCCAGCTTGCATCAAGAATGTCATTGTATGGCCAAACATTAGGAATCATTCAGTTCATTAGACTGAATTTTTAAGTCTTATTTTTTTTAGCTTTTCTTTTTATTTGATTGAATTGTTTGCAAAGTTTATATGTACATGCATCCCATGAAAAATTAACAAACATTATACTCCGTTAGATGTATGTAGACCAGTATGTCACAATGTTTATGTGCCCAAATGTGGTAGTTGAGAGCTGTTGATATTTCCATCAACACCTGTGCAATGGTCTCGGTCAAAAGGTATGCAAAATTATATTTATACCAATTTGTTTTTATAATCACCATCACATCATCTGTGAAGTGTTACAGCCATGGGACATGTCTCTAGTTACATGTATGATTACCATAAACCGAATACCCCAAGATCCAGTGTATCTACAGTCTATTCATTCCCAGTTGGCAAGGGGATTGAATATGGACTCACAAACACTAGCAGAGCCAAAACACCGAGAAAGGGCCATTCTCGACACTTTTTGCAGGGAACTGCCAAGGAAATTTGTACAAAAATGCTTTTCTCGGCATCTCTTGGCAATTTGCATGAGAAACGCTAAGAGAATCAAGTTTGTCTGTTTTCTCTCAGCGTTCCTCTGCATTTTTGCTGAGAAACTTCAAGGTCTGCTGCAATGCTACTCTCCCCTTCGCGTTTCTTGGCAAAAATGCTGAGAAACACTGAGGTACCTTTTACCTTTCTCCTTACCTTGGCACAAACAGGTGTAATTTAATAGTGCCATAATAGTTCATTTAGTATACTGTACTTCTTCCTTGAATGTTGGAAAATGCCAAGGTATTCAAATCTCCAATCTGTATCTCGGCATTACACAGCAAAAATGCCAAGGACCGCAGAGATGCTTTTCACTCCAGACATTACCTTGGCATTTCTGGCTGAAAATGCAAGAAATGCCAAGATAAGGAGCAGGGTGAATGGTACCTCGGCGCTTCTCGGCATTTTTGCCAAAAAATGCTGAGGTAAATGTAAGGAAGAAAGGTACCTCGGCATTTCTCAGCATAAATACTGAGGAACGCTAAGAGAAAACAGACAAACTTGATTCTCTCAGCATTTTGCGAAATGCCGAGATAATGTCTAGAGTGAAAGAAACCTTGACGTTCCATGCCACTTTGTGGTATTTTTGTCAAATGTACCTTTATTTTAAGACCACCTGCAGCATTAAACCACATTTTGCTGGCAGTAGGATGGTCTTATTTGAAAGGTACCACTGTTTTCTTTTTTTTTTTTTTTTTTCTCAACAAAATTTTATTTTCCATTTCTGTCTTCCAATTGTATCATGTTGTCGACAGACCAACATGATACTTACAAATAATCAACAAATTTTGATATTTTCAAATGAAATTCTTTGTCCAATGATTCCATTATTTGGGCTCTATAGTTAATTTCTTTTTTAAACAACAAATAAATGTCTACCTTCTTTTCTGTGGCCATACAATAGCTTTTGAAAATAATGAAATAACATAATGACAGTATTCTATTTACCCAATAATAGTCTGTTTGTCTAATTTTATAACCAAAAATCAGAGTTTCTAATGTTATTTCCATGTTACTTATTCCCATGCGTAAAAAAGCTTGTTTTACCGTAGTCCAAAAGAAAATCAAACGATTACATTCACAGTACATATGAGTGTAATTATCTAATTTATCACAGAACAAACAATTAGCAGTTTCCTTAATTTTCCATTTGTGTAATAATTCTCCACAAGGAAGAATGCAATGTAGAAGTTTGTATTTGAATTGTTTTATTTTGTTTTCAATTAAACCTTTATGGATAAATAACCAAACATATTTCCACCTATACTTATTTTTGTTTAGTTTGTTGCTCCACATGTTTTCAATGTATGATTTCTCGAACTTTCTTTGCACTAAAATTTCATAAAACAAATTGTTCTTAATATCTTTGATATCTACAAATTTTTGAGGATTTTTTACCATGACTTTGAGCGTTTCGTTTATGTGTACAGAAGTATTTTGACATTCATCCGATTTAAGGACTTCTTTCCAATTTTTTGGAAGGGCTTGTAGCAATATACTAATTTCTGATAACCAATTTGCTTTTTTGTTAACTTTTTTATATAGGTCATTTTGATTAAATTTACCTTCTTTATTTAACAAGTCATTTACATATATAATACCATCTTCTATCCAATGAAGAAAAATGATTGGTTTCTTTTTAAACAATACTAGTCTGTTTCCCCAAATAATTTCTTTTCTTATCTCAGACATACTTTTAATCTCCTTGACTCCTCTAATTTTTAACCAAGTGTTCACCACCTGTTCATAGAAGGCAGGCAAAAAATGTTTTTTATATACTTGACCAATGTTATTTATATTCATTTTGAAAATAAGAAAGTTTTGCCCAAAAGAATTTAACCAAAAAGTAGGCAGTTCTTTCCATGTTTGTTTCTCTGCCAATACCAATCTTTGAAGCCATTTTACTTGTAATGATTCAAAGAGGCTTTGAACATCTGCCATTCTTATGCCACCTTGTTCATAGTCACCAATAAGGGTTTTTCTTTTTATCTTGTCTCTTTTACTGTCCCATAGATACTCATAAATTATTTTGTTAATTTTAGTAATTATATCAGATGGTATAGGTAGCACAGATGCGTTAAATATCAGTTGGGATAAGGCTAAAACTTTAATTACTAATACTTTTCCAAAAATAGTTAATTTCCTTTTTTTCCAACTTTTAAGAATTTCTGCTAATTTTTCAAGCTTTTTTTGCCAATTTAAATTCTCACACTGATTTTTGTCATAACCGAAATAAATACCAAGAGCTTTAATTAGCTTATCAGGCCACTGTACACCACCTATTTTCTCCCTTTTCTTTTTGCCTTTACCAAACCATAATCCTTCAGTTTTATTTAAATTCAATTCTAATCCTGCAAAAAGGCCAAATTTTTTAACTGTATTTAATGATTCAATAATGGATTTGTCGTCAGACACAAAGAGGGTTGTGTCGTCTGCATATTGACCTATCTTGATTTCTCTCTGGCTTCTTGGGATTTGTATACCATTTATCTTTTTATTATTTCGTATGTCTATTGCCAAAAATTCAACAGAAATAATAAATAAAAGAGCAGAAAGGGGACAACCTTGCCTAATTCCCCTGGTAAGACTTATCGGTTCTGATATCCACCCATTGTTTACAATATAGCTACTAAGTCCTGAATAAAGGGTTTTAACCCAATTTGTAAAGGATTCCCCAAAACCAAATCGTTTCAGTGCAGAGATCATAAAAGGCCATTCTAGCATATCAAATGCTTTTTTGAAGTCTAAAAAAAGAATTGCTGCTGTTAAATCAAAATGTTCCGCATGGTCTATTACATCACTGATCAATCTAATATTGCATCCAATAAATCTATTTTTTATATAACCAGACTGATCTGTGTTGACAATTTTATGTAGAACTTTTTGAACTCTTTTGGCAAGAGCATATGCTCCAATTTTTAAATCTGTGTTTAACAGACTTATGGGTCTCCAGTTGTCAAGAACCTCTGGGTCACCCTTCTTAAATATTAAAGACAATGAAGCTTTTCTTTGAGAAACTGATAACAGCTTATTATTATAGCCTTCGTTCAGGCTGTCAACAACGAATTTGCCCAGAGTATTCCAAAAAATCAAATAAAATTCGGTAGTCAAGCCATCCATTCCCGGGGCTTTATTTTTCTTTCTTGCCATATTGGTTACTGCCAATTTGCATTCATCAATAGTTAATTTACCTTCACACAAGGCTTTATCTGCTTCAGTTAAAACATTTTGTACTGGTAATTTCTTTAAATATTCTTTGATTTCATCTTCACTTGGATTTTTACTAGTATATAGATTTTTATAACCAGAGCCATGCCCAGGGGGCATGAATGTCTCGCCAGCATTCAGTAGCAATGTAATTGTAAGACCAAACATTATAATGGTATTTAGTAGATGTTGAATGTATCAAGTAAATCTCAATATATTTACTCAGAATATACCACTTTCTTTTTTTTTTTTTAAAACAAAATGGCCAATAAAGTATATAACATCTTAATACAAATCAGAGCTTGACATGCCAGTTTCAAGCTTCGTAGTGATAGATGTCATGTAAAGCACTTAATACCCCTTGGCCAACATGACTTCATATGTTCAGTTACCTAAGTTTGACCTTCAAAGGACACTTCAAGATAAATTTAAGAACACCAAAAATAAAGCATAGATACTTTGCTATTCATGTTAAATAGTAATTAGGGACCTACAATCAACTATATCCAAGACACACAAGGAAAATAAGATTTGTCGAGTCAAAAGTAGGTCAAAGTCATCCACTTTCAAGAGATTTCTGACGTTTTGTAAGATGCAAAGCTAGTATAAATTTGGTGAACTTGGTTTGACTCTTGGCCATGAATAGCATTGTACATTCGAGGATGCAATGCATCGGACCTCCAAAGTAGGTCAAAAATACATCAAGGCCACCCACTTTCAATAGACTTCTAAAGCTTTCCTAAGAAGCAAAGGTGGTGTAAGTTTGGTAAACTTGGCTTGAATTCGTCAAAAGTTGCAGTGGTAACGCCACGTTTTGCATTTCACCCATGAAAATACATTTAGGTCGTTGAAATCAGTTGAGGTCATCCAATTTCAACAGGCTTCTGAAGCTTCTAAGTGTGACAGTGATGACCCTCATCTCTAGGGATGATTACAATGAATCATCCACCCAAGCATGAAAGCCTTTCCTAGTCTAGTTAGTGAAATAATGCCACTCAGAAGTTTTTCTCCAATGCTCAATCAAGCATAAAGTAATCAGTGAAGTGTGACAGTGATGACCCTCATCTCTAGGGATGATTACAATAAGTCATCCACCCAAATATGAAAGGCCTATGTAGTCTAGTTACTGAAATAATGCCACTCCGAAGTTTTTCTCCAATGCTCAATCAAGCATGAAGTAATCAATGAAGTGTGACAGTGATGACCCTCATCTCTAGGGATGATTACATTAAATCATGTACCCAAATATGAAAGGCTTATGTAGTCTACTTACTGAAATAATGCCACTCCGAAGTTTTTCTCCAATGCTCAATCAAGCATGAAGTAATCAATGAAGTGTGACAGTGATGACCCTCGTCTCTAGGGATGATTACAATAAATCTTCCACTCAAATATGAAAGGCCTATGTAGTGTAGTTACTGAAATAATGCCACTCCGAAGTTTTTCTCCAATGCTCAATCAAGCATGAAGGAATCAATGAAGTGTGACAGTTATGACCCTCGTCTCTGGGGATGATTACAATAAATCATCCACCCACATATGAAAGGCCTATGTAGTCTAGTTACTGAAATAATGCCACTCCGAAGTTTTTCTCCTATGCTCAATCATGCATGAAGTAATCAGTGAAGTGTGACAGTGATGACCCTCGTCTCTAGGGATGATTACATTAAATCATGTACCCAAATATGAAAGGCCTATGTAGTGTAGTTACTGAAATAATGCCACTCCGAAGTTTTTCTCCAATGCTCAATGAAGCAAGAAGTAATCAATGAAGTGTAACATTGATGGCCCACATCTCTAGTGATGATTACAATCAATCATCCACCCAAGTATGATAGCCCTATCTGATCTAGTTAGTGAAATAATGCCACTCCGAAGTTTTTGGTTGACGGACGGACGGACAGACGGACGGACTGACGGACGGACAGACGGACGGACGTCCGTCCGGAAAGTGACAGCTTAGTCTCGCAAACAGCTAACGCTGGCGAGACAATAATTAACTTGTTCTTTTAAAACATCAGATGGGTTATTTACAGCTCCTTGTTCTGTTTTCAAACTTGTTATATGTTTCTTTCTTTGCCTACTTTTTTCAAGGGCAAAGAAATATTTACTTGGTTTTTCCCCCTTTTTGATCCATACAGATCTTGAGCGTATGAAAGCACCTTGTGCTTTTTCTTCATAATACATGTCTACTTTTTGCTGTAATATTTCCTTCTTCACTATTAAATTATCATCGTGGTCACCTTCATCTATACACTTTTGAATTCCTTCAAGTTCATTTTCAAAATCACTTATAACCTTTAACTTGATACTATTACGTTTCTTTGCAAACTCAATGCTTGCTTCCTTAATCTTTATTTTCATCAGGTCCCATTCCTGTCTCTTACTTAAACTTTGTTTTTCTGACACTTCAATAGATATTACCTCTTGTATTTTACTCCTATATTCATCATCTTTCAACAATGAATTATTCATCTTCCAATACCCAGGCCCTTTGTTTTCTTTCTGTAAAGTCACCTTTAGTGACACAGCCATATGGTCACTCTTAATAGAGGGCCTTATATTACAAGTATAAACATCTTTGCATAGGGTGGAGTCTATTAACCATAGATCGATACGACTTGCAAGTGTTTCGTTTTTTAAAAATCTTCTCCATGTGAACTGTCTTGAATTTTGATTTTTAATTCTCCAAATGTCACTTACTTTCAAAATTTTTGCAGCTTTATTAAGTTCTGACTTGTTTTTTCTTTTGTGAGTTAGCTGGGTTTTCCTATCATGTTTGCAATCCATCACATCATTCATATCACCACCCATAATAAGTATGCCTAAACTGTGTTCTTGAATAATATTTACCACCTTTTTAAAAAATGCTTTTCTTTTGGAGACATCGTTTGGGGCATATACATTTAAAAGACAGTAGACATCTCTGCCTATTTTCACATTGAGTAGTACAAGACGTCCATCCATTGTTTTATACTCGCTTATCATATCACAGTCCATACTGTCTTTAATAAAGATAGAGGTTCCGCAGCTATTACTGCTACCGTACGAATGGAACCATTTACCTTTCATCTCACAATTTACAATAATCTCATATTCTCCAGTGAAATGAGTTTCTTGTAAAAAAAGGAAGTGTGCTTTTTGAGCAGAGCACCACTGAAATACACTGTCTCTCTTTGCTTTATCACGAAGTCCACGTGTATTAAGAGTAAGTAAATGTAAGTGATTAGATTTTTTTGGTTGCATTTTTTTTCATGTTAGGCTTTATGAAATTGTTAAACATATTTAGTTGTAATCACATAGTCTGTTTTTCCTTTACTTTTTTTCAGTCTTATTGTATTTATACTTGTCCAGGTTTGGTCTTGGAACATCTGTTCTTGGTTGACCTGGTTTTGACCTCGTGACTCTGTCACTGTTACCCTGGGGTTTCCGAGGGGGTGCTGAATTGGCTGTTTTCTTCTCTGTTTTTCCCTTCGGTGTTCTGTCTTGTTTATTTGGAACAGATGCAGGCTCTTTTTCTGCTGGAGACCTGTCATGTATTGATGGAGATTTTGAGTCCAGCTTTGACTCTGCTTGGACTGTACTTGAAGAGTATCTCATACTTTCATCTGTCAGCACATTTTCTGTATCTGAATCTTCCTGATTTGACAAGGTGTCATAGGTACCACTGTTTTCATACTTTAGCAAGAACTTTTTAAATTCAGGTAACAACATACATGTACTATTTAGGGTTTTGCCTCATTTAGACATTAATACTGGGGAGTATGAAATGTTCTATGACATCACACCCGGTAAAAATACCGGAAGCTCTGTACCTCCTCTTTCAGCAATATACCAACCCAATTTCAATAAATATTCACTCCTTCCTCTGAAGAAGGTGAACATATTATGATCACTAAAACTAGTATGGATTTAAGGGAGTCACTTAATACAATTAATTTTTGTGGTCATAGCTTTTTATTTTCAGTACATATGATAGAATTGTTGGTATTGTTATCTACACTGACTCTGTATAGTGACTAGTGCATTTTTAACTCCTTTTTAGTAATTTCTTTGTCCCCATGTTCCTTGTATTTTCTTTTTCTCATGTATATTTTTGATCAGTAACCCCAGCATGTGTTGTTCCTTTTGTTTTTCCAGACAGCTCATTTTTCATAGTTTATTATGTGTTTGAGCTACTGGAAGAATAAATGGATCAACGGTGGGCGAGACTAACTATTCATACATTCCTGATTGATCATTTTAATTTCATTCAGATATTCACCATGTTTACACAAGATTCTCTTCAAATGCAAGACCACAACAATGGGCTGTGTCAATATGAAGATTGATCACCATCAATAAGATTGCAAGGAATCTTAAATTCTGTGCTGAGACATTTTACTTGCAAAGCTCTCTGGAGAGAGTTTTAATAATGTGAAGACTTGACACGTGAGTACAAAAATCCACAAATTAAAAACTGTATGCAAAGAATTAGAAACACCCTGTAGAAAGTTTTGTGCATATGAACTCCCTGCAGAGAAAAATTAAGATCTCTTTGCATAGAATCAAAAGCTCTGTGGAGACATATATGAATATAGGTACATTTTAGTTTATAAGAGAACTGCGTCTTTCCATACCTGACACACTACATGATACATGAGACCATTCATGCTACACATAATGCATTTTAATGTATACAGTAGTAGTTCGATGTATATACATAGTCAAGTCAGTGTTTCCATGGCAACAAGATGACCAGTAACTTTAACACAAGCTTGCTAAAAGTTACATGTACTTGGTGGCAGGTTCTTTTTTTTAATTTTTTTTTTTTTTATTTGTATTCTTTCAGAATTTAATATGTGTCAGTGTTTTATTTATTATTCATGTATAATGTGATGCCATTAGAATATGCTAAGTAATACGCAACACACAAGTACCTGTACGGTTTGGATTTGTTTGGAGCAAACAAATCACAATATCAGCCTGACAAAATACAATATAAATGGTCAGTGTACTTTCCTTACACTTACAGATCAGATGTAATGGCCTAAATGTCCAAGTGCATTTGATGAGACACACAAGGAGAGTGTCACTGTCAGGTTGTTCTGCTGGTTCAGTGAACAAGACCCGGGCAGTCCACTCTAGAGAATGTATACATTTAGAATCTGCTAGCCCACGGCGTAAACATTCAAATACAATATTATAAAGCCTTGTTTTACATTTCTTGCGTTTACTATAAAGCGCATGTGTACACACTTTGACATGTTACATTTCATTTGAAAATTTTATGTTACATGCATGTAGATCATAAGTTTCCATCTCAACATAATACCTGAGAAAAATATCAATGATCTATCACCCCTTTAATCTGTATTGAGCCAGCCTAAATATGATATGATGAGCTATCATAGCTCAACACCATAAATACCCTGCTGATCTGATTCACTGTGAAACACTGGGAAGTGTGCAATGACTCAACATGATTAGAAAAGCTGGGCACAAAGTTTATGTTGGCCTTTTTTTCAAAACTGGTCCCTACATCCCTCCCATCCCCACCCCACCAAACACATATACACACATGCTGGGATAATTGTTAACATGAAAGCAAGGTATTTAAACAACTAAAAAAAGATATAAATAATAAAATCAGGGAGAATAAATTTGCATAATTACCAGTCTCATTCACTTCAATTGTAGAGCCATTGGTCAACTTGTCTAGTAATCGTATGAAACTGGCTTCATAATCTGAAAAAAATGAATGCATATATATTTTTATTTTATGAACATGATAAATTAGAGAGTAGAGCCTGGGGTGAGGAGCTTTGGTGCTAAATAATTGCCCAAGGGACACTGGCCTGAGCACAATTATTCAGCACCAAAAGCCCCTCACACAGGCTCCATTCTAATTCTGACATGGGCATCTTACCTGTTCTTAAAAATATTTGCAAGAGAAGAATGTCAAATAATCTGACAAGGAGAACTGAGCTACAAGCCCAGGCCTAACTTGTGTAAATGCAACCATTGCTTATATGGGCCTGACATACTGTCTGACTGCACATGGATGTGCTTTATGCACATGCCTGCATTTTGCATAAGAGTCCTTATGTTAAATTGTAAACCATTGTTGTTTCTTGAACAATGCCTGGGCTTTGTGCTCCATTTAACCAAGGAGGCTGTATGAACATGTTTCAGTTAAAGACGTGAGCAAACTTTCAAATCTAAACACTTTAAACACCATTTAAAATACAATAATTATGTTTTGTGAGTGTGTTTTTCTTTATATTCAGGGAGAATATTTTTAATTTAAAACAAAAAACAAAAAACGCCGAGATATAAATCACATGGCACATGTATTTCCTCTCCGTTGGAGAAGAAATAATGTTTGTACATAACATTGACTGCAATTTATGGTTCAGGATATGATGGAAAAGAAGCAACTTATGCATTGCAAGGTGTCTATCTCCCTTGAGACAACTCTGATAAATAAGAAAATGACGTAAGTCACATTGACCTAATACCATTTTCATATTTTCTACTTTCAATTAAATCACCTCAGAAATTCTCTATAACAATTTTAGTCTGCACCATGTGATGCTACATGTATGATGTGTTTAGAAAATCCTAACAGTGGATGGCCATACCAATGTGGAAGTAACATGGACCAAATGTCAATGTTATGTACATGGAATCCCTTGAAATTGTATGTTTACTGTATGCAAATGTTGTCTTCTTGAAAAGTCTACAATTAGGATTACCAAGATTAAAAAAAAAAAAAGTAACTGAATATAAAGCTTCCATGACCTTTTAAGTTCGTTTGACAGCTGTATGTCACACTGCAGTCAAATACATGTACGAGTTGTGTTCATAATAGGGTCTGACATTTGGCTAGCAGCAAATTTGGAGTCTATTATCCATTAATTTACAAATTCTCAGTGTTTAGGCAGAATATGTGTGAAAATAATAAATTTAGAACAGGAATTTAAGTTGTATACTCCTGACTGCATGTCAAAAGGGTCAAAGGACATGCATGCAATTTCACACAAAATGCACTGCTGAACATGCTGTATGCACACATTTTGGTATTTATATGATAAATTCACCTACATGTATTTAGCACTTCTTTTATACAGTCATCTAAATATTCTGACTGCAAGTTTACCTCTGTAGGTTACAACAGTTTTTTGACATGTGCAAGTCAGTCATTGACTCATGGTACCTAAATGTAGTGGAAATCCAAGCAGTTACCAGAAAGTGTTGGCAATATTTTCTCTCTCAATTTTGTGTTCATGTCTGATGTAAATCAAGTGTCAATGAATACATCCCAATATATAACCTTAAGATATTTATTTTTTTACATTGGTGTATGTTCCACAAAAATATTGACTATTTTATGCTTGACATATACATAAATTTATTAATATCTTCAAATTTATTTTGCACTGCTTTTGTATCTGGGACTTTTGTGCTTGTACAGAAATACAAAACAAAAGGGGTCTAAGGAGATTGTGCTTGCTGGAGAAGTTCAGTAGCATATTGTTATATTCAAAGTGTCAAACTGACATACAATGGAACTTTAAAACATCAAAATTTCTTCATGAATCAAGTAACACAGCATGAGTAAAAGTAAACGAATGTGTGAAGGAGTTTATTGTTAAAAATTCTGCAGGTTTTCCAGATTTGACACTCTGCCTGGTCGTTGGCTATTGAGGAGTAAAAATCAGCTGTTTTTTGTCATACTTTGTGTGCACTGACTAACAGATTTTTTTATTGATATTGAACAGCAACATTTTATTTTTGACAATTCGGAGCTTTCTTCATGTCAGTTTATGTTCTTTCAAGTCTTTTAACATTATGTACATAAGTAGATGTATTGTTAAAATTTTGCAGATATAGGTGTCTATTAACAGCTGAATGTCAATTTTAACTGCCACTGAGCACCTTTATATTCTTGACCATATACATGACGAATGATGTACATGTACATGTATTTTTGTTTTATGAACATGTTAAATCAATCATAGAATGGTCATTGTTTCGTGCAAAGACAATCTAAATGCAAGTTTGCCTTCTTGCGAAAGCCAGAGGATCAGAATGCCAATGCTTACAGACATTTGTTTAACATGTTTAAAATCAACCTGGTTAAAAAATTAGTCATTATGGTATAAACCTTTCATAAAACATACACATGTATATCATTATCTGGAAAGTTTGCAAAATTAATTTCCACCCCAATCAAACTTGATGGAATTTATGTTATCATGATACATTCTTGATATGACCAATTAGAGTACATTAGTGGGCCAATGACGATGCTTGTATGTTTCAGTGTTATTGACCATTTGTGAGCCATAGTAGTTGGAGGAAAGTGCCAATCTGATTTTCAGTGATACATGTACATGCATATAAGCATCTGCACAGTGAACAAACATGGAAGAGTGAGCAAGTGATACATGTACATATGCTTATCTCAGCATGATATGAGGCAACTTTGCCAGTACAGTAAAACCTGTCAAGGCCAAATGCCCTTAGGACCCAGCCCAAGTGTTCAGATGTCGGAGGTGTTCAGCTAATAGAGGGTCAGGGGCGTGGCCTTGTGGCTACATCCTGCACATAAAAACTTTGAGTTCACCTGTACATGTACATGCATTTGGGAATTTACCCGCTCCGATACATACGTATTTTTAGTATTTACCCACTCCGATACATATGTATTTATATAAATTACTAAAACTTAAAGGAAAAATGAAGTCTAAGACAAAAAAAAAACAAAAAACAAAAAACAAAAAAACAAACAAACAAACAAACAAAAAAAAAACCAACTTTATAAAAATTCTAACCACTTGGAAAAAAAAGTTCATAGGATTCATAAACTTCTTACCAACAGTACATGCACTTTTCATTATCATTAGGTTGTTACTGGTACATGTACATGCGTATATTGTACATATACTGAAGTATGTACATCTGTCCTACCCGTAACAGTGCATTTACATGTGCATAATTTGATGATATAATTAAAACATCAATTTATTGTCCAACATTAACACACAATATGTGTATTATCCTTTATTATACTGCCTTAACTTCAGAATGCACTGACTAGTTTAATAAGTATAAACCAGTTTAGTGTACATACAGACGATGATGTTTTTAGTAATTGGAGCATGAAAAAACGGAAAACCAAAAAATGTAATTGAAAATAAACCACGCTTACAACAGATGGACAATTAATACATGTACATACAATAAGCTCTCGAATATTGATTGATATTGATTTTTTAAATGACATGATCTAATAAATTCAAATGTGACTAAAATTTATTTTTTTATGTAATTCTTCAACAAACATTTGAATTTGTGACTTACATGTCACCTGGCTATATACATGTAAATTTGGAAATACCATTACTGATTCAATGAAATTTGCAACTTCACGTATGGACAATATCATATTATGTTACTTAAAAGTTGATCTAGATCTTCCTCTGTGTTTGCCTGTGAGTTGTGAAAAGTAAAAATTAATGTTTACACATTTGGGTATTCCTTTAAGTTTGAAAGGTCATATATGTTGGCTACTGAACTTCACTAGGGAATATAGGCTGAGAATAGTGAACAGGGACTTGCAGTGCAAAGGGAAGTACACATGGGCCTCGGGTGGCAGACGGACAAAAACTGATTATATCTCTCATTGGATAGTAAGATTTTTCAAATGACACAAACATGTGAAGTAGATGAGGAGGGTAGACTGGATATAGGCAGGGACCACGACTGGCATACAAGATAATCATCAGATCATACTATAAAATTTGAGCAAGATACATGGAAGCATTCTGGAGATATCGCAGTGATGAGCCCTAAAGAATATATAATCAGGCTGCCATTTGTTCAAATAAGGTTATGGTCACACCAAAATCTAATCAGTTCATCTTGCTAGGTAAGATTATAAGCATATTGCAAAATTTGAGGAAAAATACATGGAGGCATTCTGTAGATATCATTATAAGGACAGATGGACAACCTGAAAACAGAAAGGGTGACCCTCCCTGGGGTGGACCCTAAAAAAGAGAGTTCAACAGAAAAAGATCATGGAGATTAGGTAGAAAAAACAACCACCCAGAGAACTGAAATAGAGGAAGCTAAGAGATACTATATGGAATGTAGAAAACAGGCAGCAGATATGAAAGGGAGTAAAAATGAACAGATGACAAAGAAAATGGTGGAAGGTGGAGAAGGATCAACTATCTTTTGGAAACAGGTTAACTGGAAGAGAAAGAGTATAACTCAAGAAATCATATAGTGGAAAGAGAACAGACAGGAGGGCAGACATACAAAAAGCATTAAGGGAGAACTGGATGAGATTAATGACTCAAAATGGGGCCAGGGAATTGTGCCAGCATGTCAATCCCAAAGACAGACAAGATCAAAGGGATCCTGAGTTGTGTCACAGAATCAGTAGCATTGAAGTGAAGATAGCTATAGAGCAGATGAGATTAGGTTTTAAGGCCAGGAACAGAAAACATTTTGAGCAAGTTTTTTTGTTTTTTTTAAAAGGGCCAGAGGAAAATGAAGACACTTTACAGATGCTTTTCAATAGAATTATCGTAAAGAAACAAGTGCCTAGGGAATGGAATAGGCTTAAGATATCATATATTTAACATAAAAAAAAAATCAATGTGTCCACCAGGACAAGTGTAGGGGGTATTGCTATTGCATCTAATTTGAGCAAAATACTTAGTCAGGTAATGTACCAAATATTGAGCAGAATACATGTAGTTGAAAGACTTGGGCTTCTGGCAGAAACTCAGAATGGTTTTATACAAGGAACATGGGTAGGGGATCATGTATTTGCATGGACTCCGGTTTTCGAATTGGCAAGACAAAAGCGGAGAAAGGTTTTTATGGGGTTTTTACAGGTCAGAAAGGCATATAAGCTATGGATAGATGCTCCATGGGAAAACTTAGTGGGTTAGGATTTTTAGGCAATTTTGTGAAAATAAAGAAAGCCATACACAAGAATGTAGAATGCACTCTTTTACTGGGAAATGTGGTAGTAGAAAATGCACAGCTGAACATGTAGGCCTAAAGGAAGCTGTGTGCTTTCCCCAATTTTGTTCACTCTCTATGTTAAGGACTTAGGTGAATGGTCAATGGATTGTGATAAGGGAGTAACAAAAGGACACCAGAAAATTGCTGGGTTATATTTTGTAGATGACATTGTGCTCATGGCCAAGTCTCAAAAAGAACCAGAACAAGCTGATTTTCTGTCAGGAAATCAAATGTCGCCGTGCGCCCTTACTATTGTCACCCTTATTTTTATAAATAGGCATACCGATTCTAATGATCTACAGATACATGTATGGTGAAGGTACACTCTTTATTGGCATTTTCATGCAGAATTTCTGCCTCCTAAGTCAAATCCTTGTGGAGTTATCATGTCTGCATAGATTTCAGATGAAATGCCCATGTGACCTTAATAAATAGGCCAAGGTCAAACATCTGCAGTCACAAGCAAGGTCCTACAAGTCTTTCATAGAAACATAGTCACACAAAATTTCAATATCTGTAAGTCAAATCTTTCACTAGTGTGTCTGCAATGATTTTGAAATAGTGGCCATGTAACCTTGAAAAAGGTCAAGGTCACCCATCTACAATCCCAAGCAAGGTCTTATATAGGAACATCTTCACATAAAATTTCAACTTCCTAAGTCAAATCTTTCTCGAGTTATCTATTTTACATGACATGCCCGTGTGACCTTGAAAAATATGTCAAGGTCACCCATCTGCGATCCCAAGCAAGATCGTATATAAATTTCAACTTCCCAAGTCAAATCTTTTATGAGTTATCACATCCACGTTGATTTTGATAAAATGCCCATGTGACCTTAAAAAATAAGTCAAAGTCATGCATCTGCAGTCACAAGCAAGGTCTTACAAAAGTCTTGCATAGAAACATAATCACACAAAATTTCAACCTCTTTAAGTCAAATCTGTCTCGAGTGCATCTGCAACGATTTTTAAAAATTGGCCATGTGACCTTGAAAATATGTCAAAGTCACCCATCTACACCCCCCCCCCCCTTTCATATTAAGGTACATAATCATGCAAAATTTCATCCTCCTAAGTCAAATCCTTGCAGAGTTGTTGCATCCGTGTCAATTTTAGATGACATGCTCATGTGACCTTGAAAAATATGTCAAGGTCACCCATCTGCAATCCCAAGCAAGATCATATATAGGAACATCTTCACATAAAATTTCAACTTCCCAAGTTAAATCTTTCTTGAGTTATCACGTACACATTGATTTTAGACGAAATGCCCATGTGACCTTGAAAAATAGGTCAAGGTCAGGCATCTGCAGTCACAAGCAAGGTCTTACAAAAATCTTACATAGAAACATAATCACACAAAATTTCAACCTCTTTAAGTCAAATCTTTCTCAAGCGCATCTGCAATGATTTTTAAAAAGTGGCCATGTGACCTTGAAAATAGGTCAAGGTCACCCATCTACAATCCCAACCAAGTTCATATCATGGTACATAATCATACAATATTTTTAACCATCTGAGACTACAGTTTATCTAAAATACCCACAAACTTCACAGAGTTTTCAATATATGTGACAGGTCCTAAAAGTAATGTCTGTTGCTTGTCCCGTCTGTGATACATAGTTTTTGTCCTAAAAAAATCAGCATTCAGCATAGAAAAATTTTCAAACTTCTGTGAATATGTTCACAATAATTTATTTGTTGTACACAAGTAGGCAATTAGTAAATTCAACAAAAAATTTTAAAATTGCAAAGACTGAAACTTTCCAAAATGTCCCATCCGTGACAAAATGTTATCATGGAATGCCCCGTCACTGGCCCTCTTCTCTGCTTTCATCTCTGCTACATTCCATATACTGTCTCTTAGCTTCTTCTATATCACCTTGTGAGTACCTGTTTTTCCTGGCTAATCTCCATGCTCTATTTTTAACCCTCTTTCTTTTTATGGCTCCTTTCAGCTCTGGGTCTATTCTGTACCTTAGGTTCTCAACTGGGACTTTCTTTCTACCTATCTTTTCCTGTGCTACCTTAAGAATCTTTCTGATCAGATCCCCATTCATTTCCTGTACTTCTCCTTCATCCTCCCATCTACTCTTCCATTCCTGCAATTCAACTTTTAGACTTTCTTGATACCCTGTCCAGTCTGTTTCCTCCTTAATATTCCACACCCATTTAGTTCCCCCTCAGTTTCTCCTTTGATACTGCATGTTAATGAAGACTATCATCCAGTTATGATCACTGCCTATATCCAATCTTCCTTCATCATCTATTTCACATCTTTGTGTCATCTGATATACCCCATTATCCACTAAAATATAATCAATTATTGTCTGCCTTTCACCAGACGCCCATGTCCACTTTCCTTTACATTGCACATCCGTATTAACTATCCTCAGACCAAATTCTCTTGTAAAATTCAGTAACCTGGTTCCATTTCCATTTATTAGACTATCCCCTCCCTCTATTCCACTCATTCCATTTCCTATGTGCCCATTAAAATCCCCAGCTATCATAATCTGATAGCCCTAATGCTGCTGAATGTCACTAATCATCATTCTCATCCTATCATATATCTGGTCATTCCATTCATTAGGTAACCCCTCACGACCCACATACACTACACCTACTGCTACCTTATTTCCATTTGACTCAATTCCTATCCACTACATCTCATTTTTCACCTTGTTATCTTCTTCCCATGAATCTTGCCATATCTGATGCCACTTTATCCCCTTCTTAATCAAAAACCCTACTCCTCCTCCTTTTCTTTGTCAGCTTTCTTTCACTCTGCCTATCAGCTCATACCCTACTGGGCTACAATGTCCATTCCCTCAATCTCTCTCACATCTCCTATTTCTGCTACTTTGCTTTTATATCCCCTGCAAATCACATATCCTATTTTCATGGCCTTTGTTTTTCTCTTACTCCTTGCACTTTCTTTGTTCCTGCTTCCAACACTTTGCCCAAGAGGCTGCCTAGTAGACACCGAGATTTCTAGTTTCCCTGCTGCTGCACCCACTCACTATAAACCTGCCCTAACCTATCTCCTCCTGCGTGACTAGGGTGCAGTCCATCCCCAGCGAACAACTCCCTCCTGCCAACAAAATCCTCCCATACCTCCCTGAAGGCTATACCCCTCCCCCTACACATTCTACCTAGCTGCCTATTAATCCCACAGATCCTGCTAGCCTCCCAGCTACTCATGCTCAACCTTGGTAGGATCCCCATCACTAACAGCTCACAGTCTAGCTGTCAGGACTATGCCATCTAAGAGTCCCCTGTATCTACCCAAAACTGTCTCTGTACCCACCCTCCCTATTCCCCCCTCCTCCCTGTCTGACAGGTCATCAGTCCCAACCTGGACTATGACCTTTGGGCACTCCCCACTACTCTTGAATAGGGCTATCCCCTCTAAATGCTCCTCTACGTCCCTAATCTTTGCCCCTGGCAGACACACCCTCACCCTGTCACTCCTACAAAAGGTTCTGTCTATCCTCCTAACAATACTACTCCCCATCACAAGTGCCTGTCTAACACCAGCCCTCACCCTCTCTCCTCCCTCCTGGCCTGCATCTCCTCCCGCACTGTCTCCCCTGCCATCTGTGTCTCCTCCCCTATACTCTCCTGCCCACTGGTCCCTGCCTCCTCCTGTGCTGTCTGTTGTCTCACCTCTCTCCCACCTTCCCCTGTTCTGCCCCCGACCACCCTCCTGTCCCCCTACCATGCCAACCCTGCAGCCCTACTCCTATCTCTTGCCTCCTCTAATTCTAGCTTAAGGGCTGCCAACTGGACTCCTAAAGTCTCAGATCTCTTACAGTCCCCCACACCTGTACTTAAAACTATCCTCCCTGCCTCCTCAAAAGTACAGAGCAGCCCAGTACAGCCAAACTCCCCCCACATACATCACCCCTCGCACTGTATGTATCCCTCCCACTCTGCCCCCTGCTATCTCAGTACATGACCAAACATAGACGTAATCTTTATTGCTTGAGGCCCGCCACCTGGCGGGCATGGCAAGAAATACAGACTACAGACCTGAGGCTACATCAAGATGTTTGCCGCAGGTCTGGAGAAAAAGAAAACACCAACCAAAGTGTACTAACTTTAATTGCTCATGTTACCATTTGACCTTACTTCCATGGCAGAGTTAATGAATTTTAATACCTGCTTTATGACAAAGTTGTCCCCATCATTACAATTCAATATAAATGTGAGTTTGTCTTGGTCATCTAGGGACTCAAAGTTGTAGACTCTCAGTGAGTTAAAAAGGGTGGTTCGGAGTGTATTGTATTTTGTACATTTCATAATAAAGTGAAATTCATTCTCAACTTCTTCCCTCTGGCAGTGGCAGCATAATCTATAATCTACAGGGGTTCTGCTGTATCGGCCTTGTTCAATATGCAGGTTATGGGCACTGATTCTAAGTTTAGTTAGTGATTTTCTTTTCTGTATAGGGAGGTTGAGATCCAAATATTTTTCTCTTTCAAAGTTTGTTCCTTTTAGTTTACAATAAGTTCTCAGTTTGTTCGATTCCCTCCCCTCTCCATTTATATATTTTGACCAGTTGTCTGAATAGTTGGAGCACATTTTGTAGTACAGTTTTTTATACATATCCTAATATCAACTCCCCCAACATTTTCCCTATAGTTATGAAGTTCAAATTTTTGAAATAATGACTTCATGTGTTTGAGCCAGCAAATTCTATTTTGTTGTGTCATATAGTAATTTTCACGTAATGATTTAGAAACTAGGGTATCTTCACTGAGGCTGTGCAGGTGATACCAATACTTAGCTGCAGCACATAGGCTGGTAATGAGGAGGGGGAAGGCACCAAGTTCACCTTTAACAGCTGCTGTGCAACTTTTCCGGTGGACTCCCAGGATGAAGAGACAAAGTTTCAAATGCACTTGTTCAGTGGGAGTGCGTTCAAAAATTTGCAAAAAATTTTCATTATTAAGACTATGTAGGAGATAAGGGGCCCAAATTTCACTGGCATACGTAGCAATGGGCACAATAAGGCTTTTGAAAAGTTTCAGAGATACATCAATATTCCCGTGGGTATTAAAGTATTGCAAGTTGAATAGCGCTTTATTAGCTTTTTCTTTAAGTTTAGATATAGCAAGATTAAAAGTACCAGCGGACGAAAATTCAATACCTAAATAACAGTAGTTTTGAGTAATTTCAATTTGTGAGTTCTTATAATAAAAGACAAATTTTCTAATTTTTGCACCTCCCTTATTGAAAATGATAACTTTAGTTTTCTTGAGGTTAACAATAAGTTTCCACTCATCACAATAAGCCTCTAGTTTGTGCATTGCCTTTTGAAGGCCCAAGCTGCTTTCAGATAGTAAGACGAGGTCATCTGCATAAAGTAAACAGTTTATGGGGCAGGAGTCAAGCCCGACAGGACTGCAAGTTTCATCAAAAATATTTGGGAGATCTCCGAGAAATAGATTGAAAAGACTAGGACTTAGTACACAGCCCTGCTTAACCCCAACATTAGAGGACAGTTTTTCAGTGTGGCCATGTTCAGTTTTGATTGAGTAAGACACTTCTGCATACATGTTTTGCAGCAGGCCCAAAAAGTTACCACCTATGCCACATGTAGTGAGTTTATAAAAGAGGGCCTGGCGCCATACTGTGTCGAAGGCAGACTTAAAGTCTACGAAGCACGAGAACAAGTATTGCCGGGGTAGCTTATTTATATATTTATCAATAATAGTTTTTAGAGTAAGAATATGGTCAGAAGTTCTACTGTTTCTCCTAAAGCCTATTTGATTATTTGGGATGGTTTTGTGTTTTTCAGTGAAGTCTGTCAGTCGACTATTGAGCACAGAGCAAAGAAGTTTACTCACATGACTGGATACCGCTATGCCTCTGTAATTTTCAGGGCTGTGCGCACTCCCCTTCTTATGGATTGGGGAAATTGAGTTAGTTCTCCAGCATTCTGGGAACTGTTGGTTTATAAGAATTAAGTTAAATAATTTAGTTAAGGTAGGTAATAGGGCTTGTTTACTGCTTTTGATCATTTCATTTCTGATACCATCCAGACCAGGAGATTTGTTATTTTTCAGTTTAGAGATAGCTTTGCTCACTTCTTGGGTAGTGATCCTGAAGTTAAGTTCAGAGAAAACCAAGTTTTTGTTCTCACTTATGAAAGATTCCAGAAGTGGATCATGGAAGTTATCTGGTTGATTAAAAAGGTTATGGAAATGCTTCCACCAATTACTGGGGCTAATAGGGTTTACCGACTTCTTGGACTCACGCTCTGTTAGTTGGTGATAGATGTCCCAGAACTGTTTAGGGTCTCTACCTTCCAAATTTTGAAGTTGTGTTATGAGTCCCTCTTGGAAGATTCTCTTCTTTTTATTTAGTAGTTTTTTGTATAATTTTCGTTTATGTCAGTAATGATATAGTAACGGAGTGTTAAAGGGCTGAGCTCTAAGTCTACTGCACATTTGTTTGAGATCTTTGTAGATGGTCCTGCAGTCCTGATCATACCATTTTTTCTGTTGTTTCTTTTGTTTGTTTGATTTGTTAGTACGGGAACCTCTTTGTTTAATGTTAGCAACCTTAGCAGCTGAATAGAAAATTTTGTTTAGTTTTGCCACAAAGTCATTAATGCTATTGGAGTCTGATTTATTAAGTAGCTGCGATAGTTCAGAAATCTGGGATTGGATTGATGTTGAGCCTAGTGCATGTTGAAATTTAATGTCGTCCCCTTTAGACCATAAAAAGGTTGGGGCTTCCGAGCGAATAGTAAGTTCTTCAGGTTCAGACCAGGAGTACGTTCCAGTTGTGATACTAGCAGATATCATACAGTGGATAGACCATGGGGTAAGCTTATGAACATGGAAGTAACTTAATTTACATAGAAGTGAGTTATGAGCAATCATATAATCTATGACACTAGGGGCACCTACATGATTGTAACAGGTTGGATAACCTCTACTATCACCTAGCAACCTGCCATTAAGAATTCTCAGGCCAGAGGTCTTGCAAATATCAAGCAGTTTCTTTCCGTGGGTATCATGGATGTAGTTGTCAGGCACAGGGATGTGCGGGCTGGAGTCTTGCATAATGAAGTCTTCTGCAAGTGCAGTGCGTGCATTAAAATCACCGCATATAAGACAATCACCAACAGCAGAATAATTTGCAATATCCTTGTCCAGCAATTCAAAAATGTCATCCCTTTTTTTGCTGTAGGAGGAGTTTACACGGCTTAAATATACAAAGGCGATGTATAAATCAGTTTGCATGTTGAAAAATTGTTTGCACAGTTTCAACCAGAGAATTTCTGAGTTGTATTTTGGCATAATTTTGATGCCTGGTTTGATACTGTTTCGAATGCATACCGATATTCCACCGTAAGCCTTTTTGCCTTTGTTAGGCTTTTTTCGGGAGTTAAATTCAATAAAGTAATTTTCCAGATTGGGGAGATCTGTTTTAGTTTCTGGATCTAAGTGTGTTTCAATAAAGCCAATGATATCTAAGTTGTCCACTTGCTCTTGGAAGTCGGTGTCGTTAAGTTTGCAAGACCTCTGACCCCCAATTCTTTGATACAAACCATCTACGTTCCATGCTCCCACTGTAATGGAAGAATGGACATTTGTTTTGGACATTGTATACAGGTCGAAAGTTATCGTGAAACCAGAATGCTACCTCAATACTGAATGACACAAATTAAAATAATGAGTAAATGTATCTATCTCCGTGGACTCTGTACCTCGCCCCCCGTCTCCTGCCCCTTCCTCTGCTATCCTCTGATCCCGCCCTCCTATCTGTTCCTATCGTGCATCAGCCTGCTTTCCCCCTCTAGCACACCTCCCTCTTGCTGCCTTCCCTCGCCCTTCTCTCCTACTCTGTGGCACACCACGACCCGACATACTGACTCTCCCTAGTACTACTCTGCGTTTTACTCAGTACATCAGTAGGCCCACAGAGGGCGCTTACCAGTTGAAATACCCCAAGACGAATATGTTACATGTTGTGAAATATACGATGAAGTTTACGCACTTTTCAATCCGGGATCGTCCTCTTTCCATCGTATTTTCTTAATTTTAACAGATTTTCCGCTTAATGTGGCAAGAACAAGCCTCTGTCGAAAGAAATTTGACCCCTCAAAAGACAGCGTGCTTCCCATGGGCGCCGCCATATTGATCCTTTACGATGCAAAGCTAGGATCTTAACTGGGTTACATATTTGACACTCTAATCTTTACCATGTATTATGATGTCTCAAAAGTGAAAAGATATATAATTCATGCAGCTAACCAAAAATGGACCTGAATGAGTTGTTAAAATACTTTTTCCTCATGAGTACTTCACAATATATATTTACTATTTTGATCTTACAGAACCCTTGCTAGCTCTTTTTACAGAACTTCCGTTGAGCTGTTGATGGAAAAGGTAAGGGCAAAGCAAATGACAAAGTGCACAAAAATACGAATTATGCAACTTCTGCAAGTATGCCTGACCTTGCACAATTAATCTGACACTGACCTCAGTTTAATATTTGACTTCAAATGAGATTTTTATTGTTGACTTCAAGAAAGGCATCGATAAATTTTACTTTAAATTGACAGTGAGATTTTGCTGAACGCGTAATAATCAAACTGGTAAATGAACGCGGGATAATTGCCATTCTAAATTATTGCTGAACAGGCAGGCATTTGATCACGATCACGGATTTAAGTGTTGTGCAATAACCGCCTGTTGCCGGTTGTAATATGTTTCCACAGCCTGGCACAGGTATAAGCCAGTTCTCACCAGACCATCGTATACAGCTTTTGTTACTTCTAACGGCGTATGTTGAACTTGAGAGCAATAAAAGAGCCTCTTTGCCTAGAGAGGGAATGAAACTGAAAGGCTGGCTAGTGATTTGAACCTGGAGGAAGTACATATTTGATGAAAGTGTGGAACACACGAAAGTAATTGGGTTAGTAGGCTCATAACTTGTGCATAAGATGTAACACGAGTTTGTATATTTTCCTCCAAATTCCAATGCCATGGCTTAGCACTGACTGCAACACAGAAGTCCAGGTAAAACTTTTCGGAGTGACTATTTTCACCGTACGGTGAGAATAGCGTTTTGTCTATTTTCACCGTACGGTCAGAATAGTGTTTTGTCTATTTTCACCGTACGGTGATGGTAGAGTTTGGTCTAATAGACTACATTCGTTGTACAGTGAGAATAGGGGCTGCTCTATTTCTACCGTGCGGCAATAGTAGAGAAGTCAACCAGGGAAGAACATTTTGGAAAAGCATTGTGTCATGATATTGCACACAATGAGAATTGGAACCAACATTTGCTGAAATAATTAAAATAGCCTTAACCTCCCAGTTTGAGCATGGTTTATAAATAAATGAGATCGGTTGAGATGTTATTTCAGCTTTTATTATCTAACAGCTTTTATAGACCCAACACTCTGTATTTTTTATGTGAAAAGGCAAAAATTTAAGTGACAAGACAAAGTAGGAACTATTTTAATATTGTCACAGATGGTAGTAACGGAACTTAAGGGTAATATAGATGTATCTCGTTATGACTTATTTAAGGATCGCATTAAAAAAAAAGAAAGAAAAAAAAAACACGAAGCAACGAAAATGAAAGGGTGGGTACAGTGAATATACATCAATTTGAGATGTTGAAAAGCCAAACATTCAATGCTGTCACGGTGCCAAGGAAATTGCCTCACAGTAAACCATCCGTAAGCGGGCACTTTGCTTTGGTCCCGTTTCCTATTGACTTTATTATGAAGCTAGTTGTCTCCCTAAAGTAAGCATTTTTCTCCAGTCTTAATTTGCCTCAGTTCTATGTGACAAGCCATAACCATATATTTGCACAAAGGCTCTCAATTTCTATTTTCCAAATGGTGAAAATAGAGCCGCCTCTATCCTCACCGTGAAAATATACCAAACTGTACCATCACCACCATACGGTGAAAATAGACCAAGCGCTATCCTCACCGTACGGTGAAAATAGACAAAACTCCTTCCAAACGCTATTCTCACCGCACGGTGAAAATAGACCAAACGCTCTTTTCACCGTACGGTGAAAATAGCATCGTCCAAAACTTTTATTTAACAGAGTGACTATTTTCACCGTACAGTGAGAATAGTGTTTCAGAACTCTCATATTGGGAGAACCACAAAGAGTGAGATTTGATTGCTAGGGGGGTCGGAGAGCATGACCCACCCACCCCCTGGAAAATTTTGAAAATTGTGAAGTAAAATGGTGCAATCTGATGCATTTTAGGGCCTTTATATTACAGGACCAAAAAGATACCATCAGTGATCTGTGTATGCTAGGCTAGCGTGTTTTGGAAGCAAAAAAGTGTCTTGGGAATGTTTAAATGTGTGGTAATTTTATGACATGACAGTGGAATACCTAAGACACACGCTCAGTGAGTGAGACTTGATAGGTTTGGTGTTTTGTCTATTTTCACCGTATGGTGAGGATAGAGTTTGGTCTATATTCATCATATGGTGAGAATAGGGGCTGCTCTATTTCTACCGTACGGCAATGGTAGAGAAGTCAACCAGGGAAGAATATTTTGGAAAAGCATTGTGTCATGATATTGCACAAAAAGAGAATTGGAACCAACATTTGCTGAGATAATAAAAAGGCCTACCATCCCAGTTTGAGTTTATAATGAGATCACATGAGGTGTTATTTCAGCTTTTATTTAATAGCTTTCATAGAGCCAACAATCTGTATTTTTTATGTGAAAAGGCAAAAATTTAGGTGACAAGACAAAGTGGGAACTACTTTAATATTGTCACAGATGGAAGTAATGGAACTTAAGGGTAATATAGATCTATCTAGTTATGACTTTAGTAAAGGATGGCATAAAAAAAAGAAGTAGAAAAACACAGCAATGAAAATGAAAGACTAATGGGTGGGTAGAGTAAATTTATCAGGGTTCACACAGGACCTTGAAGTGCTTGAAAGTACTTGAATTTGCTACATTCATTTTCAAGGCCTTGAAAACCTTGAAAATCCAGAATTTTGCACAAAGGTCCTGGTAAAGTCCTTGAATTTTATTTTTAAGCATCACCCAATGAGGCAAGTTGCCAAGAAATATGAATATTTTTCCCAAAATTTAGCATTTATGAACTTGAATTACATTAAGATGAACACATTCTGCTGTCATTTTCCTTGAAGTGGCTGGCAAATTCCATTTGTCAAAATGTAACACCGCAAATATACAAAGTATCTTTTTGCTTTTAACCCCCTTTTAACCCATGTAGGTTTGACAGTTCTTATCAAATCAGGCCTAACCAATTATGTTAGCCTTATTTACATGTACAGCCTACTTTCTGGGACAAATACACTGTATCAAACATACAGGTAAGAAAGTACACCACCTTTCTAGAAAAGAAACTGGGGCATTCTTGTGAAAAATATGCATGGGGATAGGTACATTTTCAGGTCTAATTTTACCCATATGTAGTTGTAGTAATTTTATAGACTAGATAGAGTCAATTTCAGGAATACAACCCATACTGGCTGTAAGCCTACATAAGTCACAGTAAACTCATAAAATAATCCATATTGAATTTATCTTTAAAAGGACTTTCGGTAATATGATCCACATATAGGCTTCTTTATAAGTTTATAGAAAGTCTACTGCCTATTTCAAAAATTGAGTCTGATTCATATATGGTTGAAATAAATAATAAATATGGAATAAGATGCATTGGTCTTATTAGTAGAGGGTTGAAAAGTGATGATTTAAACAATTTGTCTGTTGTGTTCTATTGCTGGATCTGGTCCTTGAAAACTTGATTGAAGTGCTTGAAAAAGTCCTTGAAAGTCTTTGAATTTACTTTTCACGAACCTGTATGAACCCTGATTTATATACATCAATAATATATTTAAGATGTTAAAAAGCCAAACATTTAATACTGTCACGGTGCCAATGAAATTGCCTTACAGTAAATCCTCTGTAAATGGGCACTTTGCTTTGGTCCCGTTTCCTTCTGACTATACTATAAAGCTACCTATCTCCCTAAAGTAAGCATTTTGCTCAAATCTTAATTTGTCTCAGTTCTATGTGACAAGCCATAACCATAAATTTGCAAAAAGGCTCTTAATTTTGATTTCCAGATGGTGAAAATAGAGCCGCCTCAATCCGCACCGTGAAAATATACCAAACTGTTCCATCATTACCATACAGTGAAAATAGACAAAACTCCTTAAGAATATATTTGAGATGTTAAAAAGCCAAACATTTAATACTGTCACGGTGCCAATGAAATTGCCTCACAGTAAATCCTCCATAAATGGGCACTTTGCTTTGGTCCCGTTTCATACTGACTATACTATAACGGTATCTAACTCCCTAAAGTAAGCATTTTGCTCGAATCTTAATTTGTCTCAGTTCTGTGTGACAAGCCATAAGCATAAATTTGTGAAAAGGCTCTTAATTTTGATTTCCAGATGTTGAAAATAGAGCCGCCTCAATCCTCACCGTGAAAATATACCACACTGTTCCATCATTACCATACAGTGAAAATAGACAAAACTCCTTCCAAATGCAATTCTCACCATATGGTGAAAATAGCATCGTCCTTAATTTAAAGGACCTGGCTACTGCATCGGGTCTGGTTTGGGTTGTTGAAGCAACTACAGAGCCGGACCCGGTACTGCAGACAATATGCATAGGAAAGCCCGATCTGGTACTCTATCCAATACTGTCAGAAATCACTTGAGTGCTGGGTTCACCATCGCATACTGTAAGCAAGGAGGCTGCACTAGTGTAGCCTCTTTGTTGTAAGAAGGCACTGGAGTGCCGGGTTTTGTCCATGTAGAAAACAGGACCCGGTGGCAAGGAAATTCATGTCCTAGGGCATGATGTACTGTAGAATATGTAGAATACGAGTGCAAATCTGTCGCTTGTGTATACTAAACAAGGCATAACTATGAGCCTTAACCTGTGTACTACAGGCCTAAAGGATTTACATTTTGAAATACTGCAGATGGAGTGACGATACTAGAATATCACGATAAAGACATCATTACAGGAGCCAATCACAGGCCTCCAGGTTCTGTATCTGGAAAATAATCTGCAACTGGACCAATTCTGTAGACGCGTCGTAATTTAAAACCACATGGGTACGTCGTATTACAGAAAGTTACCAAAAGCAACTGAAAGCAAGCTATTTTTAGTCATGTAGTGAAGAGAACAGAAATACACAGGTTGCAAAGCATGCTTGCAAGCTTTCTTTCTGAATTGTTTAATTTTTTTCCAAATAATTCTATATTTAACTGGTATGATATTAGTTACCACAGGCATATATGTACAATGATAGACCTGTCACACAAGTTGGGTGGACGGTGTAGTAGAAACAAAGTTTTACCTAGCCTTGGTCATTCATTCCATACCATCACAAAGGCAAATCCCCATCCAATGTGATATCAACTATTGTCAACGAAGCCTAGTTAAAACTGTACTACAAGAAGCAAACATATGGTAAACTTGACAAATTAATTGTTGTTTTTAGTAACATTTCTTATTTCACTGCAGTTAGGTCACCTGTTATTGATGGTCACATGCAGGCCCACATGTTACAATGATTTCTACTGTATCAGGGCCATATTGGTCTGGCGATATAATGGGGCTCTTCACATGAGCTTTGCTACACTCAGGCCCAAGATGCCTATGTTTGTTGTTGAATTTTCGTCATGCATGCTGCTTTGTAGCACATGTTGTTTTCAATGTATTCAATGTCATCTTCAGATTTTTGCAACACTCAGACCCGATAGCACAACTTTTTTTTTTTTTAAATAAATAAAAGCACTGTTCGTCATACATACTACTTTGTAATACATGTCCTATACCATGTATCCAATGTCTCCTGATCTGCATATATCATGTACACTGTATATATGATAACCAAATGGGAACATATTTAGAGTTTACTATCTAGGAAAGGCATAAATGCATCAATTCTCATTTTTTTTAGCTCAGTTGACTTATCAGTCAACTAAGCTTTTAGGAGGCTCAGTTGTTTGTCTGTTTACTGTCCACAATTCACAATTTTGGTTTCCTCTCCAAAACCGGTGGCCAGAATGTCTTCAAACTTGATGGGGATCTACCTTGGGTGGCTCGCTACCAGGTTGGTCCAAGTGGTCATGTTCCAGTGATTTTTAGACTTTTCATCTGTTTGCTTCTTCCGTTTTTTTTTTTTTTTTTTTTTTGGCTATCCTAGGGACTCCTAGTTCATAATTGTTCACAAGGTGGCCCTGCATTTTTTTTTTTTTTAATGATATTTTGGTGTGTGTTTTCCTATTTTCAACTTCTTTTCCAGAACCGTCACTCAGATTAAGCTGAAACTTGGTGGGCATGCTCCTTGTAAAAAGGTCAAACAAAGTTGTATACTACGTATCACTGTTGTGGATCCTGATTTTTAACATTTTTTTTTTTTTTTTCAATTTTGGGTACTTATCAGTAAATGCACCTTTCCTATTGATTATTATGCAAGTCAGTGGGCTTTCAAATGCCAATTTACATTTTTGACTTCTTCTCTGAAATGGTGAGCCTGATTCACATCATACTTAGTGGCAGTGTACCTTGGCTGAGTCTCTTTCATGTTTGTTCAAGTGGTCACACTGAAGTGATTTTTGGATTTTTTATGAATTTTGTTGTTCTTTTTGAGGGCACACCAGTCAGCCAATTTCTTCGATATCACAGAGGAACACTCCCAGGGACTCCTTGTTCATAATTTGTTCACCAGGTGGCGATGCATTTTTTTTCTCTATTTTTTAAATTTTTTTGTGTGTGTTTTCACTACTTTTTACTTCTCCAGAACTGTCACTCAGATTAAGCTGTAACTTGGTAAATATGTTCCTTATGAAAGGGTCAAACAAAGGTGTTCACTACAAGGCACTGCTGTATATTCCTAATTTTTAACATTTTTTTTTCAATTCAGGTACATGTACTTACCATTAAATGTACCTTTTTTGTTTATTATTACATATGTAAGTCAATGGGCATTCTAATGCTGAATATCATGTATTTTCTCCCCTGGGTAGTAATTTTCTTCTTAAAGTTCTGTTTAAATATTCTACAGTTTTTCATGCTGCTGTAAAATTTATATTTTTAATGATTTTTTTTTAGACAAATCTTAGAAATATTGGTAAATGTCATATGCACTTGGCTAAAGCTCAACACAGGTCAATTCAGTTGCAACTGTTATTTTTTGAAGAAGCATAGGATAGCTGAGCATGGGTTGTTCACACAGCCCTCTTGTTTAATCAAATGTAGTGACATGCATAATTTGTGGAAATACTGTAAAATTGATATTTTTAATATAACTAATTTGTCAATATATTTGTTTATAAAATGTAATGAAATTTTAGAGTTAAAAAAACGACTGATATTGATAAATTGTAGGCTAAAGGCTAAACTGGCATTTTTGTATTTGCTTGGGTTTTATTGGAAACCATATAGAATATATTATTTTGCAAAAATGCTGAAAATTGTGGATTTATTTCACCGTAAGCATAGGCAGGAGCTCCATCATACACCCCTTTCTTTTGGCTATGGGTTTATTTTTTTAATGTAGGGCTCTTAGGGATAAACCCAAAACACTGAAGACTTCATGGGATTACACATACATCATCTGAAAAAGAAAGGATAGATTTTCCTTTGAAATTGTTTAATGATTTGCAACATTATCTTTTCTCAATCTCATTATAAAATATATTTTAATTTGCTTTTTTTTTGTATTTTCTTTATGAAGAAGGCAGACATTTGGGACAGGAATTTGTATAGGGCTTGGTCCGTTTTTCCTGTCATTAGTAAAATACTGTAGTTCTAGAAATTTAGCATGTGGCTAATTTCGTGCAAACTTGTTTTTTCATACATCAAGTACTGGGTGCGAAAAAGCGCAAAATTAAGTTGAGCAGGAACATTTCTGGAACTACAGTATGTTTAAACCAGGAATTAGAAAAGATTTAGGGGAGAAAAGTGGGAAAATACTGCGAGGTTCAAGTATATGAATCAGTGTTTTCCCCACATTATAAGCTCAAAGGTGGCCCACCTTTCAGCTTTTTACCAAAGGCAAGTCCCTATAGTGATCACATGTTTCGTCTGTCCGGATCATTTCCGCATGATAACGTGATAAGTTTTTGAGCTAGGGCTTTCATATTGCACAGGATTTTAGTCCTCTATAAGGGCTATCTTAAGGTCTTAGATGGTGACTTTGAGCCAATATCCAAAGTCACAGAGCCACATGAGTGGATTTGATAACGCATGATTATTTGAGAAGTTTTTGAGGTAAGTCTTTCATATTGCACATAGTTATTGTCCTCTGTAAGGGCTAGGTCAAGTTCAAAGATGGGTGACCAGGACCCAATTCCTAAGGTCACAGAGCCACATTGGTTAATTTGGTGTCTGCATGATAACTTGAGAAGCTTTGAGTTAGGGCTTTTATATTGTACAAGGTTATAGTCCCTTGTAAGGGCTAAGTCAAGTTCAAACATCAAAGATGCGTGACCTTGACACAATTCTCAAGGTCACAGAGCCACATCTGTCTGGATCATTTCCACATGATAGCTTGAGAAGTTTTTGAGCTAGGGCTTTCATATTGCAGAGGGTAATTGTCCTCTGAAGAGCTAGGTCAAGTTCAAAGATGGGTGATCTTGACCCAATTCCCAAGGTCACAGAGCCACATTAGTCAAGTTGTTGCCGCATGATAATTTAAGAAGTTTTAGAGATAAGGCTTTTATATTGCACAAACTCAAAGTCCACTGTAAGGGCTAGGTCAAGTTCGAAGATGGGTGACCTTGACATGATTCCCAAGGTCACAGAGCCACATTAGTGAATTTGGTGTCAGCATGATAACTTGAGAAGTTTTCAAGCTATAGGGATTTCATATTGCACATCATCAGAGTTTTCCATCAGGCCAAGGTGAAGTTCGAACAGGAGTGACCTTGACCCAATTTCCAATGTCACACAGCCCTTCAAAGTTTTGTGAAAGTCAGTGTCTGCCCAATGATTATAAGCTTTTTCATTCATGAGTTTTAGATTGTACAGGATTATACTAGGGCTAAGGTTAAGTTCGAACATGAGTGACCTTGACCACTTCTAAAGGTCACACAGTCACTTATTTGCTCCTGGAGGCTGGATTTTATGTTCAATGAAATATTACTGTATATAGCTGACGCTGAAACAGGTAAGTTTACCCAATATCCAAGGTGAAATATATTTGCTGTGTCTAGAATACAAGGCAAAGGCCCAGCAGCAGTTGAAATGGAACATAGAATCAAAGTCCGACCAGTTTCACTGTTAGAGAGAAAAAAAAAGATATATTTGCTGACCTAAATTGTCTCATGTTTGTGCACGACGGTCCCCACAGTGGTACAAGCACGACTATTAGTTTGCTGAAGAATGGGTGAATACAGAAGAGCAACAATAGGAGGCTCAGACTTGTGTATTGCCATTACACATGCATGTAATTTGTTACTAACAAAGGAAACTAATGCCACTTACAGTGTACAATGTTTGTGGCATTAGTTTCCTTTGTGTAACATGATATAAATAACTATAAAGGTTCTAGTTGGTTGGAGGCTGGTAAGTTCTTATGGTAAAGCTGTGTGTGAGGTAAGTGTTGATGACAGAAGACATACAGTTTGTATTAAAAGCAAATATGTATTCATAACTGTGGCTCTCTGCTTGTTTGTTGTAGTCCTGTATCATGTGACAATGATACACATACAGATGGCCCTTTAAAATGATTGATATGAATGAGACTAGGGTTCAGCAGTGGACCCCTGGTTCTGGTTATATTCCCAAACACTCATTGCCTGTACATGTACTTCACTTTTTCTTAAAACACCTTCCCTCTGACCCTGCTCCTGCCTGTAAGACTCAGGTCTTTCCCATGTTCTGTACGTGCATACAGTCATGGGAACCCTGATGAGGGCTGTGTCCTTTCCCTTTCTATCTCCAGCACCTGTCACTCTTGTTAATTCTGATTTAATTCTAACATTTTTTTTTCTCCCAACACTCTACCAGAAAGTCATATACAGTTCTGACACCTTTCTATCCTTCTGACCAGCTGGCTGTCAAACCTAGAATGATTGATGCCACATCTTCTAAGCCCGGAGTGTCCTTGTAACCCGTACAACTATGATCCTCATAATTCTGTTTCATAAATGTCTCATCTGTGTATGCATCACACTGTATTAAACCAATGCAGGGCTAGAATTTCGGTGAGAATCCATTCTCGTAAAGATTCTCCTAAAATTGTCTTTCTTTAAAAAGAAAACTAATTGACAAAAATCCAAATAGATTCTTGCAAAATTTTGCGAAATGCTGGCCCTGCAATGGTTTACCATGCATCTAATGTGCCTCCTGGGAACAAACTCTCAGCGTACTGTTCTAGTGGTTGTAGTGCATTTCCGCCTCCCCTTTTCTAAATTGATAACTCCTGTCCTACTCTGAAATAAAAAACTTGGATCTCTTCCCTCCATCTCAGCATGTGCCTTTTGTTGGCTTGCTCCGAGCCTTTCGTGTACAGAAATGTTAATTTGTTTGCGTCATTACCCTCAAGAGTAAGAGTAACCTTCCTTATAAATTTATGGTTGGTAAGTAAGAGATAATCAGCAGTGGGAACACACCCTGTGCACACCAAAATTTTCTGTATCGGTTTGTGCCTTCTGATTATTACTGGTTGTGACCTCCCCCTTCACTCTTGGTTGGCCAGCTCAGGGCTCTACAACTTGCATGTCCACAAGCTCAGGATAATTCAAACTCAAATCCAGACAAGCTAAAATTTCAAAGCACTAGCCCAGGGGCCAACAAAGAATTTAGTTGTCTCAATTAGATTTGTATACGTGTAGATAGACAAGCAATTTTCAAGTAAAGCGCTATTAAAATGTCAAAACTACTAGCCCTGAGGACTAAAGTTGGTAAAAAGAAATGCAGAACCCTGCAGCTTGATTATCTCATGTTAGTATGGGTGGCTTATCATCAAGAAAGAAAAAAAATCCAAAGAACAGACACATCATTACAGTCACACAATCACAGCTTGGTAGTTTCAAAATATTTTTCGGTAGAAAATAAAGACAGATATTTAATGTTAGTCACAAAACTGAACCACTAGTGTAAGTCCTGTCTTGAAAGACCACCCATGCAGATACTTTTGCGTGGACTTTTCAGAAAAACGAAGGCATATATTAAATAATAGTGACAAAACTGATCTGCTACAGTGGGTCCTGTCTTGAAACACCATGATTTTGTGATGCCAGGAGGTGCTCCTTCAAACAGGTTTCACTGAACATAGATGATGTTTGTTGTAAGTGTTACAAGGACATCCTTGGATGCAAAATACAGAAGTTTGCGATGTTTGTTTGGTTCAATTTAATACTTTTGAATTTTATAAGGAATTTATCTGGTTCAAGTAGCAATGTAGATAGCCAACTTCATCAGAAGCTCAATGAATCTAAGGGAGTACTGTATAAGCAATCAACTTGCTGGAGACATGGCAATGTCAGAAAATGCCACACAAGTCAATTTTGAGAAGCAGCGTGGTGTGTTTTGAGTAGCAGTTGTGATGCAATGTTCACTGGTACTGGTCTTTCCTAGTTTTGCCTCTTAACTTTCATTGTACATCAACGAAAGTAGTGTGTTGGTGTACATGTTGTAATGGGGTAAAGTACATATAAGCTGGTCCCTTTGTCTCTGCACTGGGGTACAGGTGCATGTAAATTTGAATTGTATGCATGAGCCAGAGCTTTGAGTGATTTCCTGATTTCTGTCCGAGAGACATAAGTTTCACAAGTTAATGCTTGTAGCATAGAACCAGAACACTTGCCATCTAAAGGCTACATGTACATGTGATAAAGTAAAACTGACTGGGGATGAAAACATGAACAGTTTGATAAGTATGAGATTAAAATGAAATAAGATCCCTGTCCTCTACTTCTTTCCCCTAAATGTTGCTGGAGGCAGAAAGTTTTGGAATTGTCACATGGAGTTGGCTGCATGCAAGGTTTCACAACAACTTGATGAGAACGAATTTTAATGCCAACAGTCTGCATGGTTTCTCTTAATGCATACTTTACGAGAATGGGGAAAAGATACATGTACTGCCAATGCCACTGAAACAATATTTGCAACTCATACTTTTCAATTTTAACACAATACTCTGGAAAGCCACAAGTTGTTTTATAGAGTCTTCCTTGTCACACTTACTCACTTTACATTCAGATGACAGTGTGGATTGCTTTATTATGTATCAAATGTGAGTTGAAATACACTGTACTTACATAAATAAGTTTTTCTTTTTATTGTACACAGGTGGTTGCATAAACAACAAGGCACACTGCCATAATGTCCCTCTTTGGAGCAAATACATCATTTGGAGGAACAGCAAATGTGTTTGGAGGTGCAACACAAACAAACTTTAATCCCATGAAAGACATTGAAGTGACTTCTCCCCCAGATGACAGTGTCAGCTCACTGGCATTTAGTCCTGGCACATTACCGTCTACATTTCTTATAGCTGGCAGCTGGGACAATAATGTGAGTACTTTTCTGTGCCAGTAACTAACTTTGATTCAGGGTTCAGTGTGTAATTTACAGTACATGTATTGCATACTCTTACCATGTAGTGTAAGTCTTGAACCATTTATTTTACATAGTGTATGAGTGAAGTCCAGTTTTGACTTATCATATACAGCGGTCCGGAGACCCCTGCCATCCATGTGGCCTCTGATGAGAGACCTACATTGTAGATGTGCTTACAGCCCCCTTTTCAACATTTAGGCCGAAAGGCACTTCCCTCCCGGGCACCTCCAACTGCTATAAGTTCATTCCCTGGCTCATAAGTTCTAGCTGAAAACTGGAATCTGCCCAACAGAATTTCAAAATAAAAAATGGTACAGCTATTTCTGTGGTTTGGTCATCTTTCTATACAGTTAGGCCAACAGTTTCCACATACATGTATTTTTGAAGTGTTTATTTTCATGATTTACTGACTTTTAAAGTTTTAGTGCAAAACCATCAAGAAACTGCCAGATCCAGTAAAACATGTAAAATGCGCTGAATTAATCATGTTAATTGTGTTAACAAACTTAAAATTTAAATACATGTTGGACTATTCAGCTAGGTTCTATTCTGTTTTGGCATTTATTCTACCCTTGCTTACTGCACACAGTGGTACCTGCTGTATGCACCCACTGCTGTGAGCAGCTGTATTGCTTTTTGTGGGTGCTAGGCTTGGACATAGGAGCCATTTTCTTTGCAAAATTTACCTGTGGTTACAGGTCACATGCTGTGGGTGGCCACATACATCAGATACCACTGTACAGTATTATAAATTAAACAGCAGATCTATGGGGGTAGGCAGAGGAAGGAGTTTCCTATTGTGTTAAATGTGTTAAATGGTACAGGTTCGGTGCTGGGAAGTGCAACAGAGTGGACAGACAATACCCAAGGCCCAGCAGACACATACAGGTCCAGTCCTTGATGTGGCATGGAGTGATGTAAGTAGCTTTAATTATGAGATGCAGACACAATTGGTATTTAAAATGTCACTTTCTGAAATCCATAATGTAATGTAAATTTATACAACATTTATAAACAATACTTTTGTGTATGTTAGTCAAGAAATTGTTTGGGTAGACTTAACATTTCTGAACTTGAAAAAAAGCTTGCAATGGAAAGGAGATTTACGCTGCACTTATACTTTCCCCCTGTTTTATTCTCTGATTCTTTTCTCATACAAATAGCAGGGCCAGAAAATTCCTATGTCCTATTGTCCAGGACCTGTAAAATGTGAAGCAGGACAAGTGAAAATTCAGTAAAATAACATACATGTAAGTGATTGAGGCAATTGTCATCGGACAAGTGCACCCATGATGGAATTTTCTCACCCTGTGAAGATTCTGGATATTCATCTTCCTTTTTGATGACTCAGATTGAAAGCATGTCACATAAATTCATAAGGTATGCAGTTTTCATTTTACCATGGCCTAATCATGCTGATGATTTTGATATGATCACAATGGAATATATTTGGTTCAAGACATGCTCCTATGAGATGCCTTTTATGGTCTATGAAGTGCCTTTCACAAAATGGTTACCCTGCCTTTGTGAAAAGCTGCCTGCATAGACCATTGAAAATCTGGAAAGAAGCTTGACATATCTTGGATCCACTTTGATATGGTAAACATGGGATATATATTTTGAGGAAAATTTGAAAATGATTTAGCACATTCTTGCCTTTTCAGGATGGCACCAAAGTGTTCACTGCTTCGTGTGACAAAAGTGCAAAGATGTGGGATCTTAACAGCAATCAGGCTATGCAGGTGGCACAGGTAAGACATCATTAAAAACAAATATACTGTACCATATTATTCCTGTTAAGGTGGCACAGGCAAAGATATTTTGCACTGATATAATAAAGTTTTAACCCATTACTAGTAAGAGTAAGACTGAGTCTCTCCTTGGTGCAGGTTAGGCACGTTGTACCCAATCCATGCCAAGGACAGCTATTGACCTAGGGCATATGCCATCATGAACGGTCTGACACACAAACTGCAGCAAAATTGTTTGTTCCTAATGAGAATTTAAGAAAAAATGGTCAGGCAAATGAAAATTTACATACAGGTGCTTTTAGACAATTTGAACAGGAAAGAGTTGTTCAATGTTTTCTCTAAAATGGAAGATTTTAGAATCGGTTTTCACAAAATTAAAGTATTATGGAGCTTAAAGTGTAACTTATGTAAAGTTTCATAAGAGTCACATGTAACCTTCAATTAAAATTTACCTGTTGCGTTTGCAGAAAAAATGGAAGTTACCAAACCAAGACATTACTATAAGTTTCATCAGACAAATTTTTGAGCTTATAAGCCAAATATTACCGGAAAAAAATCCTTGAACAATGTACAAATTAAACCCTTGTACCAGAGGTCCATTTTCCATACTAAAGCACCCAGTTTTTCCTCTTTTTTTTTATGCATGTTTCATATATTGGGGCCCATACCAACAAGAATATTATAGTTTCCGGGGTCAGAAAGTAAAACTCAATGCATAAGGACCAGTATACATGTATATGAGACCTCACTTATTGAAGTGCTGAGCTTTGCTCATGCCGTCTTAAACACCCAGGGTGCTTAGAACATTTATAGAATATGAGACTTGAGTTTCAATCTGCATTTGTAATATTGTAAATCTATTTTTGCATAATGAAAACAAAATCATAATATTTACATTGGTTTACCAATTTTTAAGTCAATAGAAAGGTGCCCCAAAATGATAATATGGTATACACATACATACATGTACATACATGTGGCATTGGTCAAATCCATATACATGTATGCGTGCATGTGTGTTTGCATGCATGCATACATGTGTGCATATACTTAGCCTAAGTCAAGTATAAACAGCTCTAATAGGTAAGAGATGAAGGAAAAATTAACATGGCTTCCAAAGAATAATAAATGTAAACTGCACAGGTAAAACATGCATACAGTATTCAGGCAACACAGAGTCGAGATTACAGAATTGTATACATGTATGTGCAGGTAAGACAGGAATTGACATGAAATATCTGTTGCAGGGTAGCAAACACAATAGCATATGCTTGCAAGTAAATATAATATTTATTGCAAAAACCGAAGAAAAATCTCTAATGTGTTGGCATCAGTACTTTGTATTCAGTAGAATTTTGACATTGAAGTACATGCAATGTTGCAGACAAGTTTTTGTAATTACATATAATATTAATTTGGTTTGAAATGTCTTGACACCCATAGCAGTATTGTAAAGCAAATGTAATATGGTAAATACACATCTGAATAGCATGTATACATGTTTTTGTGTATGGGAAGAGATTAGTTTCAATTGAAAGTAACTTTTATTTATTTTTCCATGGAAAAGTTAATAAGTGATGATAATATAAATGTTGCAGCATGATGCACCTATCAAGACAGTGCACTGGATCAAGGCTCCAAGCTACAGCTGTCTGATGACAGGCAGTTGGGACAAGACACTGAAGGTGAGGCATCTGGCCTGGTTTCATGGTAAATGTGGTCAATATTGCTTGCTAAAAAGGATGAATTAGTAATTGTTTCAAAATTTCTGTTCTGATTTTAGCAAATAACTCTGTCAAATTACATCACATTGAATCCTTAATTTTATAGACATACATTTCCATAAAAAATGAGTGGCACACCTCATAATAAAGAAGTGGCTTATCACTCTTGTGCTTGTTTTCACAGTTGACCACAGATCACCTTCTGCAGGAGCAAACTTGCTCTAGTCACAGCAGTGTCTTCATTGTTGTGCACTGGGGCCCACAGATGTTACATGCAACCTCATTCCACACTGTTATAACCCACAGAGAATGTTGCATGTACCCTGGCACATAAACGTGTACATTCGTCTGTTAGACACAATGTCTAATGAGCTATATAAGTGCTAAAAGTAATGAGAAAGTGAAATGGGTTTGCCATCAAGAGGCTTTGCAGCTCTGCACTTTTTAACATAAAGTGTTTTCCACACAATAAAAATAATATATCTGTCTATCAAATGAAACATGGTGCATAACATTTAGAGCAAAGCCAATTGATTTTTGCTACTGTTGATAATTGCATGCCTTTATTTCCAACACCCCCCCCCCCCAAAAAAAAAAACAAGGAAAAAAACCTCCTCATGATCCCAAGAACCTTTTATTGACATATTAGTGTACTATAATTATAAACAGATCTCAAATATCTTTTACCCTTGTATGCAGATAGAGAAATTTCATTTCTCTCTGCCTGTCCCTGTGATAGGGCATTGGGTGCAAAATTCTTTTTTCACCTGGTGAAAACAACCGTCAAACAGCACCAGTTGACCCATAAAAGGCTGTTTAATTACCATTTTTGGAAACAGAATAATTTCAAATTTCTGTTTGGAAATTGAGTTACATAGTTACCAGACTGGAATTTGGCTTCCAATCTTTATTACGCATGAGCAGACCTCTGCCTAACGTAAACGTAACGTAACAACAGATTGTTACGCCTCACTATAAAAGTGACAGTCTTAACGGGATCCCTCAGTGCCTGATGAGAATCATTCGATTCGAAACACGTCGCACAATTCGCCTCATTCTTTGGCTACTTGCCTTGTCACTAGCTTGTTTAAGGAAAAAAGAAAATGTTTAGTCATCATGGAAGGTGTATATGAACCTCAGGTAGGACCATATGCAGACAGAGAAACCTAACTGGAAAAAAAGTAATTCCTTTTATGATGTTGGTTTCTTGCAGTTCTGGGACACAAGGACACCAAACCCAATGATGACTATTCAGCTACCAGAGAGGGCATACTGTGCTGATGTGGTAAGGACCACTGCTTTGTCGTACTTTATACTCAAAACTATATAGTTTACCAGACATTATAGAGGGATGTTTATTTTGTTAACCTTTAATTTACAACAGCACTTCACACTTATCTATAGGAATTCTTATCTTCTGGATTAACATTATGCTATAGTTTTGAGGGAAACTGTTATCTGCAGGTGGAGATGTGATGGATTAGATGTGTCACGGAATTCAGTGTGAGTAACTGCATTTCTTCGTAATGTCAGTTATCTTACCTTATTGCCAAACCTGGTGTAGTAAACTGTCCTCTTCACACAGATTTGATGTGAACTTTAATATGGGAATGTCAGTCATATCAGATGACCATATGGCTGCTAAAGTGAAGCTTTATTTTGTAAGACTGATTGGGGGTAAGTTATTCTCTAGTATGTCAAAGGGGAGGATGTAAAGTTAATTGTGAGTATTGTTGGATCTGTTGCATGGATGTAGAATGTGCTCATCTCATGTCTCACTATTGCTCATAATATTGCAGCTGTACCCTATGGCAGTAGTGGGTACAGCAGGTAGAGGGCTGATCATCTACCAGCTAGAAAACCAGCCACAGGAGTTCAAGAGGATTGAGTCACCACTTAAATATCAAGTAAGTCATTTACCAAAAAGAAAGGGGGTGAGAGAAAGAGAATATGTATGGTCCTCTCTGGAAGCACTAGAAAGAATCATCATTTTCAACTGCACATATCTAGCCCACCTGTGCAGCAATTGTCATGGTACCATGCACAATGTGATATATGCAAATGCATGTAGTTTCAAAACTGAATATCAAAGACAAAGAGCAGCATTTTCCCCAATACATGTACTACAGCAAGTGCCATGATCACCATAATAATTAATTTATGTAGATGTGCACAAAAGCATTGTCTGGTATATTTCAAGATGAGAGAACAGATTTTTAAATATTGGCATATCTAAGTACCCATAGGGTATCGACTGTTTACCGGATGGAAGTGTATGGAGCCTCCATACACTAGGTGTAGGCCAGCTTATTTGGTGAGACACTTGCATAAAAACAATACAAGGCATGCATATTAATTTCCCATCACTACTGCATACCTGGTTGTCTTAGTAGCCATAGTCTCGCTCACGAGATATGGGCCACTGCCTGTGGAGAAAGCAGAATATTACTTACTTTTTAGAAATAAAAAATACTTAGTACAGGCAGATGGAAGTTTATTCTTGTGACTAATTTAGGAAGCACTAAATGAATATGACTTTTGTATTTGTAAACTTCATTTCTCTGAAAGGCACCAATTTTGTGGGAAAAGGGGTATCTAGTCCTATTTGTGAAAGTGATATGCCTGTGTGTCCTCTATGTTTGACAGGGGTGAACCCTGTGCTTTGTGGCAGAAAATTATAATACATGCCTTGTATTATTGGTCCAGATCCCAGGCAGGCTAGTTGAAATAATTTGTATGAATATAAATTTTGTGTGTACTTTGTGGAATTTAAAAATCTAAGTATTGTATGTCAGAAGAAAAAACTCCAGCACAAGCTCTTCTGCACCTGCCAATATGTGTCTTTTACACAAAAATATTGATATGTAATTTTGAATCAGATATTAGAAGATACAACCCAGTAGCTGACAAAATTGAAATACCAGGGTGTGCCATGATTTCCTGGTGTACACTATGCTACATTTCTGTACCATGGACTAACAGGTTCTTTGGGGCTGATACATTTTTCTTTGTACATCCAAGAAATCTGTGGCCACATAGTAATCAGTATGAAGGCACGCATAAATCGACAGGTACCCAAATTGAAAAATTTGTTAAAAATCAGGGATCCACAGTATCACAACATAGTATAAAAGCTTTCTTTGAGTGTGCAACAAGGTACATTTCTACCAAGTTTTAGAACAATGTAGTGATGGTTTTGGGGAAGATGTTGAAAATGGCCTTAACACACACAAATCCCCTCCCCCCCCCCCCAAAAAAAAAAATGGAAAAAATATCAGTGCCATCTATTGAACCAATTTATATCTGGGAATTCCCAGAAGCTTCCCCATGCAGTTTTGAAGCAGTTGGTTTAGCTGTTTCAGAGGTTTCACCAAAAAATGAACAAAAATTTATTATTAAAAATCCAAAATTCACTGGAGCATGACCGTTTGAACAAACTGAGTAGAGACCAACCCAAGGAGCATTCCCGAGTTTGAAGTAAATCTGGTATAAGGTTTCCGAGAAGTCGAAAATGTGAATTGTGAATGACACCAAACAAATGGACGACTGATGCCTAACCGTCACACAACCTCAGCTGACTGACAAGTCAGCTGAGGTCAAAAGTATAGAATGCAGCATGTCCTGTGTGCCTTTGTGCTGATCCAATGGTCTTCTCTGTTTCAGCATCGCTGTGTCAGCATCTTTGTAGACAAGAAGAGTAACAGCCCTGTAGGCTTTGCCCTGGGCAGCATAGAAGGGCGTGTAGCCATCCACTATGTCAATCCGTCCAACCCCAAAGATAACTTCACCTTCAAATGTCACAGATCAAATGGCACAGCAGGTGGTGTTCAAGACATTTATGCTGTAAGTTCTGTTTGTCTTGTCATTTTTGTTCTGTTGAATGATGTGTCAACATTTTCTGTGTGTACATTGTGAGTTTAATGTTTGAGAAATGTTGATCAAAATGTAGCTCTTTTTGGTTATGAACAAGTGCAACAGACTGGGGCATTTGAAGAAATGAAAATCAGAGAAGTACTTTACAGTGATATAAGCCATATCATCAATAAAAATTGAGCAACTTTTTAACATTTTATTATTAGGTGAATGGCATTTCATTTCATCCAGTCCATGGTACTCTTGCCACTGTTGGTTCAGACGGCCGCTTCAGTTTCTGGGACAAAGACGCCCGAACAAAGCTAAAGACATCAGAACAGATGGACCAGCCAATCAGCACATGTTGTTTCAATGCTCAAGGAAACATCTTTGCATACTCTTCAAGTTATGACTGGTCAAAGGTGAGATGTTTTAAACTTCTGTAATTGTCTTGAAAAATAGCAATAATAATTGTTAAAAAAAATGCATGAATAAATGTGCAAAATTATCATAAATTTGCTGTTTATATTTACACGCCCAGAAAATCTGTGGACAGCTTCTGCTGTTACAAGTCAGAAATGTATTCATTGTCAGACATGCTTAGAATTGCTGAATTTTCCAACTTAATTACGCTAAATTTCATTGTAATTGTGGCTGCCTCTGGAAAACTGTGAAGTTGAGGCACACTTACATGTGCATGAAAAAAACAAATGGTTATTCGTGATGAGCCGTGTCAATCAAAAGCACCGTACCATGTGTACAATTGATAATTAATTATATAAACAGTGAGGACATGTTAGTCTTCACAGCAAAAAATATGCATTCCAATTATTATTGCAGTGGATGCAGGATATGTTGGTGATTATTTAATGTAAAGAAAAGTGGTGGCTTCTTGTGGGAAAAATAAAAGTACCAGAATAGGATGGTTTTTTTTTTCCAAAGGCATTCCATATTTCAGGTTTGGTGTTGTTCGATATACAATTTTTGGTTAAGATATTCTTGTCTGTTGTAAATGGATTCTAATTTTGTATGATGTAATGGCAAGTGTAGTGCATTTTTTGTCAGTTTGTCCAAGAAACTTTGTGCATTTTTCGTCAGTCTGTCCAAGAAACTTTGTCTAATTATGCTCTACTCATTTTGAGGTTGTGGTGCTTTGGAAATACATGTACTTCTTTTCAATGTTTGCATGCATGTGTCTGTAATACGTTTGTGTATAGGCTGTAACTTCCTGATACTTTGACTTATTGAATGAAACTTCTTGAAGTGGTCTCTTCAACTTCTCAGGAGGGCAAAGCATTTTTTATCTTAATGACACCTGTAAACACTGAAATGGGAGCTAAAAGCACTTATGAAGTGGGAGCGTAGAACCAGCACATTTGTTCAACATGATAAAAAGGAACTGTTTGGAAGGCAAACTTACAAAAGTAAATCAACTGCTTTTGTATTTATTAAGTGAAAAAAAATGTATACCATATGTGACGAGTGTGACTATAGACAAAAATCAGAAAAAAGCATGCGTGTGTGGGTGGGTGGGGTGGATAGAAAGTTGAGTATTAAAAATGACAGTAGGCAACATAAAAGGTAAGGGAGCAAAACAGGCACGGTAAATCTTTTCTTTATTAGATCAGCGGACTTGTCAGTCAGCTGAGCTTATGTGGTGGTTAGGCATCCGTCATCTATCCATCAGTCATTCCATCTGTTGGCATCCACAATTCACCTTTTTGACTTCTCCAAAACCATTGGTCAGATTCACCTCAAATTTGGTGGGAATGTACCTTGGGTGAGTTTCTACCTAGTTTGTTCAAATGGTCAGGCTCCAGTGATTTTTTTATTTTTTATGATTTTTTTGGGGGGGGGGGTTATAGGTGGTATAATGGTTATTATAAAATAATTTTTGCCAGATCTGTGTCAAACTTGGTAGGGATGTACCTTTGATAAGTGTTTACCTTTTTTGTGCATGTGATCATGATCCAGTGATTTTTGGACCTTGACCTCATTCCCAAGGTCACAGGACAAGTGACATGAAATTTACTGTTCACTTGATAATTTGAGATTTATTTGAGTTAGGACCTTCATGTTGCACATGGTAACCCCTAAAGTGATTAAAAACTGAGTCAACAGCTTTCTTCGCATCACTTTGTGTGCAAAGTGCCCAGAGGAAGCTGTTGACTAAGACAACTTTTTGCTTTAGATTAGACGTGCTGGTATTTGAATCAAAGGGATCTTCATGAAAAATTTTAATCTTTTACCTATTATCTGGTGGATATGTACGTTTCCCATTTCAGCTAGGCAACTGGTGCCAAAGGTTGTAGGTTCGAGTCCCGCTCGTTCCGAACATAAAATATATGTTGAACGGTAATGAAAAAACGACTATAGCCATGATTAGCACTGAAGGGTTAATGCTTCTCTATAAAGGTTGATCTTGGCCTCAACTCTGAGGTCACAGTGTAACATACATCAATTTTACTCTTCTCTATGACTTGAGAACTACTTGAACTGGGACCTTGATGTTGCACATGTTAGTGTTCTTCCATGGAGGTCAGACTTACTCAGTACATGGGCTACCTTGATCCTATCCCAAGTTCACAGAGCCACAAGTGTGATGAATCTCTATGTCAGCTGAGCATGGGCTGTTCACACAGCCCTTTTGTTTTCATTTTGAGCTGTAGAACACTATCATGTCCACATGGTGCAGATATGCTTCAGGGCACAAGGATGTTTGCCAGCATGCCACTAACACAAATGTGGCATCCGGGACACTTTTGCTACAGCAAGCTTTGCATGTATTTTAAATCCAGTTTGTTTGTGTTGTTTCTATTGAGTAGAAGGTTCCATCTAGTTTTGTTTTCTACATTCCAGGGACACGAGGGATTTGACCCACAAAAGATGAAACCCCATGTGTTCTTGAGGTCCTGCTATGATGAACTAAAACCTAGCTCTAAGAAGACATAGACTGCTAAATGAGGTGCTGCATGACTATTTTTTTTGATGAGTCCAGCCTCAGTGCAATGAAGAAAATTAGACCTGTGAAATCTCCTTTGTATTGGACAAAGTTAAAACAGGTCACAGTATGTGGTAAGTGTAACTAGAGCAGCTGGAATAACAAGACCAGGTCACAAGGTTTCTGGACTACCCACGATACATGTATTGAGAGACCACCATGTGGAATGGGTGAGCAACATGTAGCTGATGGAAGCTTATTAATGTCCTGTCTATCTTGCAGAGGATAAGGGGTAGACTGTATTATTGAAGTTAAAGACAGGTGGTGTTGGAAAGTACTGTATATTGTTGAGAAGTCATGGTCAAACTTGTCCTTATACAGTTTATTTTACAACTTTGCAACTGTATGTTTCAAGCAAAATCATATGCCTTTAAAGTAATGATGTGCAAGACAACATTGTGGATTTGATTTAAACTAAATGTGAATTGGTACTTTTCAGTATATACTGCCACTTGTAGTTTATAGATATTATGAGTGTTACACTGTCCATGTGTATGATACAGAAGACAAAAACAAGATGTCTTCTGATATATTGACTGCTGTGTACTGTCTACAGATGTGTACCCTTCCAACTGAAATTACCCATGTGTAAATATGGTCAACCCAACTTGTGAATGATACTTTATATGATCAATGGCGATTTCCATCATCATATAGCAAACTGGTGAGAGACAGATTGACAGAAGAGCTTATAGTTAAATATTAGAATTATGTAAATATATTATGATCTTGGCTCTATACAAACTTCCCTTCAACTTTTACCAGGGGAAACAGCACTATTAAAAAGTGCTGCTTTGTAAGCCACACCAGAAGACACTTGAGCAGACAAGGTAGACATGTCCAGATGGGCATCATGCTGGGCTGGTGTATTTACTTCTCAGTTAACAAGATTGCACTACATTCCATACTGCTACTATGTGTACCTTACAGGAGTCCAGTACAGCAAGGCCGTGCCCCACACAGTGCTTTCATGAACCTGTACAACATTGTTTTCAATAAAGTCATTATACATCTTTTATCAGTGTCTTCTCTGATTTATATTTGATACAGTAGTACCTGCAATTTAAGACCACTGCCATCAGAGACCACCTGCTGTATGTGACTATGTTTTGCTAGCAGAAGGGGTGGTCTTAATTAGCAGATACTGCTGTAATTGGTTTGATTATGAAGCATTGTAGGCAAATTTAGGTCTTGCCTTTGTTTTCAAACTTCGTAGAACTGCTTCTTGACTTCATGTGTGTCAAGTGTATTCACTAGATGGCACTGTTGTTATAAACTTGTTTTTGGCATTTTTTAATCTCATTGATTAGTAAGTAAACATCATAAATTGAAGTTCATATTGGACATAATTAAAAGTCCAATATGAACTTCAATTTATGATTTACTGATCAATATGTGAGAAAAATGTCTGTGAAACACATATAGTAAGTGTATATGTTTGCATAGTTATCAATATAGCAAAACTTCTGTAAACACATAGGTAGTTTTCTTCAAAACCACTGACCAGATCAGCAAACATGATGAGGATTTATCTTGCTGTATGCAAGTTTGTTCCATGGGTGATGCTCGGTGACTTTTGACCATTGTTTTGTTCATAGGGAATGTCTTGGAAATTGCCTGGTCAGTGCACTGTTTTCAAAAGCCTCTGACATATTTGGGACACTACTGACCTCGGGTGACAGAAATCAGAATGAGGCTGTGGTGGACACCAATTCCAGTCCCCACTCACTTACATGTCAAATTTGGTTACTTTGCTAGCTCATATCTATTGTTAAAAACACTTTTGAATATAACCATTGTGTTATTCTGTTAGGAATACTCTAGGATTACAACATAAGGGGGAAAATCTTCAGTGTTTTGACTTTTCCTAATTGCCACTGATATACATCTCACCATAATTTTGATACCCTGTACAGTTGGATCCAAAGCTAGAATAAACAAGTTGACTCGATACTATACATTGAAGGAATTTCCAGCAGCATCAATTCGATAAAATATGGGTTTTAAGGATATATGATTAGCTGTCGCAGGTATATTTATTCTGAAGCTCAACTGACTTGTCAGTGGATAAACTGATCAGTGTAGGCCTAATTTTCTAATAAGGACTAAAAAAAAATCTTAATAAATGTGAGTGTTGGACCATGATTTTTATGCCACCACCGGATGGGGGGCATATATATTTCCCCTTGTCCGTCAGTCCATCTGACATTAAACTTGTCACATTTGTGTCGCGCATATCTCAAAAAGCATTTGAGGTACAACCATGAAACTGTGCAAACATCTATCAATATATGAAGGCATGCATCTGGGGTTTTGTTTGTCTCTTGCGTTGATTACACAGTCGTAACCATTCATTAACTTGGGAAAAATGTTGATTTGACGTTATACTTGTCACATTTGTGTCGCATATATCTTGAAAGGTATTTTGAGCTTCAACCATGCAACTTTGTGGAAACTTCTATCAATATATGAAAGTGTGCACCTGGGGTTTTGTTTCTCTCTTGGATTAATTATCTTGTGTTAATCATTAATTAACTTGGGGAAAATGTTGATTCGACATTAGACTTGTCACATTTGTGTGGTATGTCTCTCAAAAAGTATTTGAGGTACACCTAGGAAACTTGGTGGGAACATAAATCGACATATAAAGATGTGCACATTGGGCTTGTCAGATTTGTGTCAAGCATATCTGAAGAATTTTTTTTGTATACAGCTATGGAACCAGATAGAATAATTAACCAATATATGACAATGTGCACCGGGGGGGGGGGGGGGGGGGGGGGAGGGTTGTCTCTTGGGTTAGTTAATCTCTGTTCATTTTTCATCAATTAACTTTTCGAAAATGCCAATTCAGTGAAAATTTGGCTCATGCCAAACTTGTGTAGTGAATTTCACAAAATTTTTAAGGTCCAGGTATGAAACTTGATGATAGGGACATTAATCAATATGTGAAGATGTGCCCCTTGAGTTTTGTTTGCCTCTTGGCTTGATTATGCTTTGTTGATGTCAGTAATTAACTAAGTGAAAATGACAATTCCAGGAAAATGAGGATTCGTTCTTGTCAAACTGTTGCCATGTTTAGCTCATAAAGTATTTCAGGTATAGCCATAAAATTTGATAGGAATATCAATCAATGTATGAAAAGTGATGTGTGTATGTTATCCAGCTGAAAATTTTGCAAGATATTTGAGGTCTTACACCTATGGCATGCTACTCTCTCCAATGCTGATGGGGGCAATGACAGGTGGGGGAATCCATGTCCTTTGGATACTTTTCTAGTTTTATTTATTTTTATTTTGATGGCCGGGAAATTACACACCATATGAATGACTGGTTATGAAATATGAATTCAATAGATTATGTTTTGTGATAAGATGTGAAACATGTTGCCATGAGAACTTATTTCATATTAACAGACTACATCACAATAACTTTTGCAACAATGGATCCAACACTGAAGACTTGGTTTTTCCCTCACTGCTGTAGTCCTAGAGTTGTCCTAACAGGATAACACAGTGAGTGTATTCAAATCTTTAAAAAAAAATCTGTATCTCCAAAACTGCTCATTCAATTGCTTTGATATCACACAGGAACACTCCTAGGGATTATAAGTTCTGAATTGTTCACCAGATGACGCTGCAATTTTTAGCTCTGTTGACTTGTCAGTCAGCTGAGCTTATCTTATGGTCCTTTCTCCATTGTCATCAATTCACATTTTGACTTCTCCAAAACCATTTGTTACATTCACATCAAACTTAGTGTGGATGTACCGGGGGGTGGGGTGGGGGATGTCTCTACCAAGTTCGTTGAAATGGTCACGCTTTAGTGATTTTTTTATTTTTAATGAATTTTTTGTTCTTTGTGGGACAAATCTGAAAAAATCTTCTCCAAAACTGCCAACCCAATTGCTTTTTTTTCCAATATAACTTTCAGGACCTAATGGGGTGGATAAAAATCTGAGCCCCTTTCAGTATTGGTGGTGCCACCTACATTATTATGTAATATAGGGGTCAAAACGTGAAAATCTTGGGAACATTCTAGCATCCCTATTTTTTGGTGCATCTTCAACAAAGTTGGTGGGATTGTGGGAGAGGTCAAAACCTAATTAGGTTGCTAGTGATACTAGTAGTGCTACATATTATTTGACGGAAATGATAAGCCACAATGTGTTTTTAGATGTAAAATTCCATATTTGGAAAAGTAATTGGATTTGACTTGCCAAATTTATAGGATATATATACCCTGGCCAAAGGTAGAATGCTGTGTATTATCAGTGGCCTTGACCTATTTTTGTGAAGTCACCATGACTGTAAAGTTGAAAAGGTGATTTTGTAATGGCAGGATGTAGCTTGGACATCATTGGCAAAGAGAATTGAGCCTCCAGATCAAAATTGCACTTGATTACAAAAAATTAAACTCTACTTGGTGACCTACTTTTTGGGTCAGTGTGACCCAGTAATTATGAAGTTTGGTGCTTGTCTAAGTGTATTGTTTTTTTGTCAATAACTTGAAAAGTTGTTACCAGATTTGAGCAAACAGACTATATATAGAATGCAGGATGTGGGGTGCATATTTTGAGCATAATAAATTTAATCTGAGTTGAAGGTCAGGGTAAAATGGTCAGTTTGAATATAGGGTTCATCTTGTGAATGTTCTGCTCCCCACAATTTTTCAGATAGGCCCATATAACTTTTAGGAGTGATAAAGTGTATTAAAATTTTTGTGGACATCAATGTTGGTAGTGCCACCTATAGTATTATGTAATATACAGGTCAAAATGTGAAAATCTTGTGACCGCAATACCCTCCAGTTTTCAAGTTAGCCCAGTATAACTTTCAGGACTTGTAGTGGGTATAAAAATTTGGGGTTTTTTTTATATTGGTGGGGCCACCTACAATATATTATATTATTTGGGTTTTTTTTTATATTGGTGGGGCCACCTACAATATTATGCAATACTAAAGGTCAAAATATGAAAATTTTGTGAACACTGTAGCATCTTTAATTTGTGGCAGATCTTCACCAAATTTTGTGGCATTGTGGGGGGGGGGGCAAAGTCTAATTTGCTCATGATTCTAGGGGTGTCCCATATAATCTGATGGAAATTATGAGCCAAAATGTGTTTTAAGATATAAAATTCCATACTTGGAAAAGTAATTGGATTAGACTTGCCAAATTTATAGGATATATAGATGTCCAAAGCTAGAATTTTAGATTATGTCAGTGACCTTGACTTTTTTTTGTGAGGCCTGCATGCCTCTAAAGATGAAAGGTGATTTTGAAATGGCAGGGTGTAGCCTGGACATCAATGACAATGTCAGTATACCACCAGGCCTATGGGTCTCTTGTATTACATAATCTCGGTGACCTTGATCTTCTATCCCAAGGTCACTGAGGACAAAGATAAGGACTCGCTCATTGTTGTCTTGGCACATACAACAATATCCATCCACCTTCTCTGAAGAAAAATGTCAGTCAGACTGACTTGAAAGTTGTTGGCAATGTACCTTGGGTGGGTCTCTACTAAGTTTGGTCAAATGGTCACATTGATTCCAGTGATTTTGGGATTTATATAATTTTTTTTTTCTTTTTTAAATATTTGGAAACATTTTGCATTGGAATTTCTTGTAATTGTTGTAACTAGAATAATTTTGGCCAGAGTTGTGCCAAACTTGGTAGGGATGTACTTTTTATAAGTGTCTACCTATTTTGTGCAAGTGGTCATGCTCCAATGATTTTTGGACCTTGACCTCATTCCCAAGATTACAGGACAACGGACATGAAATTTACTGTTCACTTGATTACTTAGATTTGTTTTGAGTTAGGACCTTGATGTTGCACATGATAAGCTTAGCTGACTTGCAGAGTTTTTTTACCTCAGCTGACTTGTCAGTCAGCTGAGGTTTTTTGAGGGTCCGTCGTCCGTCCGTCTTCCGTCCGTCCGTCGTCCGTCCGTCCGTCCGTCGTCCACAATTCACATTTTCGACTTCTTCTCAAAAACCGTCAGCCAGATTCACTTCAAACTTGGTGGAAATGTGCCTTGGGTGGGTCTCTACCAAGTTTGTTCAAATGGTCACAGTCCAGTGATTTTTGGATTTTTAATGAATTTTTTTGTTCTTTTTGGGGTAAATCTTAAAAAAATCTTCTTCTCCAAAACTGCTCACCCAATTACTTTGATATCACACAGGAACACTCCCTGGGACTCCTAGTTCTTAATTTGTTCACCAGGTGGCGCTGCAATTTTTTCCTAATTTTTTATGAATTTTTTGGTGTGTTATAGCTATTTTCGACTTCTTCTCCAGAACCGTCACTCAGATTAAGCTGAAACGTGGTGGATATGTTCCTTGTAGAAGGGTCAAACAAAGTTGTTCACTATGTGGGAATGCTGCAGATTCCTGATTTTTAACGATTTTTTCAATATTGGTACTTGTTGGTCAATGCAGCTTTCCTATCGATTACTATGGAAGTCAATGGGCATTCTAATGCTAATTCACATTTTCTACTTCTTCTCCAAAACTGTCATCCAGATTAACTTCAAACTTGGTGGCAATGTACGTTGGGTGGGTTTCTACCAATTTTGTTCAAATGTTCATGCTCCAGTGATTTTTTTTATTTTTAATAATTTTTTTTTTATTTTTAATGAATTTTTTTATTTCTTTTTTTTTGGACAAATCTTAAAAAATCTTCTCCGAAACTGCGTACCCAATTGCTTTGATATCGTACATAGACACTCCCGGGGACACCTAGTTCCCAATTTGTTCACCAGGTGGCGCTGCAATTTTTTTAGGAATTTTTTGTATGGTTTTGCTATTTTTCACTTGTTGTCAGAATGGTCCCTCAGATTAAGCTGAAATGTGATGGATATGTTATTGTGGAAGGGTCAAACAGTTGTTTACTAGGTGGCACTGCTTTGGATTCCTGATTTTTAAGGATTTTCAATTCGGGTACTTATCGTTTGATGCAGTTTTCCTATTGATTACTATGTAAGTCAATGGGCATTCTAATGCTAATTCACTGGACAACTGACACGAAATTTACTGTTTACTTGATAACTTGAGATCTGTTTTGAGTTCGCTACACATGTTAATTATTCTGTATGAAGGTCATGGTGAGACAGTACATGATTGACCTTGACCTCGTTTGTGGGGTCACAGTGCAACATACATGAATTTTACTCTTCATTATAACTTGAGAACTACTTGATCTTTGATGTTGCACATGTAAGAGTTCTTCTATAAAGTTCAGACTTACTCAGAACATGGTGTCCTTGATCCTTTCCCAAGTTCATAGAGCTGCAAGTGTGATGAATGTCAAGATCAGCTGAGGCACGGGCTGTTCACACAGCCCTCTTGTTTAATCTTGTGGTCTGTCGTCTGTCAACAATTCAGATTTTTGACTTCTTCTCCGAAACCATCCGCCAGATCCACTTTAAACTTGGTGGGGATATGGCTTGGGTGGGTCTCTACCAAGTTTGTGTAAATGGTCACAGTCCAATGATTTTTGGATTTTTAGCTCAGGTGATCATATAACCTGACCTGATACCATAGTCTCAAAATCTGTCATCCGTCTGTCCATCGTCCGCTGAAACAATTTACATTTTCGACTTTTTCTCCAAAACGCAGGCTAGATCTGCTTTAAACTTGGTGGAAATGTGCCTTAGGTGGGTCTCTACCAAGTTTGTTCAAATGGTCATGGTCCTGTGATTTTTGGATTTTTAATGAATTTTTTTGTTCTTTTTTAGGCAAATCTTCAAAAATTCTCCACTCTGAAACCGCTCACCCAATTGCTTTGATATCACACAGGAGCACTCCCTGGGACTCCTAACTTTAATTTTTTTCACCAGGTGGGGCTGCAATTTTTTTTCTAAATTTTAGGTCTGCTGACTAGTCAGCAGCAGAGCTTATAGAATCTGTTTGCGTCCTTTGTCCGTGTGTCCGTCCGTCCTTCCGTCTGTCGTTAGACTTTTTATATTTTCGACTTCTTCTCAAAAAGCCGCTACATAGAATGTTTTGATTTTGCACATGGATGATCCACAGGTGGACCTATACCAAGTTTGCGAAGGAGATGATGATGCAATAATTTTTCTATTTTTTATGAATTTTTTAATTTATTTTTTGAAAAAAATTAAAATTTCTTCATCTTAAGAACTACGAAGCCAATTGCTTTGATATTGCACATAGGGTCATCTGGGGTCAACTAGTTCTTATTTTGGCCACCAGGTGGCGCTGTGATTTTTTTCCTATTTTTTGATGAATGCCTGTTAAGGCTATTTTTGACCTCTCCAGAACGGCTGAACGGAATTGCTTAAAATTTTAGTTGGACATTAGACAATGAAAGTTTGCGAAAATAATATGGATATGTTAATTTTAGGCAGTTATGGGATATCAAACTTCGTAACTGTAAGGAAGTGCTGCAGCTGTATATATATATATATATATATATATATATATATATATATATATATATATATATACATATATATATGGCAATGCAGTGCATATATTTCACTATTGTATTTACCCTTTTGACTTGTTCTCAAAAACCGCTGTATGGAATGTTTTAATTTTGCACATGGATGTTGCCCAGGTGAACCTCTACCAAGTTTGCGGAAGAGATGATGATGCAATAATTTTTCTATTTTTAATGAATTTTTTAATTTATTTTTTGAAAAAAAAAATTTCTTCATCTCAAGAACTACCTGGCCAATTGCTTTGATATTGCACATAGGGTCACCTGGGGAGCCAATTGCTTTGATATTGCACATAGGGTCACCTGGGATCAACTAGTTCTCATTTTGGCCACCAGGTGGCGCTGCGATTTTCTTTTTTTTTTTTTATAAATTTTTGCGTGTTAAGGCTATTTTCGACTTCTTCTCCAGAACAGCATGATAGAATTGCTTAAAATTTTATCAAAATATAGTTGGATATTAGACAATGAAAGTTTGCGAAAATAATGTGGATATGTTAATTTTTGACAAAGTTATGCGATATCAGACTTTGTGACTGTAAGTGAGTGTTGCCACGGTACACCGGCAGCCATTGAAACAGCAAGGTATGTCAATTGATAATACATGTACTACCATCACCAGAGCTTATAGAATCCGTTTGCGTCCATCGTCTGTTTGTCTGTCCATCCGTCCGTCCTTCCGCAAAATTCATTTAAGGACAAACTTTGCTACCACTCTACATACATGTATATAGCTGTACAAATCTAGAATGCAGTCCAAGTGTTCCAATACTGTAAAAGCAGATCCCAGTCAGCAGAGCACAGGATCATCATGATCCTCTTGTTTATGAATTTTTTGTGTTATAGCTATTGACTTCTTCTCCAGAACCGTCACTCAGATTAAGCTGAAACATGGTAGATATGTTCCTTGTAGAAGGGTCAAACAAAGTTATACACTATGTGGGAATACTGCGGATTCCTGATTTTTAACGATTTTTTCAATTCGGGTACTTATTGGTCAATGCAGCTTTCTATTGATTACTATGGAAGTCGATGAGCATTCTAATGCTAATTCACATTTTCAACTTCTCCAAAACCGTCATCCAGATTAACTTCAAACTTGATGGCAATGTACCTTGGGTACATTTTGGGTACTTGTTGGTAAATGCATATATTTTGATTGTTTACAATGTAAATCAATTGGCCTCTGATACAGATTTACATTTTCAACTTCTTCTAGGAAACCGTCAGCCAGATTTACTTCATACTTGCTGTCAATGTTACTCTAGTGGGTTTCCACCAAGTTTGTTCAACTTATGATTCACATGAGCACAGGATCAGTCCTGATCCTCTAGTTTTATTATTTTTTTTGTTCATTTTTGGGGAAATCTTAAAAAATCTTCTTTTCTGAAACTGCTTGGCCAATTACTTTGAAATTGTACAGGGACACTTCTGGGGACCCTAGACCTTAATTTGTTCAACAGGTGGCGCTGCAATTTTTTTCTATTTTTGTATGAATTTTTCTGCGTTTTTGCTATTTTTGGACTTCTTCCCCAAAACAATCTCTCAGAATGTGCTGAAATTTGGTGGATATGTTCTTTGTTGAAGGGTCACACAAGGTTGTTCACCAGGTGGTGTTGCTGAAGATCCCTGATTTTTAATGAATTTTTATATTCGGGTATTTGTTGGTTAGTGCAAACATTCCTATTGTTAACTATGTATTAAAGTCAATGGGAATTGCAATGGTAATTCACATTTACGATCTCATCTCTAGAACCATTGGCCAGATTCACTTCAAACTTGGTGGGGATGTGTCTTGGGCAGGTCTTGATCAAATTAATTCAAATGGTCATGGTCCAGTGAATTTTGAATTTAAATGAATAATTTTGTTCATTTTTGGGGAAATCTTAAAAAATCTTCTTTTCTGAAACTGCTCGGCCAATTACTTTGAAATTGTACAGGGACACTTCTGGGGACCATAGACCTTAATTTGTTCAACAGGTGGCGCAGCTATTTTTTTCTATTTTTGTATGTATTTTTGTGCGTTTTTGCTATTTTCGACTTCTTCCCCAAAACAATCTCTCAGATTGTGCTGAAACTTGGTGGATATGCTCTTTGTTGAAGGGTCACACAAGGTTGTTCACCAGGTGGTGTTGCTGAAGATCCCTGATTTTTAACGAATTTTTTTATTCGGGTATTTGTTGGTTAGTGCAAACATCCCTATTGTTTACTATGTATTAAAGTCAATGGGAATTGCAATGGTAATTCACATTTACGATCTCATCTCTAGAACCATTAGCCAGATTCACTTCAAACTTGGTGGGGATGTGTCGTGGGCAGGTCTCTATCAAATTAATTCAAATGGTCATGGTCCAGTGAATTTTGAATTTAAATGAATAATTTTTGTTCATTTTGGGGGGAAATCTTAAAAAATCTTCTTTTCTGAAACTGCTTGACCAATTACTTTGAAATTGAATAAGGACACTTCTGGGAACCCCGGACCTTAATTTGTTCAACAGGTGGGGTGCAATTTTTTTCTATTTTTGTATGCATTTTTGTGTGTTTTTGCTATTTCGACTTATTCTCCAAAACAATCTTTCAGATTTTGCTGAAACTTGGTGGATATGTTCCTTGTGGAAGGGTCACTCAAGGTTGTTTACCAGGTGGCATTGCTGTGGATCCCTGATTTTTACTAATTTTTCAACTGGAGTACTGGTTGGTCAATGCATACATTTCTTTTGTTACTATTTAAGTCAATGGGAATTTCAATGGTAGTTTGCATTTTAGACCTTTAGCCAGATTCAGTTCAGACTTGGTGGGGGATGTGTCTCGGGTGGATATCTACCAAATTTGATCAAATGGTCACGGTCCAGTGATTTTGGGGGTTTTTAAGGAATTTTTCGTGTTGATTTTACATGCCTTTTGAGTACCATGCAAGTAAGTGGGGATTGCAAAGTCATTAGGTTTTGCAATGCTTATTGACAATTTTTGACTTCTTCTGCGAAACCATCAGCTAGATTTACTTCAAACTTGGTGCAATTTGTTCAAATGGTCACAGTCCAATGAATTTTGGATTTTTTTATGATTTTTTTATTCATTTTTTGGCCAAATCTTCCAAAGTCTTTATCCTTGTATGTACTCAGCCAATTGCTTTGAAATTGCATAGAGACACTTCTGGGTATGAGGATGAAACATGTACAGTAGGTGAGTGACCTTGACCTCATTTCCAAGGTCACAGGCCGAGGTGCATGGAATTCACTGTGTATATGGTAACTTGAGAACTATTAAGGGTAGGACATTCATATTGCACATGTTAGTTGTCCTGAGGAAAGGCCAGACTTACACAGTACATGGATGACCTTAACATCATTCCCAAGGTCACTGGGACCCAGACATTTCCAGGAATTTTACTTTTCACTTTGTAACTTAAGAACTATGGCAGGTAGGACCTTGATGTTGAATTTGTTGGTGGGTTAGGAAAGATTGAGACTGTATATTAGTGACCTTGACCTCATTCTCAAGGTCAGGGCCACTAACCTAGATTTTACAGGTCGCATGTTAATCTGAGAACTATTTATACTGTGACTTTGATTTTGCATATGTGGATGGCCCTCTATGAAAGTTAGATTCAGAATAGGTCAGTGACCTTGACCTCTTTCCAAGGTCATAGGGCAACTTAGCTGAGCACAGGACTGCCACAGTCCTCTTGTTACTGTGCAAGTCATGGGCATACCACTGCAAATTCACATTTTTTTTTTTACTTCTATGAAACGGTCAACCAGATTGACTTCATACTTGCTGGCAGTGTACCTTGGGTGGATTTTAATCTACAAGTTTGTTCAGATGGTCAGTCAATGGGCATTCTACTGCTCAATATCATGTATTTTCTTCACCAAGTAGCAATATTCTTTTTAAAGTTCTTTTTGAATATTCTTCAATTTCTCATGCTGCAGTAAAATGTTTCTTTAGACAAACCTTAGAAATGCCTGTAAATGTCATATTCACTTAGGTAAAGCCAAACAGAGGTCTGTTCAGTTGCAACTTTGATTTTGTGAACAAGCTTAGGTCAGCTGAGCATGAGCTGTTCACACAGCCCTCTTGTTTCAGAATTCCTTTTACATGCTTTTCTCTAATCTGATGTGCATGTGCTTCAGGATCACAATCAGTCTTTATTTCTAAGGAGTATGAGAGTTCAGAAAATTTTAACAGTGAGATAAATTTTAATGATATTTGGAAAGTTCCAACAGCTGGATCAATTTTAATGACTTTTTATAATACTTTTAAAATGAAACAAATAAATCCACCAGGGATATTGAACTTAATTTGGGTGAAAATGTGCAAGTCCATCACTGCCAAACAGGCCCCCATTAATGGTGCACAGCTGGCTTTTTGTTTACAAACACCAACCAGCTGTTTCTGATGGTCTTTTTAGAAACTCCACAGGACTTTGCTGTCTGCCACCAAATCCAAAACAAAAACTGATCCATGTATTTTGAAAACACCTATATTTATTTTTTTTTCACACAATAGGCCATTCCTGTTTCAAACAAGACTTTCAAGCCTGTAAGAAAAATATTATTGACTATTAAACAGTTTTATCTATGCACAGTGTTGCATTTTAAAGCTTGACCACAATAAAGGATATGTCCATGTGTTTGTTTCCAGTTGGCTTTCCTCTGCAAATATTCATCACCTTTTTTTTTTGGGGGGGGGGGGGGGGGCTTTTTGCAATTTTTAGGCATTGGCATAGGTGTCCTAGTTGGCCAATGAAAGTTGTTAACTTTGAGCAGTTTATTCAGAAGTCTTATGCCACATCTTTGCCCTTAATATAATAAACAAAATAATTCACAATAAAAAGTTAAATAAAAAAAAGATCAAAGCAAATAATATTGGACAGCATGTGGCTGCTCAACAGGTGAAAACATTACAATGATCCCAGTGATATACTGTTGTTCATGGGAGCCATAGTTCATGTGGAATGTAAGTTCTTGTCAATATAGCAGTCTGGGTATTATTTGCCGCCAGGAACTGCATGCTGGTTAACAATTCTATATCCCTGATACGCGCCACATGTTCCAGTAGATAGGCATCTTCTGTCTACAAAACATGTTATGATATTAATTACTTCTCTATATAAGTAGTACAGTGCGACAATTGAACTATGAAGTTCAATGAAAGCATTTTCAAACATGTTCAAATAATAGTATAGTATTTTAAGATGACACAATTACAAAAAACAAAATAGTTTTGTTATGAAATAGAATGGGATCTCTTTGCTTAGACCTCTCCGGGAAGACTATTTCTATATTACCAGCCACTGGTTAAGAGTTGTGTTTGTGTTTCAAAATAATGTTTAATCTGCATTCATTGGAGTGTCCTGTTGAGGGCGCTAGTTCTTTGCAATAATGGATTTATTGTGTTCGTCAAGTGTACGCACAAGATTACATTTATTGAATGGTTTAAACCGAGAATGTAATTTTTGCATGTGAAATGTTTTAAAATGTTGCTACATATGGTAGAAGGTCTTGACTTCCTGACATCAAGGAGGCTATGTGTAGCCTCCTTGCTGACATACATTTCCATCTTGACAATTCACACAAGCTGGGGAACTAATATTAAACCATACAGAAGAAACATTTAATTATTGAACTCAAAGAAAACCCCATCTACTTACCATGCAGTTTGTAACATTAGGCAAATGAGGTAAGATGAAAGACTGCACATCATAATCCATGTCCCTACATTTCATAGGGTTAGTGGATGGACATCTCAGCAGAACCATGTAGTAGTGTGTTGGCAAAGACATGTTGAGGTGCTCATCTTTATTTCTACAAAACAAAACCAAGTTGTTTGGTCATGTGCAATTACAGATAGATTGATTACTTTGCATGTATTCCTCAAAAACAAAAAGAAACAAAACCAAACAAAGCAGAATCATGCAGTAATGTAGATACACTGATACATCCATGTGTGTGCCCAATGAAACCACATAAAAAGTGAAAAAGACGCTACTAACACCACAGCCTTCACTCAATTCCAAAAGTTTGGTGGCTAACAAAATTATGTCTGTGTGCCAACACAGACATACTATTTTTCTACGAATTCTTTATCTCTTTTCTTTCATCTTTCTTTACCAGCGAATTTATCCAACATTTCATTTGAATACCATTATATTTAGAAACTTGAAACTTGGCATGATTATACTCCATACATAAAGTCTAAGTTTTATAAAGAGGTTCAACAATTTTGAAAATTATACAAATTAGGGCCATTTGAAAATTTAAATCTTGAATATCTCCAAAATTATTATAGGTGCAGGTAACCAATCCAATTACAATCCACAGGTTTGTAACATTGCACATTTGTGCAATTGACATGTGACCTCTAAAGGTCGAAGGTCATTTGGACCTTTGAAATTTTCATCTAGCCATAACTCTGTCAATTTTCATCTAATTTTATCCATGTTGGACCCAACGTGTAGAGATTGCAAAACTGCATATTTTTGTAATTTGCATGTTACCTCTAAAGATCAAGGTCCTTTGAACCTTGGAAATATTCATGTACCCATACCTTGGTCAATTTTTATCCAATTTTAATCATGTTGAACTCAAATTGTAGGTATTGCATTACAGCACATTTTTGCAATTTACATGTCGCCTCTAAAAGTCAACAGTCAAGGTCATTTGGACCTTTGAAACTTTCATCTAGCCATAACTCTGTCAATTTTCATCTAATTTTATCCATGTTGGACCCAACGTGTAGAGATTGCAAAACTGCATATTTTTGTAATTTGCATGTTACCTCTAAAGATCAAGGTCCTTTGAACCTTGGAAATATTCATGTACCCATACCTTGGTCAATTTTTTATCTAATTTTAAACATGTTGAACTCAAATTGTAGGTATTGCATTACAGCACATTTTTGCAATTTACATGTCACCTCTAAAAGTCAACAGTCAAGGTTATTTGGCCCTTTGAAATTTTCAACAACTCATAACTTGGACATTTTTCATCTGATAGGGTATATGTTGGGCTTAAGTTGTAGATATTGTAACACTGTATATTTCTGTAACTTACATAGGACCTCTAAAGGTCAAAGGTTAAGGTTAATTGGTGCTTTGAAATTTTCATCTGATTGGGTTCATGTTGGGCTCAGATTGTAGGCATTGCAAAACTGCACATCTTTGTAATTTACATGTGACTTCTAAAAGTCAAAGTCATTTGGAACTTCAAAATTTAACGTAGCCATATTACACCTTTTTAAGGAACACAGATTTGCTTTGAAGCAAATCTCCTTTTCTAGTTGATTCTTTCATTCAATAAAACAAACAGAGACTTGACCTTCTTTGGGTGTCGATTGTTTTTTCAGCTGGACTGAACAAAAACCATTTGGTAGGAGAGGTGATGTCAAATAAATAGCAGACCGGCAAATATGTAAACTAAAGACGGCAGGCGCACTGATTGACTTTAATTGCAAATGATTGGAGTAAGGATTCACCTTCAAAAAAAAAAAAAAAGTTTACTTTTGTATGTCTTCTGTGGTATCTGCAACTCCGTCATAATTATAATCATAAACTGGTCCAGCGACGATGTGTAGGTCACCGTATCGTGTTACCCATCCCTTCACCCGCTTAAGTAAATACTGCCAGATTCCTTAAAAATGCAACAGTAACACATTGTCCGCACATATGGATATCATTATAACATTGTCAGAAATATTTCGATATAGCTTCAACTGGGGCCACATAAACCGTTGATTATTTTATTTATTTGTTTATTTATTTATTTATTTATTTTATTTTATTTTATTTTACACTTAGTGACCCGGAGCTGCAACGTTTACTATAATATCAATAGAATCTAAACATTCTGTGCTTAATGATTAAAGCAAGAATGTTAACCATGAGTTATTAGTACTAGTATGAGGAACATTTACAATCCATGACTGAAAACTGAACCTTTTGTACTGATCACACGCGTTCGTGAATGACCTAACCTTCAACTTTCGTATTCAAGATAAACTATTTGCAATTTATGACAAAGTTGTCGTGACACAAAACCGATAGCATGGGTCAACAGAAAGATTCTGATTGGCTACATATACCATAATATGAATTGGCTGTCAACATACTGTGAGAGCAACTTGACCATCATGGGACTTACCATCCAGGAATCCTGACAACATGGGCACACCATTTGTCCAAATCCATGTATCCGTAACAGTAGTTTTGTTAGTGCTGAAGGCTGAACAAAAATACAACAAATTGCAAAACGCAGAACTTCACCGGTGCCTGATGAATATGTTATTAAATAGTCTTAAATACTTTGAAAAAAAAGACTCCCATGTAAAAAGAGGGACTGTTTCTGAACAGACATTAAACAAATGACGTCCTTGGCCTTGCGGGACAGAAAGCTAAGGACGCTATTTGGTTTATTATACCGAAGAACAATAAATCATTCAAACAACAAAATTTCCACACAGTAATTTTAGTGATATGAACAACATTGTATAATTGTCAACACGTATGTATTGGCCAGCCTTGGGGCCTTTTCATAAATAATACCGATCAGAATTATAGCGCCTTCTAGCGTGATGTCCAGGGGTAATAGTACCTTCTCAGCGAAAGACGGGGAAAAAATTTCCCACCCCAACTGACCAATCACGCGTGCAGATTCCCCCCTGAGGCATAATAATAATAATAATAATAATAATAATAATAATAATAATAATAATAATAATAATAATAATAATAATAATAATAATAATAATAATAATAATAATAATAATAACAATAATAATAATAATAATAATAATAATAAATGTATTTATTATCTATGAATTATGTAATGTTTGATACATTTACCTGTGTATAAATGTTTCTGAAATATGACTTGATTGAACAGACCCCCACCATAGTATTTTTCATGGATATATCTTGTCTTCAGTGTTGTGTAAGCGAAAATATGTACAGACACACACACGAATGGACGTACAGGCACAGACAAACAGAAAGACAGATAGATATATAGAAAGATAGGTTTATTTCCGCAGGCAAAGGTGTATTTCTACTTTCTTTTCATCTTTGTCAAAGTTAAGTCTTACCAGGTGTAAACAGGCTTGCTTGGGATATATTTTGATCTTTAATTGACAAGTAATAACAGTTGTTGATTTGGTCAGATTGCTCAAGTCGTACATCGGGTCTTACTGGGCCAAGTGAGGATACACCAGTGGCACTCGACACCTGTATCATCAGCAGAAATCAAGAATCATAGAAATGATATTCACAAATGGCCTTTGTAGGCCGGTGAGTTACCGTGTGCTTTTTCGACATTTGGTTGACGAACTGTTTGGCTGCAAGATATAATGGCAAGTTTGAGTCTGTCACATAAACTGAGTATATGTACTTTTAATAAAGAGGGTATTTGTTTCATTGGACTTTTGTATTCCTGTATAAAATGCAAAGGACCTCATTTCCAGGTAAATTAGTAGACTTTTAAGTCATTGCCCACCATTGTTGGACCCCCCCCCCCCCCAAAAAAAAAGCGGCCGCGGAATATAACAGTCAATATTCGCCGTTATTGTTGTACTCAGACGGGTGTTTACAAATGCTTCTGATGGAAGGCGTACATACGTATGCTGCTGACTTGGCTCATATAACTTCGTTGTCCGATATTCCTTTTGTCACTATAATATCTATCTTTAAGTGCGTTGCAAAAAATAAAAAAAGAACCGTGTATCGCATGTTTCAAATGTAAACCGATTATTTTGCCTTTCATTCATGCTTATTGACGACTAGATGGTCCAATGTAGTGTCCATCATACCATGCTTTTAGTCACCGTGGACGCTGTCCAGAGTGGCAGCTTGAGAGCAGAGGCATACGCGGACACAAAGTCCTGGTGATACAGCAGACACAGGGATCCATTGTAGGACGATAGCAGGGTACCGTGTGGCATATGCTTGTTTGCCAGTTGATGTTGTATGTCATTTGTCAGATTCAGACGGTGATCCCACTTTCTCACATCCGCTGGATCTGGCTAAAATATGGGAACAACACACTAATTAGTTTGGTGATTGCGTGTATCTTGAATTCTTTTTCGATCATCCCAGAGCGTGGGTGTAAACAGTCATCTGTTTAAATGTTTTACTATAATTTATAAACATACATATGCATAAAACCAAACAAGATAGCATGGCCCAGGTCAACAGCTTTCACCAGAGCATTTTGCCCAACCCATACCATGGAAAGCTGTTGTTAGTTTTATTCTTGCTGGGAAGGATTAACTGACTTGTACTAATCACAATAAAATGCCAATCCAAAAGAACATAAAGTTTTCTTCGTTTGTTTGTTTTGGGTGTGTGAGGCAAGTAGAAAGGTGTCACATTCGTGTGTTTCCGTGTTCACGATTTTAGTATTACGAAGTAGCCTATACATTGTGCAATGATGTATTGGGACATACTACATGTATTTGGAGTTTATTGAATCTGCTGCTGGCGATTTCAATTTAATATATATATATCTGATCCATTTGTTTCACCTGGATAACGAAAGCAGTCCATCGTTGAGTTGATAAATCACTTGAGGTTTTCAAAGTGCGGGGTGACACGCATACGGTACCTATATCTACCACTTCATGTGGCAGACGAACCGAAAGACTAGTAGAAAACCATCATGCATGGTCACAGAAATCACGAGTTGCACATTTACAAATATGTATTCAGTGACATTTTATGCTTTAATTTTATATAAATGTTCAACTGGTCCCTGGAAATAATGTGACGAAGACACGTACATATTTTGGAAATATAATATTTGGCAAGTTAATCGTTCAGACTGCTAGACGAACGTGACAAACATTTTGGTCAAATCACAGTTTGTTTTCACATACTCATGACCCCAGACACGTAAACTGGTCTTGTTCTGGGCACAATAGGGCTAAAATATTAACCCGTCTACTGTAAATTTCAGTCAACTATTTGGCATGAACCTTGATGCTTAACGTCTGCTTCAATTTTGGGGGGCTAATTTCAACAGTAATGAAAAAATAATTTAGGAAAAATTGTAGATGAAACCTAGGATCAAGATAACAGGTCCTAGGTCAACAACTTTCCAGAGCCCAACCCCACGCCAAGATAGGCTGTTGATTTAATCTTGATTGAAGGGAGCAAAGGGTAAATTATATCATCGTCACGGTCATTTGTGGTGATCCGGGAAAACTCGCCTTTGATAGAGGAAACTAGTCGGCACACAAAAATTCTTAGTAACTTTTTTATCATTGAAAAACCGAGCAAAATATATATATTAAACTGTAACAGTCTCATATTGCACATACCTTCGAAACAACTAACTTAAATGTCAATATAGTCAACACTGGTGATACACACAATTGTTGTCCTGTAGTAACATTTTATGAAGCGATATGAATTTGAAACAGCTTTTCCAAACCAGAAAATTTAAATACAAGGAAGTTTAATATGTTCTCCTGTGATGATTTTTTTCTTTTCATTGTAAAACAATGCGAAGACTTAGAATTTGATATAATCAGTTTTACACATGACCATAAAACCTCTACTATTGTCGAATATGTTTCAATCCAAATCATTTCTTGGAAATGTATTCGAAGTCCGCAGGTTCCAGCAATCCCAAAAGTACATATTTGGGATAATTGAAAAAGATAAAAAAAGACTACTGGTAATTCAAATAAGCTGAATAACTTTCGATATCTAAAGGAGTAGATTTTGTTGTGATGGGCTGCAGCAGGACTGGCAATGTCAGTTTAAGTGTCGCATAATATGTGCAATATCAGATCACACTTACAAGTGTCGAATTCTCGCAATCACAAGTTCTATTTGCTCTTCTTTCGTACTCAGCTTTATCATTCGGAAAGTCGCAAGAGTCATAAGGATTACCACTAGGAATGGCCAGACTGGGTGGTTTTCTCATTATGTGGTACAGACTTCCCCGTGTGCCGTTGTTTGGGGCTGCGGTTATGTTTAAGAGATCTGCAAGGTAATGATATACGTTTTAATGGGATGTCCGAGATGTGTTCAAAACCAGATTCTATTTTTTAAATTAAAATTTAACTACGAAAGTTATCAAGCTTTATCTCCCGTTCAACACTTGGACGTAAAATCCAACTGTAATTTGATTGATTGATATACTTTATTTTTTTTAAAGAGGATTAAACTGTAATTTCAAGAGGATATGAAATATCAGTAACAAGCAATACATGTAAGTGTTCAACCCAATATTTACATACCTGCCATCAAATTATAGAGTTCTATATTTTCGAAAGGCTTGATAGTATGCTGAGGTTTGATGTCTGGTCCATGTGCGATGAATAGGGCCTGTCAAATACAACCACCAGACAGTTTTGAACGTGTATACCAAAAATAACACAGTAGTGTGCATTCATGTATCATTATTCAAAGATCAGAGCCTCCTAATTGTCCATGCAAGACTGAGCCCCGAACAATTATCATTAATAAATACTATAGTCTGCAGGCCCATAGGGGGAATTTGTGACATGTACATAGTTTTAAAGGCCATATCTTGGTAATTGAGAAAAACCATGTTCGCATTTAAATGTGGTGGTTTCAAAGTCTCTGTATGATCACTTAAAGAATATCACCCAGCCGTCAAAGAGCAGAAAATTTACTTTCAGTAATTCTTTGAAAAAAATTATAATTTTTTGCAACCAGCAACTGTATTTTGAATTATTGAGAGTACCAAGACTGTGGCAAAAACATCTGAATATAGCAGAACATCATTATGTTAGAATACTGGAACATAAAGGTCATAATCAGCTTCATTTTGGCCCAACATGACTTTGAATACGAAAGTGGTATAAACTTTCATCACATGTAGAATGTCCAAAATTGCATTTAATGACATCATATTTTGCCAAATGTTCTCTTGATTAGTGTTCAGTGAGTGGTTGTTAGAGGTTGCCTCTTGCTTGAAAAACGTTACAGCCTAATCTTTCTCAATGAAAGTCACCCCTACCCCCTAACTGTAATTTTCCCCATTTTGTGTGCGTACCATTTCATTTGCTTATGACATCATAGACTGATTTGACCCCTTATGTCATAAGGTGTGATCGTGTGCCATCAGATGGAATTCATTATTGTACTTAGCATATAGATATCAAACCATTCAAAGGGTCCCCAAATCTAAAATAATCACTATCCACTCCCGGACAAAACATGCAACACCATGCAGAAAGGTACATAAAGCATTGTATTCAAACTCCCTGATATTCTCCACAATTTGTGCCATAGACAACGTCCACTAAGCTTTCATTTTCAGTGTCATCATCTGAATCTTGTTTCTGCTCCTCAGAAGAAGCCATGATTTCAACTAACTCATGTGGCAAAATATCACCGTCTACCCAAACAAAGTCCAAACACCCATCCTCACCGACTTTCCGACCATGATCAAGTGAACTGGGCATTGTTGGATATGCCACAGGAGCATTGTTCCAGATGTATGCCTGGTAATTTGCTCTACATGTATGCATCTTCTATGATGCCCTGGAAGGTGGGAAAAGACTGGAGTGGAACTGAAGTCAGTACCATCATAGTTTGACAAAGGCAACCCAGATTTGCCCTAAAATTTCTTAATGAAGAGATCGTATGGCAATTTATTCACACCAGCGTATCTTCGTGAGCCGTACATGCGGCATACTAATATCTGTAGTTTCTGAAAGTCTCTGCATTGACTTCTAGCTCATTTCCCAAAGTCAATAAAATATCAACCAATTCTGGACATTTGTTCAGAGTTTTTATGGGTGTAGCCTTGTCTCGTCACACAAAAAGGCACTAAGCATATCACAGCCTGAAAATGAATGCAGGGAAGGCAAAACGTCACACATTTCAGGCTTCATTGTCTGTATCATGGCTTTTACATTTCGTAAGCAGCACTTGGTTCCTACTGCAGTGTCAAACAGGACGTCTTGGTCAATATTTTGCATGAATCGAACAAGCAAGAGAAGAAAATCTGTGTCTGGGGATCTGACAATCAATTTCTTGGATGCTGGTAAGGAGGAAGTTACATGCAGACAATGCAGGGTAACTCTAGTATCCGCCTCCTCCTGGGATGACTTAAGGTCTGGCACATAGGTTCTCTTTATACTCATACCATTTTCACTCAACAGACAGAAACAGTCTTCCTTGCAAACAAGGAAAACCTGCTTACCTTTAAGCCTTGGGGCATATTTTGATTTGCTCCATTCACCCAGCAAGGGCTGAATAAAGTGTTTTTTGTTGTTTTCATTGCCAAACATGATTTCCAGTCCCTTTGGGGTCTTTGTCCTGGGGCCAGATGGCAACAGTGTTTAGCTGCTGCCCTAGTGTTGGTACTCTGGAGCTTTAATGGACAGCTCCTTGTATGAGCCTGTGACAAAATCAACCCTTTGCCATGGTGGCAAAAGACTAAACAATCTGTTTGCAAGTGCCTCAAATGTCTCCGGTGTGCCAACCAAGGAATGGAAAGTGGTAGTGCCATCAATAATGTGGGCAGAGTCCTCAATTTGGGGCTTTTTGGAAGGTTCAATGCTATCCCGAAGAATATGCAATAGTTTTGCTTTATCTGTCTTTGCTGGATGACCATATGGGGTGGCAAGGGCCCATGGGATAGCTCCAAGTTTATATGTCAACAATCTTTCAAGGCTAATGATATTGCGCTCAGACATTATGACTTGCTGAACAAATCGATTTCTCTCTGCCTTTAACTCTACAACTTTGTTCTGTGAAGTTTTAAACTTTTTTCTTTGCATAGCATGCAAACGTCTTAAGTTTGTTTCTCTTCAGCAGAGAGTGGAAACTAAAATTTCCTTGAACCAGCCTATCTTCAACAAAGGAGTGGAATGCTTCCATACTGATAGCTTTTGCATTTAGCAGATCATTGCCACAGTTTGTGGGGCAGGAGAACCAGATGGTAGGCAATTGAGTTCTGTTGTTGTTTTCCACATTGAATAGATTGACCAAGTTATCAAAGGCCTGAAGCAGTCTGAATATTAGCTTCAGTTCCTTTGATTTGAGCAGGTTTAGTGTCATATGTGCAGAGTGCTCTGATTATATCATATTAGTCATGTCAAATGCAGCTTCAACATAACTTGCCCTGATGTAATTTCTGCTGAAGCCATTATTTTATTTTACCACGTGATTTTGCTTGCCTGTTGATAGTCTGTTCAATTGTAATATCAACAGCATTGTGTGACACTGTGATATTAGAATGAGGAACACTGAAACTATTTCTTTGTAGTAAAAGTTCAGATCCAGGGTGTGCTTCAGACAGGTTCAAGGAGTCAGACAGTCTACAGAGCAATACCTAGTATAATTTTGGTGGTCATCTGCAAAATACTGTGGACAAAGCTGCTACAAAGTTGCAAAATGGAGACCAAAATTGTTCTCTTTTGTTGCACAGATATACTGCAAAATCAACCACACGTTGTCCATGTAATCTACCTCAAATGGACCTGTTTTGCCCAGATCCTCATTTCGAACTTTTTCCTAGAAGTTAGAATACTGGGAAATGAGATTCTGAAATGACCTGCTTGACAACAGTAATTCCACTGCGCCAGGGACTGGAGACTTTGAGAGAGCCTCGATGGTCTGTTGTGCTACATCATCCAAAGACACGTCAGAATCTAAGGTTCACTTCAAAGATTCGAACAATAACCTCTGAAGGGCTTCCAGTACCAGTTTGTGCACACACATGGCTCAGTTAAAGCGCTTGCCTGAAACAACTTTGACTAAAGAGCCACTAGCACATACACCAGACTAAATTACTATTTCCTCAAAGCCACTTCCAAAAGCCACAACTATCTGTTTGCCCAAGGCAGCAAAATATGAACTGACAGTATGGAAGATACCTTTCACACTATTATACCGCTGTATCCTTGGTGGGATTGCCAAAGAAGTGAGTACAATTTCGACGCAACTGCAAGATCAAAAGTGACAATGCTGTATTCCTGACCAAGCTCTGGTGTACCCTCCTGTGATACCTGGAAGACCCTTTGAACGGTACCATGGTCAGTTGATTGGTGCCAAGTATACTACCACAGAACACTGTTGTTCACCCTCGTTTGCCTGATTCTGTCCTGCAGAAGACAACCAACTCACCCAACCAGGGGCAGTTTGGTCACTGCCATCATTGCTTGCTCTGCATACTATCCATAGGATGTCTGATAACTCAGCCCGTTTGGAACACCAGGCAAAGGTACCGAATTGGAAGGAATGCTTGTTTCTAGGATAGGCTCGGCTTGCTGCTTTCCATAGTAAGGAGGCAGCTGTGTTGGCCTGACATGAATTGATCGTTGCTTTGTCATGGGAACACTTCGTGCTTCTGTGGTGAAAGCAGTCCCTGTGACTTCCTTTATCATAATGCCATGAGCTGAATGAGTTGTACCTGCACCTGATGGTGTCTCTTCATTCAAATCAAAGTTTCCCAACAGAATTGGACAACAGAACTGGAATATCGGAAAACTAACGAGGGTACAACTGACTCACTGGACGTTATCTGATTGCACATTGCTGTTTCCAATTCAAGGGTTTGCGAATATGAAATGCTGTGGCCAAACCTATTGATTATTTTAGAAATCTTTGCACTGCCTGATAGATGGCGAAATGTCATCGCTAACAATAAGTGCTGTGGCATATTCCACTGTCCATGAGTGGTATTGTAACAAAGACTTTCAGCACATGAGTCAACAAGAGTCACACCTTGTACGGACAGTGGTTTCTTTTGTTCCCCACCCGTCATTAGATAAGACAGAAAATCTTGAAGAATTTTTGGTGGTTGTACTTTGCCAGACACCAAGAAAGACTTTGCTGTGGGTGGCCATGGCAATGGCTCAAAATCACAACCAGCATACTGTATTTGACGTCTTAGAAACAAAACCACTTCCTCCGCCCATGATACGCAGCACCTGCAAAAGCTGACTCGACAGCATTGCCTGTCCCAACCTCATCAGAATAGACCAAATCACCTCCGTAATTTGGTTTTCAAAATTAGTGTATACTCTTTACCCTAATTTGATGTTGATGCAAATGGTGTACATCGTTATAGCATTTGAAAAGCCGTTTATAGAACAGAAAATTAGAAACCTCCGAATAAATGAGAAATACTGTGTATAGGATGTTACGGGCCATCTAAAAAATCAGCACCTTTCTCAGATTAAATTCACGTCACACAGGGACCGTTTTATCATTACAAAAATTCCCAGATCGCACAGAAATTGTACACACCTATATATATTTCAATTTGACATTATATTATCAATAGGTACTCATATGAAAATGACCTTGTGAACTAAAATTTAAATTAACACTTAAAGGAATTCGAAAAATATGAAACAAAGTTCACATAAAATCAGACCACAAATGCTCATTTTTTACAGACTGAAAATTATTCCAAACTGTCAGTTTGTTTCATTCAACAACGGTGTCAAATTATGCTAAGTACGCCTTTATATTGCTACCTTTTGATAACATCACACGTGAGACCGACAACTAGTTGTCATGGCAACCAATAGAGCAATGGGGGAAGCGCCACTATGCAAAATTGCGCTGGTTTCATGTAATTTAGACAAAGAAGGGAGTTTTTCTCTTTGTACAGCATAGTAATGGACAATTAAATTATTATCAATCTTTAATGACGTCATGAACCAGATGAAACCACTTTTTATCATGCCAGCATGCATCAATCAACAGAGAGGACTCCTCCTAATAAATATAACAGTAGTCTGCAAAATTTCCCGGAATGGAGGGGGGGGGGGGGCAGCTGGCCTACTGACTATTAGGAGCGATATTAAACTGGGATTCATTCAAGCAATATGCGTCAAGTTATCCTGCAAAACAGGCACTGATTAAATACTCTTACTCGTATAAAGAGAAAGATGTGAATAAAAATCCTTTACGAAACTGACAATGTTTAAAAAACTGGGAAAACAGCGTTTCCATGGGTGACTTCGGTGCAACTATATGGTATTTCAATGTGTCACTTGGAAGAACAAATACTTGAGCGGCATCCACCACTTACTGCCACATGATAGAAACTTACCACGAAGATACAGTAGCTTACGTGCAAAAAATTACTGCTCAATAGTGACTTACTGGCAGATTTAGTCGTTATCCTCCGTGTTTCCAATATTTCAGAGTGATTTGTTTTCTTGGAGCTCGAGCTGCAAACACCAAGCTTGATGACAAATGAGAGAAAAGCTCGGATTTAATTTTTGCTTCTACCAAGCAAGCACAGGTCAGAGAGGCGGCTGTTATTAAGTTAACATACCCACATGGACTCTAAATTTGGATCCCAGCCATGATTTCCCTTCAGAAAGTGCAATATTGGGTTATCTCTGGAAGAAATGAAAATATGTGGGATATCATTGTCACCTAATGCGTACAAATACATCAGACTAGGGACAAAAACTAATTATTTCACTCCTTAGCGGCTAGTCGAGCCAGTTTTGTTAGCTATAACTGGCTATAGATGATAGCTGAGCCGGAGTATATCATAAATGATAAAAAGACAAACATATATACATTATATATACATACATACATACATACATACATACATACATACATACATATGTTTTGTAATATTTGCACCTAAAATATTGACATGCCTGCGGAGGTTATTGACCAGTGTTCGATGCCTTCGAAAATACCTATTTATAATTAGCATCAGCTCAGCCGTATCTGACTATTGACAAATTCCAGAAATTCTGAATTAAAATTGATGTTATTAAGTCCGTTTGTACCCAATTTTAATGTGTCGAAATTGTTTATTTAGGTTCGAGTAAATGAGTCCGTTGCTTTTACCCTGCAGGCATCCAGTTTCTTATCTCCAGAGTGTAAAACAAGTCTGACGCGCCCATTAATCTTCCCCATTGACTTCTATAGAAAATGTAATAAAGTTTATTTACAAAATTAGCTCGGCCATTCATGGGAAAAGTGCAACAATGGTGATGTTGTGTGCCATGACGGCGCCTACCTGGAGACCTGCCATTCCTCCTGCAAGTACAGCAATATAGAGTCTATCCTGTCTGTGGCCGCATAGTGGTGGCGTTTTGCAAAATTTGGTTTTTCGTATTCGGCCATGTGCTGTGTTTTACATGTTAGGTTGTTCATAATATCTGCTATTTTGGCTAAAATGTAAAAAAGCACGATTAATACTAGGCGGAGATCAGTATGTTGGAATAATAATAATAATAATAATAATAATAATAATAATAATAATAATGATGATGATGATGATGATGATGATGATGATGATCATCATCATCATCGTCATCATTTGCTGCAGTGCAAACATATAGATCTTAATTGCAATCCAAATGCATAAAATCATTATTATTATTATTATTATTATTATTATTATTATTATTATTATTATTATTATTATTATCATTATCATTATTATTATTATCATTATCATTATCATTATTATCATTATCATTATTATTATTATTATTATTATTATCATTATTTACAGTGGTGCAAATATGGATCTTAATTGCGAACGAAATGCATCATAAAATACGCTTATTGTATAATTGCTCGTCCATGTGCCAACACAACTTTATCACCAAAGCATGATGAATTGTCCCAATTCTAATCGCTCTACAATGGCTGTAAGATTGTAAGTATCCAATGAAAATGCTTCATTGGAACCATTTGCCTGCGAACCCACGTTCATGCATCCTTCACACATCGCAGATACTTGCAACTGACACACATAACGGACAAATGTTTATTCGCTTTAATAATTCTAATAAAAAATAAGATTCTTTCAATTACTCACTTTGTAGTTCAGGAGGAATATGTGTGTTGCCCTTTTTCGGAGGTTTAGATCGTTTGTAAAGGTTGCTAATGCGACCAGCAGGTCCCAGAAAACTATATGTGTTGGATAGCGTGGCATTGCTTAGGTAGTCTTTGAGAAACTCGTTGCGTTCTGGTGCTATGTCCGCCATTCCTGCAGAAATGTACAACCAGCATTAATACCAGGAGTGCCATAGCTGTGATGCTTCTTTGTTAATAAACGTGATTTGGTCGTCAAAGCAGAAAAACGCGCACTCACTGTCTTTGAATACATGGTCTGTGAGGCACACGAGCTTGTCTTCGCCATTATTGAGCTAAAAGTTTGTTTATAGGAATACTTCTAAACACACCAAAAAATTTTTATCAATTCATCCGGAGTCCAATAGCATATTTTTCAGACTCTTTATGACCGAAAACCCAAGATATATTTCGATTTTTTCCCCTTACATTTGATTCGAACCACCGTAATTATGGACTAACATATGATAACAACCAGGTTCCGTTTTCAGTTTGTGTTAGGCACTCGCATAGGACCCAACCGAAATTGAATGCAAGTGAAAATTACAGTTCAATGTATGATAGCACTTTCAAGTTGAAATCGTGATTGACGACACTACATACGTTCTCACTCAAGTAAACAACTGCATTTCGTTATACAGAATGTATGCTGGTAAGTGCATGCAAACGGTTAGAACGTATCCACATTGATACATAAATGAATCAATCCAGCGGAATATACTGAAGGTAATAAAATAAGTTATACCACACACCGTGATCAGCAGTAACAATGATGTTGATGCAATTATGTAACCCTACTCTGTAAAGTCCATCCATCAGCTGACCCATCAGCAAATCCACCTCTACCAGTGACTCGTTTACCTGTAATATACAGAGGTACAAAAAGTGTTGGATAGCTGCAATATGAAAACGTGAGGCGCGAAGTTAATAAATAATCTACCTTGCTTTGTTTTGGGGATAGGTGCATGTTGATATTTGTTTTTGTCAACGATTTTTACTTTTGTCAACGAACTGAGTCAAAGTGTGATGTTGTTTTGAAGGGTCATGACAATATGGCATCAAACGCATGGATAAAAGTCTATGCTTGCTCACCTGAAGAGAATTTTCCCCTCCGCTATGTCCAGCTTTATCCACTAATTCCATGTACAGAGTCAAAAAGTCCGGTCGTTTACCCGTACCGCCATTTATCCAGTTCAATATGGCATCGACGCGTCCAGCGTACGGATAGTTTCTAGATAGATTAAATAATGAAGTTTGTAATTTCTTTCTTGCAGCAAGAGTTTTCGTGTGTGTGTGTTGTTGAAATATTGCAATTTTTTTTCGACAAACATAAAATATTAAATTCAACTCACGGCTAAATGCAACGGGTTACAAATGGCTTACAGTACACAATGAAAATGCCTAATTTTTACGCCCAAAACTTAATTTGTTTATCATATCTTATAGCTTCAATAATCGCAAAGGTCAAACAGGTTGTGTTTAACACACGGACTGTGCAAAAACTGCAATAATGACAAGCTGATGACCTAACACAGTGTGGCCTCACCCATTAAACTGGACCCACTTGTTAGGGCGTTTTCCTACAAAATGAAAATAAACAAAGGATTTCAGGCCCACATGTTCAAAATAAAGTAAGACACTTTGTTTAACATGATACACATGAAAAAATCCGTATTTGTATACTTTATGCCAAAACTGTTATTTTTCTTAAAGGTAGTTAGTATCCCGGTTGTGCTAATACCATAATATTAAAATTCAAAGAGTGTAATTGCGAGGTCTTTTTCGATTTGTATTAACAAAATACAACGGATAGGCCACAGGCAATCTGATGTAAATTCATCTTGTTACCAGTACCCTATGTCACTTTTAAGGGTTGATTTTTGCCAGTTTGATACTGCCTGACTACAATTGGATGTGGTGCGTTATCATATGGCGTGGTTGTAATTAGCTCTTCCAGTGCCATATTCTGAACTGAGTCTACAGCTCTCCTGGGCAGGAAAATTGTTGACCTGGACTATTATATTCCATGTAACTTCAAGCATGGCATTTGAATGGAAGGTCTTTTTACTGGGAACGTGAATCTATAGCACCCTTATTATAAGAGCAGTTAGTGTTAAGCGGTTCGGTTCTAGTCGCAGTTGGCACTGAAAGTGCAAAATCAAATTAATGTGCTTTACCATGAATTATGACATCGCTTCCCGGCCAGAAGAAGGTCATGGCTGTCTTCTTGTGTTTAGTTACAGTGTTCCACAGCTGCAATTATGAAGGTTGAATGCAGTATCCGTTCAAGTTTATTTCTTTGCCGATAATTTGATAACATAAGATGATTGTTTTAAGCGAGTATTTATCATATGTATTGTAAACATTTTTATTTACCTGGATAACCTAATAGTACATTAAGATGTATACTACGGAGGTTCTCTTGAGATAAAAAAGATATGCTTCTGACATTTAAAAGACAAGAAAACGGACTTGGGAAACACAGAAACTCACACTTGCCAAAAGTGTGCGTCTAATTTGTGAACATACTCATTATATATATATATATATATATATATATATATATATATATATCAGACTATACAAGTCTTCTACTTTCAATGAAAGTTTGCACAAGTTAACTATTTCTTCGCTTAAACTGTCCGGTTGATGTTCAATACCGTGTTGGAAATAGGTATTGGCCCGTAGATGCGAATACAAACATGAAGGTTTGACAATTGCGTTGACTCACCCTCACAGAATATCGATTAAAAAACCCAGTACAAGTAGGCTACCACGTTGGAAAAGCTAATGATGTACAAATGCAAGATGAAGTGATAAAAAGCTAAACCTATACAAAGAGTAAATAAAAGTTTTCAACATAATGTGCTTTTAACATCTTGTCTAGTAGGATCACAACACTGTGTTTTTGGATAACACTAACTAACTAACTAAAGTTTTCATTTTGAATTAAATGTTTCTTTTGTATTTATATGTCCGTTACGAATAAATTTGTTCCGTTAAGCAATCACATTACAATAACACCTGTTGTGCCCAGACAAGTGTGCTTGTTCCTTAGAAAGTGTCCACTGGTTCTATGATTAAGGGGCTCCTCTAGCATATTGGTGTGTACAACACATCGGAGCTTTACTCTATATTTATGCCTGTTACTGATTTGCAAGAAACACGTTTCACATGAGATCTGGCCCAGCCTATGCCAGCGGTCTCAGAACTTGAGAAGATAATCAAACCCACGTTTACTCACCGGCTCTCCCAGCCACCATCTGGTGTCATTCATGAAGGGACTACCCAAGTAGAAGGGAAGACTTATATTCATGTCGTACATGCTGTTGTCAACGATACCATGGGATTCAGGATACAGTCCCTGGATATCCAAAAATATTCATCTATCTATATTACATGTATGCACATTGATGTCCCTGGGGAAATTAACACATTAAAAGCTATAAAAATGACATAAGCTACAATTACTTTATCATCTTGTACTGCACAAACAAACATTGTTTTGCCTCCATGTATGGTAATAGCCATCATTCCTCGTTAGGAATATATCCATATTCTGACATGGCTTCATAAAACATTGTCATTCCGCCACGTCCTTAAGTTTCTCTCTTTCTTTTTTCCTTTCTTTTTTTTGACAACTAGTATAAGAAAGCAAATATCACAGATCACATTGCACATGTACATTACATTTCTAACAAATAACTTTTTTATCTTTATATCTTTGATAAAATTGTAAACTTTAAGCGAAAACTACAACATGAACTTCAAGGTAGTTCTGCTTAACTGGTTAAGATATGAACCACAGGGACTCACGGTCACAATACTGTAGTGATTAGGAAAGGTCAAGGTCGGGTAGATTGAACGCATGTAGGGGGCCTTGCTTCCACACTTGAACAGCTTCTGTATGACGGGATTCAAGTTGCGCTCTAGATAGCTGTCTCTGTAGCCATCCAAAGATATCAGCAGAAGTGGAGCAGAATCTGACCTGAAATGTAGTACGTGAATGGTATTCACACATTCAGACACGCATACAAGCACCCCTTTTCCTTAAGTGTTTGAATTTTGAACATAAAATGTTTGAGACAGGCAGCATGGTGTATATATATATATATATATATATATATATATATATATATATATATATATATATATATATATATATATATATATATATATATATATATACACACAAGTCCATTATTCAGAAAAACGAAAAGTTTTAATTATTCTTTTTTACATGTTGTCACAGGAAAACAGAAAGAACAACAAGTACAAATAAAAAACAATTAGGATTGTGAAAGTCCTGTGGTCAGCTTGCTTTGGATGTTCAGACTGAAGTGGTCCCACAACCTTCGAAATAATAATATCAAGGTCGTCTTTCTTTAAAAACCATCATCACTGTTTGCATTATCAGTCTTCATTCACACAGTTCATGGGTCATCATTTTTTAAATGAAAGAGAAAGGATTCAGTATTACAAAGACATATGTCAATTTGACCATTCAAGGTTATAATAAACAACACTAAAAGAAAGTCAATAGGTATTTTCCTATTAGTGTCTAATAGTAACCACGGGCCTATAGAATCCACCATTACGAAGATATATGCCAACAAGTCAATTTGACCTTTTGACGTCACTCAAGGTTAAAATTAACAACACCAGATGAAAGCCCATTGATACTTTCCCATCAGTGTTTCATAGTATCATGGGTCTGGGATCCATCATTACCGAGATGTACGACAGTATATCAGATCTGCTGCCATTCCTCATTTCGATAATTCGTTAAAATCAGGAAATGCTAATAGAACCATACGGTCAATAAAATTGTGAATATCGAGTCCAGGTACATTCCCATCAAGCTTAAATAGAATCCCACTTGCACTTCGGAACAAGTTGGAGATAATAAACACACACAAATTTGTTAAAAGTAGAAGAAAAACGCAGTGCCACATGTTCAACAAATTCAGGTCCAGGAACCCCAAATGTGTTCCTATGCAATTTTGAAGCAAATGGACAAGTGTGGTTTTTATTTTTTCAAAGATTTTGAAAAAAAATGAACAAAACCATTCATCAAAGTCCAAGAATCACTGGCACGTGATCATTTGAACACGCTTAGTAGGAACTTCCCCGAGGTACATCCCCATTAAGTTTAAGGGGGATCTTGCTGACAATGGACTCCTGTAGGGTTTTGGAAGGGATCAATATTTTAGCCAATAAGTACCTGAAATGAAAACTTTGTTAAAAAGCAAAGGTTTACAGTAATGCCATTTGGTAAAATACTTTGACCGTCCATGAGGAACCTTCCCCCAAGTTTCCGCATGATCTAAAGGATGGATTTGGGGAAGAATTCCATAGTATCAAAATCACAATAAAATACATACATAATAGAAAAACGCGAAGAGCCACCTGTTGAACAAACTAAGGTCTGTGGGTCCCCAAAAGTGTCTCTATACCGTTTCGGATGAGTCGAAATGCAGGGGTGAACGGACAGATGAACAGACATCAGACAACGGACTATCCCATAAATTCAGCTGTGTGTGACAAGTCATCTGAGAGAGAGAGAGAGAGAGAGAGAGAGAGAGAGAGAGAGAGAGAGAGAGAGAGAGAGAGAGAGAGAGAGAGAGAGAGAGAGAGAGAGAGAGAGAGAGAGAGAGAGAGAGAGAGAGAGAGAGAGAGAGAGAGAGAGAGAGAGAGAGAGAGAGAGAGAGAGAGAGAGAGAGAGAGAGAGAGAGAGAGAGAGAGATTATGCCTCTGTGGAAACACCAAAATGAATCAACGTTTTCAACGGCGGGTTGTTTTTCATTTTCCACTGCGCAATTCTATGTCATCTACGCAGCAATTGCCATGTTATCATGCACACTTTGATATATGGAAATTAATGTTTCAAAACTGAATATCAAACGAGCAGCATTTTCCCCAATACTAGAGCACGTTCCATGATTACCATCATAATAAATCTATTCATGTAGATATACACAAAAGTATTGTCGGCTATTGATATTTCAAGACGAGAGCACCGATTTTTAGATATTGCCACATCTAAGTACCCATTGGGTATCCACTGTTTACCTGACGGAAGTTTGCAGAGGTGTTGGTCAGCTTTTTCGAAGAAACAATTGCATAAAAACAATTACTGACCCAGATCCCTGTCAGGCTAGTTGAAATAATTTGTATAAATACAAAGCTTGTGTGTACTTTAAATATGGACTATCAGAAGGAAAACACCAGCGCAGGCTTCGTTGTACATGACAATATGCGTCTTTTACACACAAAATGTTGACATGTAATTTTGAATCGAATATTGGTACGTATAAGCTAGTACCCGACAGAATTGAAATTCCAGGGTATGCAATTATTTTCTTTTTTTACACTATACTACATTTCTGTACCATGGACAAACAGGTTCTTCGGGGCCGATACATTTTTCTTCGTCCATCCAAGAAAACCGCGGCCACAGGCCGACTGCCAGGAATGTCTTAAGGATGATCCGGTTACTGCCGGTAATATTAGGAAACAGCTGAAGTCCTGTCAGTAGCTCCAAATCCTTTATTCTTACAACGTTGTCTTTTAAGTAGTCTATTGGTTTCTGAAAGAAATTTTCGATCAATAGTGTTATTTAGTTGTTTATTATTATATTGGGCGAGCAATGCTGTAGAATAAAGACACTTGGCTTGAAACAATAAAAGGAACAGAAAAAAGTAGATCTGTGAAACAGGAGCGAGTTCCTGTGAATATCTTGGCTTAAGTTGATTAACAGATGGGCACAATGAGAAAAGTGGTGTCCGATGCATGACCATCAGTACAGTTTTTCAATGTCACCTTTATTGATTTGATAGCTACTGAACTTTGCTTGAAAATGCTTTGTGGTATTTTACGTAATGGTCTGTGTATATATGCAGTACTTCTGACGAATTACCTTGGAATTAAGGATAGCAGGTCTGTGAGGAATGACTATAGCAAGTGCCAGTACACTATCATGATCACATTTGCCAACATCACCTCCTGTCTCGCATCTTGCCGCTGCGACATAATAATGTGTAGGAAGCGGAACAGGTCCATTGGATACAAATCTGCAACATTGCAAAGACTGATAACTAATTATAAACGTATATTTCATGGTTTTCCGGCAGATGAGAGATCAAAATATGATTGTTTACAACGTCTCTGAATTTACAAATGGCTGACGATGCTGTTTTCTCACAGAAAGTTTGGCTATGTATCGACATTTGAGTTAGCGTGGGCCTTGAAGTGCGATATAAATGTACTTCCAACTTCATTGTAAAATCTGATAATATTTCACAGCATCTCTGTCATCTGTTCTGAAATATCCTCAAAGTTACAAAGGATAACCAGTCATAGTTTGATAGTTAAAGCTGAAAATAAAAATTAAACTAGGAAATTACACCTGCAAAGGAAGAAATTACTGAAAAATGCATATGCAGATGGCAAAACACTTTACCTTTTGATTTGAGCTTTATTATCTCGATGACCATTTGCGTCATAATCATAAACAGGGCCAGTCATCACATGAATTTCGCCGTATTTTTCTGCGAACTCTTCCACTAACAGCATGGCATCTTTCCATATACCTAAAAGTGCAATAGGAGACATTAATTTTTAACTGCGATCCTGTTCACTTCCTGTGTTGCCAGGGCAACAGACTGATGCTTCCACCATGATCAGGGCAGATTTGTATTACATGTATATACTACATCCACATCCACAAATACCACCTTTGCAACCAAAAGAGAGCCAATTTTTCATCAATTTAAGCATCCTTTAGGTTTCAAATATATGTTAATACATTTTCTTCAGATTATTCTGTGTTCGTGTTGTTTATTTTATTGAGAAAGTACTTTTAACCATGCTAAATATATGGCCCTGCGCTGATCCAGGTGGCTCCCTCTTTGCTAAAAATAGGTGTTAGAGTAGGACTGCATTTAAATATGAATACATTATATTACATGAAATCAACATATGTTTCATTAATTAGGTGTTAGATTACAGATGATACTATGCCTAATAGGACTGTGACGGTCCTGTGCGGAGCTACTCTTGTATGCAGAAACCTAGACCTTACAGAGGAGTACAATCCTGTCAATATGAAAGTGCCGGCTTTAAAACTTTCTTAAATTATCATGCAGCAACGAAATACATAATGACTGCTCTATGACCTTGGAATCAGGTCAAGATCGTCCTTTTTTTTGGCTTACCTAGACCTGATGGAGTACTCTAACCTTATGAAGGTGCCAGGTTTAAAACGTTTTAGATAATCACGCGGATACGAAATTCACAAAAATGGCCCTGCGACCTTGAGAATCAGGTCAACATCTTCAGACTTAACCTACACCTTATAAAGGGATCGAACCTTTTGTAATATGAAAGAGCAAGTTGTAAAACTTGATTAAGTTATGGCTGGCTGTAAAACACTCTACGTTATCACGTGGAAATGAAACACACAAATTGCTCTGTGATCTTAGGAATCTTAGGTCGAGGTCATCCATCTTGTACATTTCACATAGGCCAACCTAAACTACATCCTACCAAGTTCGAATTAAATACGCTTGATATGTGTTACTTAGAACAGTGAAAATGTTAATTTTAGTCATTGATCTCAATTTGACATTTCAAGGTCACTCTAGGTCAAAAGTAACAAGGCAAAAAGAGACCCCATGGGTACATCTCTGTACATTTCATTGGTAACTATGCACCTAGGAATTACAATTACCCTGATATACAGCAATGCTACTTCTGCACATGGATGCAACAGCCATTATCAAAGTTCAGTCACAAAACTCTTCGAACAATTGAAATATCCCAGCAAAATGATCAAACTTGACTGAACTAAACATAAAGACGAACTGAAACATTCCTTGAAGAAATCAGTGCTTTTGTGCTTGTGAAGACGGTGGAAATAGGCTTATCGTTAAAAATTAAATCGTCAGCCCCCCAAACCTCAGCGCCACCTGGTGAACAAATAAGCGTCTATTGGGTACCCAAAAGTGTCCCCATGTAACTTTGAAGCAATTGGGTTAGTGGTTTAGGAGATATTTTAAGATTTACTCCGAGATGAAAAAAGAAAATAAAGTATAAAAGGCAGTTGCAAGTGTACAAGCAAGCAGGAGCATTTTTCGTTTTTTTAATATAATATACAGTTTAAGTCATCCAATAATATGGTCTTGGCAAGAAGAAATGAATGGCAGATTTGGCATACCTGTTAAGAAGTTTCTGTACATGGGCACTATATTAGACGAGATAAGACTGTCCATACGTCGCAGGCTGTCATTAGAAAAACCTGTAACATAAAAAAAGAAAGAAAGGAAGGAATGAAGGAAGGAAGGAAGGGAGAAAGGAAGGGAGGAAGAAAGAAAGAAAGAAAGAAAGAAAGAAAGAAAGAAAAAAAGAAAGAAAAAAAGAAAGAAAGAAAACTTTTGATACCTTTGGTCTTTAGGTACTTTATCTTGCGTTCAAATTCTGAGGGCGGTAAGTAATTGTCGCCTAGCATAATTTGGGATGGAAGTTTGATTATATTGACAGACATTTGCTTCTTTTATACAAATATACTATCTATCGTCCGACTGAATGACGATGGACTGTGATACACGTGTATGTCTGTCATGTCATGTATTTACTGAACGCAAATCATTAATGTTTGTTAGTCCTTTCAAGGCTATGTTTATGCTACAACATGTTAAATCATTCTGAATAGGTTCAAAACCATCATATGAGAAACACACTGGGGCCGCAGCGCCATCCACCGACCACTTTGATCTCTTGTGCCGGAGATAGAAATGCAGCATAACTAACATTATTTCAGCTTCTGTCACCAGAGGTCACTGTAATAGCGCTCAGTTTCGAAAAAGCGACAATGAGTTTCGGACGAGTTGCAGATGGTGATTTTTGGGAGTGGGATGAGGCGTATGCCCAAAATTTGATTAGTGCGGCCCTGTCAGAGGCAGGAAGAGAATATGTGGCATATTTACGGGAGGGGAATACGCTGGTGCCGCGGGCTTTGGCCATGTTCGGCGAGTGCGAAGTCAACGCCACTACGGTTGTCCAAAGGTGTGTAAAATAGGCCTTGTTCAATGGACTTGTTTGCACAGTGGACAAACAAATTTTGTAACCTGATTACATCATCCCAAGCCTTTTTTTTACCCTCCAGTGGTTTTTAGCCTTATTTCATTGTATCTTCTTTATATAAAAGGAAATTAAATTAAAACAAAAAAGTTTTCATTCAACTTTGTTCATGCCGTGTTTTCTGTTGGTGTTGCAACTTGCAAGCCTCCACTTGTGTTGCAGGGTCAAACATTTTTTCCTTAATCCTGGCAAACAAAATATGTGATTCTATCAGTAGGATAGAGGGGAGAAGTGTGTGGGACCAATAATGAGGTCAGACAATCAAGCTGTGTCTCTTGATCAAATGATGAAAACTTTTCTTTCCAGCAACTCAAAAAAAAAAAAAAAAAAAAAAAAAAATTAAGAGGAATGGCATTGCATTTTTTATGCTTCATATTGCTGCTTCTGTATTGTTCCATTACTTTTAGTACTTGTGGAGGAAAAACAAAATCCCAGAAAAGTTACACACAATTTGTAAACATATTTGCCTTTGATAAAAGGTTTTTGTCACTGAGAGAAAAGCTTAACTGTCACCAATCTCTCTCTTAGCCACAAGAAAACTATCTTGGTACTTTATTCAATTATTTACAAGTCAACAAATATGTTGCATTACATGCAAAAAGAATTCATCCTTAAAAATGTAATTACTTCTGGATATCTGCTATTTGAGATGCAGTAGTTTTAAATTGCATGGTTACAGACATTACAGAGTTTGATCCATGATAAAAACATCTTGGAATAAAAGTTAGCTTTACCACTGTCATTAAAGACATTTTAAAAGAAATTGTTAGTATACCTCGTCAAAGGTCAAATGCATTCCTTACTGGCATTTCAGAAAGGGAAATGTCTCCAAGATCAATATGACAGTACAGGATATGAAAAAGTTTACCCCTGCATGTTGCAGGACTGGAAACAAAGTATACAAGGTAGTGGTACATGTAACAATTTTGTTGGGGGGGGGGGGGGGGGGGGGCAGAGGGTGTTACCAACAGAAAAAAGTGTGTCAGCACTGACAGAACTAATTTACCTGCTTTCTCTCTCTACTGGAAAACCGAAATACACGATCACTTTCTTATCGACATTTTATTTCTCAACTTACAGGTGCACTCAATATGTAATCCATACAACGAGCCTTGCAGTTCACCAATAATATAATAAAACGTAGCTTCTGTGTAGAACGATAAAGTTTATCAGACATCCAAGGTGAAAACGTTTTGTCGAACCTACTAATCCCCAATGGCGATTACTACGCAAAACGAGGAGGTCTAATAAACTTTATCATTCTACACTGAAGCTACGTTCCATTTTTATTTCCATGTACCCCCTAATTTGTTGTGGAAAGTCACCTAAATACTAGAAAAGCCATAGGCCTACCATCACAACTTAACTTCATCAAGTGCGCATCACACACAGTAGCACTATTAGTTACTACCTGTCTGTTCACGGGATACAAGAAAATAGCCACGTAAAAAGATTTGTATCCCATGAAGCCAACAGCTGAATGGGATACAAATCTTTTCACCTGGATATTTTCTTGTATACCCAGAACAGACAGGTAGTGACGATTTGATCCTGTAAAAGGACTATAAATGTGAAATAAAAACTACTGAAAAACATGTGGAAAACATAACCATTTATTAAATAACATCAACCATTTAACAACATGTAGAATACTAGAATGGGATATAAATTTTTCCACGCAGATACCAAAACAAGGCTAAATTATTTATGCCCCTGATGGTGATCATAAATATTCATGAGCCCGATTGCAAACAGGTATACAATATTTGTATACCTGTTTGGTGATCAGGAAGGATACCAAAGTGGGCATATGGGGAATTCTCTTGTATTTAATGTCAATTTCATCTATTACAGGCTAAATATGAATTTCTAAGCCTACTTTACAGTTATTCAGTCCTAAGCATAATCATAAAGAAACTAGTGAGATATAAATTACAGATTGTCATGTCAGATGCCTAGCAAACAATGAAAAAAACTTCTGCTGACTATGGATCGAAAAATGAGACATACCAGTGCTGCAGCAAAGAAGCACATGTACCTACAAATGCCTAATAAAGTAATTTTTAGTGGACCTAGACACGTGATGTTCGTAAAACACAAGAACAAGGTTATTATAGTTAATTGGGAATAATAGATTAATAATCTAAATTTCAATACCAACAATTTCTCAATTATCATAACAATTTGAGTGCATACAGTTAAAATGTTGGAGACTTTTTACATAAATATACAACCTCAAAATATTAATCTAAATTTCACAATGCCAACAATTTTGTCATTACCATAACAATTTAAGTGTCTTCGGTTGACATGTTGGAGAACTTTTCATGTATATACAACCTCAAATTTGGCCTGTTGAGTACATGCAGATACAAGTCATTTACATTGACACTTAACATTGTCATGTATTTTAACAAGTATGTTAACTTTGAAATATCACTTTCGTTTTTGGTTGTTGTCCATGTGTAGTCCCAAGTTAAACTATTCAAAGGCTGGTTTTGTGTACAATAATGAACAAAAGCACCCTGGAGCTTTTCCATGAACAACTTATTATAATTGTAATATTTCCAGGAAATTTTGGCACTTACCTGCATTTCACACATATGTAGAAAGTGAAGTGTACACATTGATATACAAATTTATGTACCATAAAGCAAACTTGATTATGATTTACCAGAGAGCCTACACAGGTGATATGTACAAAGTGGTACACTAACATAATATATTAGATTATCAACAGAAATCAATTTTATATATGCAGAAAGCTGTCACACATATATATGTAAAAAGTTGAAATATGACACATCACTAATCCACATTCAGAAATGTGTGTCTGAATTTGTTACAAATACACATTTGACACATTTGTGTGTCAGGTGAACCACAGATAACCATTCATGTACTGAACAGTTATAATCTGGCTCAATCACCATTTCACACACACAAAACAAGACCCATGTGTACTTTAAACAAGTATGTTAAGTTTGAAATATCACAGGTATTTATGGTTGTTGTCCATGTGTAGTCTCAAGTTAAACTTTATTCAAAGGCTGTTTATTTTATACGATGATGAACATAAGCACCAAGGAGCTTTTCCATTAACAACCTATTTTAATAATTGTAATATTTCCATGAAATTTTGGCACTTACCTGCATTACACATGTGTGGAAAGTGCAGTGTACACATTGACGTACAAATTTATGTACCATAAAACAAACTGGATTATGATTTACCAGACAGCCTACATATATGATATGTACAAAGTGATACATAATATATAAGATTATCAACAGGAATCAATTTTATATTTGTAGAAAAATGTTATATATATATACATATATATGTATATATCATGGAACGCCGTTTCTTGTTTTATTCAGTATTTGATCAGATGATTAAATATTTTATCATCAGAACAAATAAATTTATTCTTATGAACAAATATTTGATCAGGTGAATAAATATTTAATCAGAAGACTAAAAACATTTAACCACATGATCAAATTGATCTGATCTGATGAACAATGTATTTGTTCATCTGATCAAATACAGTATATTTGTTCTTCTGATTACATTGAATTGTTGAGAAGAACGAACTGATTGAATCAGAAGAGCAAATCAATTTATTCAGTGTGTATAAAGTTGAAATATGACATGACAAATCCACATCCAGAAGTGTGTTTCTGATTTTGTGACAAAGACACTTTTGACACATTTATGTGTCAGTTCCACCTCACATAACCATACACAAGCAGTAGACAATAATATTATAATGTAGCTCAGTCACCATTTCACACTCACAAAGAACAACCCTAGATGTAGAATTGAGTGAAAATGTGATTGTTCACAACTAAGCTTTCAACTGCTTCTGCTCAACATTAGTGTTGTCAAAACTGACGAAGTGTGCATCTGATGTACAAAGACAACCGTTTCTTACATGTCTGTTAATTACATCATTCTATAAATTTAAAGTTCATTTAATTTGTTTCACAAATTTTGACATTATGCCCGAAGCACAGCAGCCAATACTCAAAATTGCACCAACACATGCACAGGGGGTACTCAACATGACATTGACATAAGTCAAACTCTGGTCTAAATAATGGCTTTTATTGTACAGGTACAATCCTGGTCTTGCACAATGCAGACAGCATCAATTGGAGATGACACCTCTGAACCAAATGGTCATCAGTGAGCTAAAGAAATGGCACAGGTCTGTGTGCAAAGCAATGAGACCATCAAGCGCATGTCGGTACAAATCAACCATTTATCGCGATGTACCTTACCCTGTGTTTCATCAAATTGAAAATATTGCCACTACAAACATGTACAAGACTCAAGTTTGTGAAACAAGAGCCACAGTCACAATAAAAATTGGAAGTGTTGAGAAGGTTTTGATGCTATTCAATCGCATGAATAGCCCCCACATTCAGATACCTAGATCTGAATTACTTACAGTGAACCTTGGGCAGAGAGGTAAATCCAAGCTGGTATGCACTACAGCAATGCCATTCAGCTTGAAGTACATGAAGAACAGTGAAAGACTAATTATCAATTTCTCCTATGGGTACTGGAATGCAAATGGCTGGCCACAGCATACCTTTTAGGGGTTGTGTTGCTGAACAATGGTGAAGCTTGTAGGGCATAAATGTAATGGATGATGCTGATGAACAATGATGATGGCTTGAACTTGACATGATTGCTGCAGAAGTCAAGAAAAAAAATAATGCAAGTCTGTTGCATTAACATTTAAAAACTTTCAATATTTGTATCAAAGTTAAATTCTCAGCATACTGGCATAAATGGTATTATAGGTGAATCCAACATGTGACTGTGAAAATATGACTCCTGCAAGGAACAGAAAAAACATAGGTTAAAAGTCTTAGTTGGGAGAAACAGAATAAATGTATACCCTTCAAAAACAGAAAAAAATGAACATGGCAATACCCGTATTTGAAATCAAATGATTTATGTTCTATTTTATCTCCCTTTAGACTGGGATATCCAGTATAGTTCTACATACATTCTGACTGCAGATACATTGCTAGAGTCATGGTACTGGTCAGATAAGCAGGCATTGTGAGATATTGCCAGTCCTGTTTAAATGGAATCACATTTGCACTGCAGTTATTTAACCAGGAAAGATGGCGGGGTGGGTGGGGGGTGGGAGGGTGGTCATGGTTCCATATGTAGCACTGAATCACTGCCATATTCATCAGATACTTTAAATGTGCGCCTATTTCTTCTCATGGTCCTTTATCCTCATCTTGTGATACCCAGTTTCTCTTTTAAGTGGAATTTCATGGCCCCACAGAATAAAATACATCAAAAGCCTTCAATCTAGAACTATGTTAAAAGTGGGAGATATCCGTCCTGCATACATGTACTAAACAGTGGGACGCTGAGCAGCGAAGGCATGAAGCATAGCTTGAGGGGTCTGGGGGCATGACCCCCCAGGAAAAAATTGAAATTTGCACAATCATTTCCTGCATTTTGAACCATTTTAGGCACCAGCAGAGACATTTTCAGTGGATGAAAATAATCACTCAACTACTCTTACAGCTAACAAAAACATATATGACTTGCCTTGGCCAACTTACCTGTTTAGTCATGAGTGGTGCCACTCTTGTCGCCATCTGTGACACCGTACTGCAATCCCTGGCCTGAAATTGACAGTGGAGGGTTAAATCACAAAACAACAGCTAATAAAGTACACAAAATGGGCTTGACAGTATTAAATTTCTGCATTTTAGATATATCCCAACCCTTTTGTTCACAATGAGCAAGATTATATCAGTAGACTGCAACCTTTGCTGGGAGATCGATGGGCCTACTTAGAATGAATCAGACTGTCCTAAGCAGAACTGAGACAGTGGGATAGCACAAAAAAAAGGCTGCAAGTTAAAAACACAAGAAGTATTTGTGTATGAGTTGTTGCATATTGAGTGTAAACCTGACTATATGGAATTGGAAGGGTTAGCATCCCGATCCACAACAACAGTACCGTGACGCCAGACTGCCGAGCTACGGTCACGGTACTGTAATTTTAGAACAGCCTTCTGTAGCCACAGTACCGTGACAAGAGCACCGTCCATTAATGAATGGTCTGATTCAACTAAAATAGCTATAGTCTTGCTCCTGGAGGGATTATAATTCCCCCAATTAAGCTATGTTCTAAACAGAATTCTCTTTTTAATCTTTATACATAATCTTACCTTTTTTGTGTGCTCTATCAAAAACATTATATTACTTGCCTTGGCCAACCTACCTTTTAGTCATCAATGGTGCCACTCCTTTGGCCATCTGGGACACCATGCTGCAAAATTCTCTGGCCTGAAAATTGACAGGGGAGGGTTAAATCACAAAACAACACCTAACAAAGTGCACAAAATGGGCTTGACAGTATTAAATTTCTGTATTTTCGATATATTCCGACCCTTTTGTTCACAATGAGCAAGATAAAATCAGAAGACTAATGTACTTCTGTGAGTTTCTTTGTACTTTTACTGTGTAGGTACTCCTACGGCCCAATCCCATGAAATCATTCTATTATCGCCCAAAATAGTGTGCAGCTCGCCTCAACTGCAAACTGCCAGTACTCATTTTTTCATTTCTCATTATATATATTACAATGCTGTTTGTTTTTAATGTTTATGATATGCATAAAAACCTGACCGTTTTCGATTTTTGAGTTACGATTTATATCAGCGACAAAACAGCCGTAAACTGGGCTTCATAGGGTCAAGCATGTGCGATAATGTGGTCTTACGATTGGAATCGATTTGCCATTGAAATGAGCGTGCTAATGACAATAAATGTGTTCAATTATCAGAGAAATCGTTATATAAACGATTCTTATATGTTTTATAAGCCATAGTGCATATATTACCTGCAGAAGCACCCTCTTGTTTCCTCCTACGTTGAAGGCGGGCTGCAAAGGCGATTGTTGACGCTGGCAAATTTGCCACCAGGTGGCGCGCTTAAAGTGTACGCTCGATGGCAGATCGGCCCCAGTGTGAACACAGTCCATTTTTTAAAGCCATGTCAATTCCGACCTACCACTTTGTACATCAAATTTTAGAGTAATCCTAAGCCAGGGTCTCCATACACATGATGCAGTGTGGGGGGGGGGGGGAGGGAGCATAATGACAGCCCCTGAAATCTAAATACATTGCCTTTAACTGGCTTTTTAAATGTATTTCAACCCCTTTTTTGCGACAAAACAGGTATTTTCCCGCATGTAAATTACTTGTTTTCATATTTCCAGGATTTATTTTAAATTTTTTATAGCATAGTTCCCAGATATCATTGTTTGTAAAAAAAATTTGTAAAACATTTTCTTTTTGGCTGTGGTCCAGCTTCCAGTTAAAAAAGCTGCAAAAGCGCCGAATCCAGCTGGACTGACATCTAAGAGTTGAATATGAGGTTCGCGTGCCACGCAATATGGCGCTGCAGTCCCACTACATTAGATACATGGGTCTGGAATACATGTATGTCATTTCATCTTTCAGCACGGGGGGGGGGGGGGGGTGTAGGTTTTTTTCCTCTCAGTCAAAAAAAAAACAAACAAACAAAACAAAAAAAAACAAAACAAAACAAAACAAAACAAAAAACAAAAAAACAAAAAACAAAAAAAAAAACAAAAAAAAAAAACAAAAACAAAAAACAAAAAACAAAACAAAACAAAACAAAACAAAAAACAAAAAACAAAAACAAAAAACAAAAAAAAACAAAACAAAAAAAAAACAAAAAACAAAAAATAAAAACCCACAAAAATTTAAACAAGAAAAACAAAAAACAAACAAAAACAAAACAAAAAAAACAAAACAAAACAAAACAAAAAACAAAAAACAAAAAAACAAAAAACAAAAAAAAAAAAAAAAAAAAAAAAAAAAAAAAAACAAAAAACAAAAACAAAAACAAAAACAAAAACAAAAAAAGTATGGCTCAAAGTATTTAGTGGTTATTTGCATAAATACGATACTTAGTTTAATTTAACTCAAACAAACTGGCATTTTACACTCAGAAATATTTTAAATGAACAGCCCCAGGGATGTGTTTCAACAATATGGATTCATACCAGGATGAAAAAGATACCCTGTTGTGATGTTTTGAGCAGGCTCCTCGTAACTGGAACAATTGGCGTCGCTCTCAGAGGAGAGCCGGACATCAGTCCTGACGCAGGCGGGGATGGCTGTATTCACTCTTGAATCGTTTAACACTGGTTTGCCTTTCTGTAACAATTGATACATGCATATTCTTCATATCCAGTTTGGATTAACGAATTGACCCTGCGTCACACTTGGACAAGAATCTGTGCAAAGTACTGAAGATATTGTAAGCATATTTCGGCCATTCGTGGACTAGTTTCAATAATATCATGATACAGATGTATGTTATTGTTTTATATTTACATTCAATCTAACTTTTAGCATTGCAAGTATAGGAGAGAGCGTGGTGTGTTATGAGACCGTAACACAATAGCCTTGTATGCTATAGAACCATAACACAGGTGTCCAGCCCACATTCCAATAAACCACGCCTACCTGGGTTTCCGGAACTTGACACTTGAGCATGCTCGGCAAATCAGTTTTTGATCATTTCTCTTAATTCTATGTATTAAGTTTCTAAATTTCGTGTAGTTGAGCAGAAAAATTAAGAGGGAAATGTAAATATAAGCAATGAGGGTCGCTTTTGTGTGTGTTATGGCATAATGACGCCGGTGATTGAAGCTGGCATCGGGCGAGGCGCACTGGCGTGCGCCACGCCCACGCTGTCAGCTTCAATCATGCGCGTCATAATGCCATAACACACGCAAAATCGACCCTCATTTCTTAAATATTGAAATGCTCACGAAACATATTAATCTATTACTGTTATGTTTTCCTCAGTGTGAATACTTTACAGTGTTATGTTCAGTAAATGAACGTCTCAGCACAAAATAAAACCTTCTTGGCTGCACGTACTTGTCCGTCCAGTCTAAATGCCGTCCAGCGAGGTGTGTGAAACTTTTTGTCAAAACCAACTATAAAGTCAGTCTGCGTCAAGGTGCCAACTGCGGCATTTTCCATGGTTAGAACAGGTATACCAAGCGGTAGGTGGCGCTGTGTGGCATGCTCAACTTGATCCTGCGTCAAATTGAGCTGCAGGTCCACCTGCCACACGCTCTTTCCACTGCTGATATTCTGCAAGTGAAACAGAAAAGAAAGACTCTCAGCGATTTTGTGATAAATTCTAAAATCCTTTAAACAATGATCATATGATTAGATTGATTGTGTGAGTGTTTAAATGTTTAAGGCAAAAATATTTAAGTATCAGAGCCACACAAACGGCTGGAAATTACAATATTAATATTCAGTTCTAAGGAATTGTCTAATACCACGATAAACCGTAGAGAACTGCAAAATACAATTTACAGATTATATATATTTGATAAAAGAATTAATTTTAAATAGTGGCCGCGAATACGTCTAATGTGTTTCATGTCCATTTAATCCTTCCGCCTGTCATGACTTTCGCAAACATCTGTTCTTAAAACTTTATACACTTGGAGAAGTCCTTCCATCAGGTTGTTTTGTACAAAAATTGAATGAACAAATAAATAAAGCACAGCTTTCTTACCGTGAAGTTATCACACCTACAGTCAGACCTGTTAGATCGGAGGAGCCATTCTGCATAATTAGGAAATTTGCAGCTTTCATAATGACTTTTAGCAGGCTCAAGAGATGTCGGAACATCTTTGGGATTTGCCAGCAAATGAGATAAACTACCCTTTGTGCCATTATTGGGCGCTGGTTTTTCTATGTCCAATATTTCTGAAAGAAATTAAGCATATTATGGTATTCACATTTCGAATGATATTTTTTTTTGTCATCTGTAAATATTTGTCTCACAATGAGGCTTTGTTCTCTAGTATATTTTTGGCATACCGATATTACGCCTTGTTTATCGTTGCACGCCAACAACCATGCCATGGAAGGCTCTGTTCATTCAACAGTGATTGACAAAAGTATAAATTTTCCGAATCACGTAAAATTAAAACTGTACTTGTTTTATCTTTATGATGATTCTGCAGCAGTAATGACATGGAAATTATAGATTTTCAAAATATTTTGTAGAATCTCAAATTAAGATCACTTTCATAAAGGGACCATTTTCAGTATGACCACTAATTTACAGGCCTGTTTTGTTTATCCTTGATTAAATTCTATTGCCCATTAAGACCATTTTATGTCCCTTCGTCGTATTTACCAGTAACGAGATTTCTTTGTAATTCTATGTACATTTCGCTTCAAATCCTTCACTTCCGCATATTTTAACACCAGACAGGTGGCAAATCTTCATATATTCCCCTGACTAAAAGTATGTCCCGGTTGTCTAGAGCGCGTTCTTACTGTAAAGTGCGTTTGGAAGTTTTGACCTGTGACACATAGCAAGGTGTGCCTTTAATTCAATGTTGACTGTTCAAATCGTTCAAAATATTTGACCATTTCAGTTTACAGTTTACACGTCCAAACGTTCCAATGGAATACAATATGGTCTGAAACCAAATTTGCATCAGATAAACGGACCTTAGGCTTGAAAATTTCTACGGCATATTTTGTAACAGCAGGTGGATATTTTATTCTTTCTGGGTCCGCGTCCAGGTTTCATGACCGATTCTAACATACCTTATTTCTAAGTTTTTTTTAGACTTACCTGCCATCATATTGTAAACTTCTATAAGCTCAAATGGTTCCACTTTAGTTTTTTCTTTGAATGCCGGCCCATAGGCTAGAAATACGGCCTGGCGAATATTAAATGGGGTTAGACTGAGGCAAACATTTTTATTGGCATTTTAGATAAGGGATGGCTCAACATTATCGTCATTTTTGAATTAGTATTTAGGGTACTAAATTTCATGACCCCCTCCCTCCTCCAAATTAGTACTTTAAAAATGATGATTTTCCAAACAAATCATATCAAAATTGCACAAAATAGGCGAAAAATTGACCATTATTTTCCATATTCTGTGAAAGTGTACAGATCCATTCAACTCACCCCCCCCCCCCTTGCGTACTGTAAGTACTAATTCAAAAATGATGACAGTGTTGAATCACCCCTAAACCAAATTGAATATTACAGACTCTTTTAACCAATACAGCGATAGCTCAGAATACTGTGCAAAAAGTACATGGGTTGCCAAATGTGTCAGACACGTCGTTTTATTCATGCAACGAAACAGCATGGATATGCCATAGTTTTTAACAGTACTACTACTGCCAGAGCATTTTAAGAATACAACTCCTGATGAAATATGTTTAATCCGAAGTAATTAAGTCCGTCAGTTGCATTGACATAAGAAGTATCACATGATCTGTACCTGCATACTCTCAAATGTGTTGTCATAACCATGTTCGCCACCCTCGCATCGATGTTGCGCCATCTGCATCTTTCTAAAAATTTTATATATATATACATACATATATATATATGTATATATATATATATATATATATATATATATATATATATATATATATATATATATGGATATATGCAGATTCTTTCTCCCTTTAGAATTTATTCAATGGTAAGTAAATAAACCATAATTTTGTATAATGTATGATAGGGATTTCTCGACGTACTGTCAACCAGTATGCGATTTATGTCTCGATACCATTAATCAATGTAAGAAACATTTCCTTGTCGGTTTTTTAACTTTCGTTACTGGCCCTTGTGCACATGGGTACGTATTTAGTAGGTCAATAACTTTCCATTTCAAAACAAGAGGCCTATGGGCTTAGTGCTCTGCTGACCTGTAATGTATTACAATAATGTAAAGGCTGGAAACAAAACAAGAACAGGTTGGATAAACTAATGCGTTTTTGTTTCAATTGCCCATATGACCTTCACCATCAACTCAGATTTAACAATTGTGCAATGTAAAATGTGCACCCTACGTCCAGCTATCGATACATGATCTGTTTGTTTAATTCAGGTAATGACTTTTCCAGTATTTGAAAAAACCCAATAAACTTGGACAAGCACCAACTCTATAATGATTGGGTCACGGTGACCCCAAAAGTAGGTAACTAAATAGAGTTTTATGTATAATATACTCAAGTGAAATTTAATCTGGAGGCGCAATACTCTTTGCCATTGATGTCCAAGCTACACCATGCAATTACAAAATTACCTCTTTCAAATTTATCGGCATGGTGACCTAGGCAAACTAGGTAAAGGTCACTGATATTATATAAGGTATTAGCATTAGACATAATCCATGTATCCTCTATAGTTGGTATCTCTAACTCCATTATTTTTTTTTGAGATATCAAATTTGTGCCTTGAAGACATTTAAACTAAAAATTATCATCTAATTATAAATGACCCCACTAGACTCATACACAACTGAGATTTTGACCTCGTCTACCATACTATAAAATTTCTCAAAGACCTACAATTAAGGATGCTAGACTGGTCACAAAATCTTTTAATTTTGACCGATATATTACATAATAGTGCAAGTGGCGCCATCAAAATTAACATGGGTTTTCAAATACTTTGTAAGTCTTTAAAGTTACATGGACGTACCTAAAAAAAACTGTGGGGTGCAAAACGTTCACAATGTTTTCACATGGTGACCTCTATGTTCCAAGTAGTCATATGACCTTCATCTTCAACTCAGATCAACAAGAGGCCCATACGCCTAATGCTCTGCTGACCACCATCACCAAAAACTCATTTTCTCAAATGTATTCCATCAACCAATTGGAAAAATTAATCAAAGTTAGCCTCAGCCATATTATGCAATATCAAACTTCCACATGATACACATTTGTGGTACATTTGGCATCATTTGCTTTATTCTTTATCAAGATATCGAATTAAATGTTCCTTTCTTAAGTGCTTAATAACATTGAAAATAGGTCAAGGTAACACAATCATTGGGTCACGGGGGCCAATAACGTAGGTTACCAAGTAGAGTTTTATACATAATGTGCTCAGGTGCAATTTGGGCCTAGAGGCTCAATTTTCTTTGTCACTGATGTTCAAACTACACCCTACCATTACAAAATCACCCCTTCCAACTTAGATGGGCTGGTGACCTTACAAAAATTGGTCAATGTCTCTGATGTCACATAGTATATTGGCATTGTCTATGATCTATATATTCTATAAATTTGGTGTGTCTAATTCAGTCGTTTTTTTAGATATGGAATTTTGGATCTTTCAAGATGTTTTAGCTCATAATTTATAAATTATAGGTGGCGCCACTTGTATCATAACTCAACCGAGATTATGACCTCTTCTACAATACCACTAGATTTCATGAAGATCCATAACAAATTAAGGATGTTGGACTGGTCAAAAGATTTTCACATTTTGACCGGTATATTACATAATACTATAGGTGGCGCCACAAACATTGATGTCGACAAGGACTTTCATACACTTTCTAACTTCTAAAGGTTATATGGGCGTAACTAAAAATCGGGGGTGGAAAGCATTCACAAGATGACCCTTATATTCAAACTGGCCATTTAACAATGACTTTTAACATGGATTTTAAAAAATGATATGTTTAAAATATGCGCCCCACATTCAGCTTACCATGCATGGTCTGTTTTTCAAATCGGGTTATAACGTTTCGCTTATTGAAGCAAAACTGTAAATTTGGACAGCCACCCAACACCATTATTACTGGCTGACTGTGAACCAAAAAGTAGGTCACCAAGTACAGTTTTATGTACAATGTAATCAAGTGCAATTTTGATCTGGAGGTTAAATTCTCTTTGCCATTGACATCCAAGCTACAGCTTGCCATTACAAAATCACCTCTTTAAATTCTATAGGCATGGTGACCTGACAAAAATAGGTCAAAATCACTGATATTACTACATTCTAGCGTTGGACATGGTCTATATATCTTAAAAATCTGGCAAGTCTAATCCAATTACTTTTCCAGATATGGAATTTTACATCTTAAAACCCATTTTGACTAATAATTTCCTTGAAATTACAGATGGCGCCACTAGTATCACTAGCAACTTCGACTCTGACCTCCCACATAAACCCATTACATTTCATGATGATCCATTATTAAATTAAAGATGCTGCAGCATTCACAAGATTTTCATATTTAGACCCATATATTACATAATACTGTGGGTGGCGCCAAAAATATCGAAAAAGACCTAGATTTGCTTACACCCTATACGTACTGAAAGTTATACCGGGTTAGCCTGAAGACTATGGACGGTATCGAGTGAACAGGCAAAAGTTTACATACGGACAGATGGATGGACAGACAGGTGCGGTCGCATAAGCTCTGCGATCTTAGGTCAGCAGAGGTAAAAGTTGCATGGTACTGTTCAAAATGTGTGCCCAGCATCCAACTTTCCATACATTCTGCTTGTTCAAATCAGGTAATGACTTTTCTAGCCACTGTAGAAAAACAGAAAAGCTGGGCAAGCGCCAAACTCCATACTTATTGGGTCACGGTGAAGCAAAAGTAGGTCACCAAGTAGAGTTTCGTGTAGAACGTACTTAAGTGTTATTTTGATCTGGAAGCTCAATTCTAGCTCTTTGCCATTGATGTCCAAGCGACACCCTGCCATGTGAAAATCACCTCTTTCAGTTTTACGGGGCTAGTGACCTAACAAAAAAGGTATATGTCACTGATATTATATACCGTGTTAGCATTGGTCACAATTTATGTATCTTGTAAATTAGGCATGTCTGACTCAATTAATTTTCGAGATACGAAATTTTATATCTTTCAACACCTTTCGGCTCAAAATGTTCCGTCAAATTACAGGTGACGCCACTAGTATGATATCCAACCGATTTTTTGATCTGCTCCCACTAAATTTCATGAAGGTCTATGAAAAATTTAGGATGCTGATATGATCACACGAGTTTCACATGTTAACACATATATTACATAATGCTGTACGTAGCGCCACCACTATCGAACTCAACCTAGATTTTCATATAACCGATATGTCCTGAAAGATGTATGACGCTAACTTGAAAACTGTGGACTGTACGGCGTTCGCAAGCAAAAAGTTTACAGACGGATGGACGGACAGACATTGATGATCGTAGAAGCTCAGCAACCTTAGGTCAGCAGAGCAAAAATACTTCCTGATTTTAGAGATGCAAATTTAGTGCCAAAAGATTGTAGAAGTCCTGTTCTCAGCTAACATGCGTATAATTAAACACCAATTCCGTGGAATAAGATATGATCTATTTTGAGAACAGGGAATTACATTACTAGGCCATTTCTTTCGCAGATACTTCCACATACTCTCTACTGTTAACGAATCAAATTAGCCGCGGTGCAGCGCTAGACAGTAAACAAACTGACAGCATCCTGGAAAAGAATGAAACCCATCTTATTGATTATCCGTGACCAGATAAGATATTTATAGAAGAAAGCTGTGTATGTATTTAGCTATTATCATTGATCCCCTTGTGAATGATCTTGTAGAGAGCTACCCATGCTATATTTCCAACATGTTTTGAGCAATGTTCAGCTGAGAATTTGGCGTCAGAATTAGATATAGCAACAATACACAATAATTATAACAAGTACAAACAAATAGCATTGCCACATGGTGAGCACTTTAACGTATGGAGGTCCAGCGGTAAGTTCCTGCGTGATTCACGGTCGTGGAGTAAGCTGTTTTGAAGATGATTTCAAAGATTCTTCAAACTAAAGAAAAAAATAAAATGTGAATACTAAAAGAATTAGTCCCATCGAGTCCAGACATGTATTAGCCTGTAGACTAACCCTGGAGCCACGCACACCTTTGTCAATGATAATTTCACCAACATTGTTTCAGCACAGTAGACCTGAACTGGATGGTATATGTACTTCTGGCGCCACTGTATTTTACCCCTAGTAAACCTATTACTAATAGAGAAAAATTATAAAATATTGACAAGAAAGTTACATGGAGAATAAAACTGTAGAGATTAAGGTAAGGTATATTTATTCAACTTTTGTGTAGAATTTCGGGAGCAACTACACAGGATTCAAAGATACAGTAAAACTCAACAAATAAGCCACAAAGAAGAAACATATCACAGCGCCAGATTTGATCATAAAATTAAGTTCAATTTTTTCGAATGATTTCGACGTAATTGGCCGAGTACTTTTAGAAAAGTTACTGTATAGATCCCATTACCTTCCCCCGTCCCCTTGCTGAAAATTTTTAAACAATAAAAAATATTTTAGCACCATCCATTCAAAATCCTCGTTTGGGACCTGTTCAATTACCTCCTTAGCATATTTTCTCTGGTCCCTGACCAAAAGTCTATTGCCCTCCACAAAGTCTGTTTAGCAGGCAACCTGTTCAAGGGATTCGCGTCAAGATTGGAGCACACCTGTTCATGAGTTGGGGAGAAATCACCTCTGTGGAGCGCTGCGCGAAGTACCGTGGGTATATGCAGTGACGTAAAAGTTCAACTAACACATCACCCAGTAATTAAACATAAAGTAAACGAAGTTGGAACAATGGGTGGTGTAAAGCAGTTTGAGCAGGGAAGTATTTGAAGGCATTACCTGCTGACGAGCCAATGTCGCTCCAGATCCAAAATAACCTCATCAATGCGGTTATTGTAGCTGTAATGATATCTCTTGGGCAGGTCTTCTTTTTTGAAGACATTCATGTACCAATGTTTTCCTTCTAGCTTCTTCACTATGTTCTCTGCCGGCTCTGGGAATACAGAGAGGATATTCATTGCCACCCAAGTAAGCTATTAAGTGCCAGTTACTATGAATTTATTGGGCTTGCCAACTTGCAGTGAACAAACAGCTGGTGTATATGGGCATTCAGTGGGTGATCTATTACGCACGGTGTACTAAAATTATTACATTGCTCTGAAACGTCTTCGAGAATACCAATGGTGTACATACCGTGCCAATATGACAGACGTTTTTGATATGCCATTTTTATTCTAATGCGTGGAGTGTCGCACGAGGAAATTTGATGGACAATGAATAGATACAACCTTTATTTCTTATTATCGTTGACACGAAACAAAGAAACAAACAAATTGCTTTTCTTCACTCACCTGGATTTTCGTTCAGAACGATTGTGCCGTTTCGAACCAAATACTTGCTAGAAATTCGGCCGATAGGACCATCATAGACATGGACTTGGGAGGTATTAATATATTTTGGCAAAGTTATCACTTTTTTGCATTCTACTGTGTCCATGCCTAAAACATTAAAAGCAAACAAGTTATAATACAGTTGTCATAGGTGAGTACAATGGTACCAGCAAGATATACTTTTGATCTCTTGATCCTTTTCAATGCTAAATTCATTCTCAGTACACAGCTTTCCTTGTTCGGCTGTATACCCCCCCCCCCCCCAAGCGCCAAGACACGCGGCGGCCCTGGAACTTTTTTTTATGGACCTACAAATGCTTGTAAATTAAACAAATTTTTATTGTGTGATGAAGTTGAATCCAGGATCTTCATTATTCACATGCAAACGCGAAGGTTTTGTTGATTAGCGGACGCGGGGTTAATATTCCGGCTTGCATGAGAGCCCCCACACAGGCATCGATTCATCCTACCCTATGTTGCGATAGCGTCCAGTATTCTTCTAGTCCACATTGTTACATTTCAAATGGTGAATAATTGTCCTCAGCTGATAGAATAGTCGTTAGTGATATAAAATTAAAGGGGGCAACATTACTCTAAACCATATGCCCACGTTAACTGCAAAAGCTGTAGCCTACTTTATTATGCTATGTAATGCCAGGCGCATGAGTCACTTTTGTGTACGTCAGTTCAGGTTGTTTTAACAATCCATTTATGTTTTTATGTCATCCGTTCCATTGACAAAATGTCAGCGGGAAAAGGGTATCATTCGAAGTGCCGCGCAAAACGTTCCAAAAATTCCTCAGAGTATCAAATACTGACTTTCATGTGCTTTTTTTTATTATTATTCTCGCAAGTCAAAGGTCATGCGCCTTTTGCAATCCACCAGGTAGCATAACCACTTCAGGTTGTACGTTGATACTCCGCGCTAGAAAATAGGACTGCTACCGAAGTTTTGATTTTATAAAATACATAATCATATTAATCAAACTGACGAAAGCAATACTTGTTTACATGTTTTAATTAATTTCAACAAATTTTATGCCTGGGAAGAGCAGACAGACATGCACGCACAGTAAATGAGAGAGAGAGAGAGAGAGAGAGAGAGAGAGAGAGAGAGAGAGAGAGAGAGAGAGAGAGAGAGAGAGAGAGAGAGAGAGAGAGAGAGAGAGAGAGAAAGAAGAAGAAGAAGAAGAAGGAAGAAGGAGGAGGAGAAGGAGAAGAAGAAGAAGAAGAAGAAGAAGAAGAAGAAGAAGAAGAAGAAGAAGAAGAAGAAGAAGAAGAAGAAGAAGAAGAAGAAGAAGAAGAAGAAGAAGAAGAAGAGAATGTTGGATGGAGTGTAGAAATACTATTTGTGAATTTAGTGACATTCACATTTAAAGCTTGCGGACTCTATACAGACAAAAGTTTTCATGAATCCACAGACTAGAATATTCGTCCCACCAAAAATAAAACTTAGTACACAACACCCTCTAAGTTCCAACCATTGCCATTTACTTCCCTATCAACTCAGCCAATCACACGTTAAAAACGTGCTATGCATATTGTACTCAATCAAGCCTTTTACACCAGCTTGATGAAATATCAATTAAAATACATGTAGCACATTCTATTTGTTGCTTTTGGTTAAAAGTATTGGACGAAAGCTTGGAATACGGACCAAGTATAAACAGTGCAATCAAGCATGAACCCTTTATAAAATATGTAAACGTATGCATATTGATGTTGACATTTAAAATCCCATTTCTGGGATATTAAGGACACAGGCATTAAAGTAACTTTGCCATTAACATTACTTGAAGTATACTCAAAGAAGTTATGATACGCAACCATTACTTACCTGTGATTTGTTAGTAATTTGGCCCCTGGCTTAGGTATAAATGCCAAGAATGAAACCTTTTTTGCCTCTATCATTTTGCGCATTGCATGTTGTAAACTTTTTCTTGCCTTCATTGCCAACCGATGACCAAGACTAGTTAAGGTACGAATGTTTGCACTGTTATCACAATAGACGTACAACTGTCTGACATGTACCTTTCTGTAAAGTTCGCCCTGCTTAGAGTTCCGTACAATAGACAGATACTTGATGAACGCATATTAATGGGCAGAATTGGCGATTGGCACTAATTCATTACACAAAGTTAGCACGCTTATCCTTGCTACCTCATTCTTCTTTTCGAAGAGTAAGACTATTGCCATTTCTAGTCGAACATGTACGCTTAAAAGAGATGCCGACACACATTTACTTACCATGATCAGCCGTTAAAATAATATTGATGCATTTATCTAACTTTCTTTTGTGGATACCATCCATCAAGGCTCCTATATGTTTGTCTACTTCTTCCACCGCTTTGTTCAGCTGAAATAAAAAGATAAAGGATGTAGTAAATACACATTAAATAAACGAAAGCAAAACAAAACAAAAAAAGCAAAAAAACAAAACAAAACAAAACAAAGAAAACACAAAACAAAACAAGGCAAAAAAACCCTAAACAAACAAAAAACCCCAAAACAAAACAAAACAAAAAAACCAAAAAAACAAAAACCCCAAACAAACAAACAAACAAAAAAACAAACAAACAAACAAACAAACAAAAACAACACACACACATAAAAAAACCCACAAAACAAAACAAAACAAAAATCTCATCCAACACAAAAACAAACAAACAAATTAAAAAACAAGACAGCTGTGTTAACAACCCATCCTCAGGTGATCTTGACGTTCAACCCATACCAAACGGGGATGAGGATGTTGGAGATAAAGTAAAAAATGTAAGATTTCATTGCAATCCCTGTTGACTTACATGATAATCAATAGGAATGCATGTATTAACTGACAGATACCCAAATTGAAAAAAAAAATATATTGAAAATCACGATCCAGAGAATCACCACCTAGTGAACAATTTTGATAAATCCTAACACAAGCTACATTTCCACCAAATGTCAGAAGAATCTGAGTGACGATTTTGTACAAGGAGTTAAAAATGGAGCAAACACATAAAATAAAAATCGTAAAACATAGAAACAAGAGGGCTGTGTGAACAGCCCATGTTCAGCTGGCCTAGTGATTCATCACTCTTGTGGTTCGGTGAACTTGGAATAGGACAAAATAGGTAGACGCTTATCAAAGGTACATCCCTACAAAGTTTGACATAGTAATCAATAGATAAGTACCTGCATTGTAAAAATAATTAAAATAAAAAATCCACAGTAGGGCCACCTGGTAAACAGCTTTGTTTGCCCTTTACGCAATGAACATATCCACCAAGTTTCAGCTTAATCTGAGTGATGGTTCTGGAGAAGAAGTTTAAAAATAGCAAAAAACACACTAAAAATCCTTAAAAATTAAAAAAAAAAAATTGCAGCACCACCTGGTGAACAAACTAAGAACTAGGAGTCTCCAGCAGTGTTACTGAGTTATATCAAAGCAATTGGGTGAGTGGTTTCGGAGAAGTTGATTCTTAAAAGATTTGTCCACCCCACCCCCACCCCCCCAAAAAAATCATAACAAATCCAAAAATCAGTGGAGCATGACCATTTGAACAAACTTGGTAGAGATCCACCAAAGGCATATTGCTACTAAGTTTGAAGTCCATCTGGATGAGGGTTTCTTCGTCATCCAGTTTCTTCAGAGAAGCTGAAAATGTGAACCAGCATAAGAATGCCCAATGACTTACACATGAATTAACAGGAGAGGTGCATTTAACTATAACTAACCGGATTTTAAAAAATCGTAAAAAATCATGAATCCACAGCAGTGCCACTTGGTGAACAACTTTGTTTGACCTTTTCACAAGGAACATATCGGACAAGTTTCAACTTAATCTGAGTGATGTTTTTGGAGAAGAAGTCGAAAATAGCAAACACACACACACACAAATCATCGAAAAATAGAAAAAATGCAGCGCCACCTGGTGAACAAATTATAAACTAGGAGTCCCCAGGAGTGTTACTGTGTGATGTCAAAGTAATTGGGTGAGTGGTTTCGAAGAAGATTTTTAAGGTGTGCCCCAAAAAAGAAAAAAAATCATAAAAAATCCAAAAATCACTGGAGCATGACCATTTGAACAAACTTAGTAGAAACCCACCTAAGACACATCCTCACCACGTTTGAAGTGAATCTGGCCAACGACTCTTGAGAAGAAGTTTAAAATGTGAATTGTGGACTGACGGACTGGTGACGGACCCTCAAAAAAGCTCAGCTGACTGGCTAGTCAGCTGAGCTAAAAATGTGCTACATCCCCTGTTGCACTAATTAAGGACTGGGGGACCCCAGAAGTGTCCCCATGGAATTTCAAAGCAATTGGCTGTGCTGATTCGGAGAAAACGTTTCTTCAAGATTTTGCGAAAAAACAAACAAAAAATTAATTAAAAATCTAAAAACCACTGAAGCGTGACAACTTGAAACAACTTGGTAGAGACCCACCTAAGATACCTAAATTGAAAAAAATATATTGAAAATCAGGGATCCACAGTTCCATTACTTAGTGAACAACTTTGTTTACCCCTCCCACAAGCTACATATCCACTAGGTTTCAGAATGATCTCAATTGGAAAGGAAGTCGAAAATAGCCTTAACATAGACAAATTCATAAAAAACATAAAAAACATCAGCGCCACTTCTTGCAAAAAATTGAGGTCTAGGAGTCCACAGAAGTGTCCCTATGCAATTTCAAAGCGATTGGCTGAGAGGTTTCGGAGAAGATGTTTAACGATTGTGCCCCCCCCCCAAAAAAAATCATAAAAAATCCAAAACTCACCGAAACATCACCATTTGAAGAAACTTGGTACTGCCCAAGGCACATTCCCACCAAGTTTGAAGTGAACCTGGCTGACGGTTTCGGAAAATAAAACAAAGACAAAGAAGACAAAAACAAAACACCCCCCCCAAAAAACAACAACAACAACAACAACTAAAAAACAAAAAACAAACAAAACAAAAAAAAAAAACAAAAAAAAACAAAAAAAACAAAAAAAACAAGAAAAAACAAAAAAAACAAAACAAAACAAAACAAAAGAGCAAAAACAAAAACCAAAAAAACCCCAGAAGGCTTGCCCGGCAAACACCCGCAGCCTATCAAATAACAAGAGGGCTGTGTGAACAGCCAATGCTCAGCTGATCTTGACATTCATCACACTTGTAGCTCTATGAACTTGGGAAAGGATCAAGGTCACCCATGTTCTGAGTAAGTCTGAGTTTATAGAAGAACACTTACATGTGCAACATCAATGTTCAAGTAGTTCTCAAGTTATAATGAAGAGTAAATTTCATGTATCTTGCACTGTGACCCAAGAAAGGAGGTCAAGGTCATTCATGTACTGTCTAATTAGACCCTCATACAGAAACGTAAACATGTGCAGCATCACGGTACTAACTCAAACAGATCTCACGTTATCAAGTGAACAGTAAATTTCGTGTCAGTTATCCTGTGAATTAGCATTAGAATGCCCATTGACTTACATAGTAATCAATAGGAAAGCTGCATTGACCGATAAGTACCTGAATTGAAAATCCTTAAAAATCAGGAATCCAAAGCAGTGCCACCTGGTAAACAACTTTGTTTGACCCTTCCACAAGAACATGTCCATCACATTTCAGCTTAATCTGAGTGACGGTTCTGAGAACAAGTGAAAAAAAAGCAAAACCATGCAAAAAATTCTTTTAAAAATTAGAAAAAAAATTGCAGCGTCACTTAATGAAAAAATTGGGAACTAGGTGTCCCTGGGAGTGTCTATGTACGATATCAAAGCAATTGGGTGAGCGGTTTTAGAGGAGAGGAGTTTTTAAGGTTTGCCCCAAAAAAGAACAAAACAAATCATAAAAAAATCCAAAAATCAATAGAGCGTAACGATTTGAGCAAACTTGCCAGAGATCCACCCAAGGCACATCCCTACCAAGTTTGAAGTAAATCTGGCCAAAATTATTCAAGTTAAAACCATTACAAGAAATTCCCATGTTAAACTTTCCTATTAAAACTTTTGCAAAGATTTTTGAAAAAAAAAAAAAAAATCCCACATTCATTGGAACATGACCACTGGAACAAACTTGGTAGACACGCACCCAAGGTATATCCCCATCAAGTTTGAAGTAAATCTGGATGACGGTTTTGGAGAAGAAGTCGAAAACGTAAATTAGCATTAGAATGCCCATTGACTTACTTGGTAATCAATAGGAAAGGTGCATTTACCGAAAAGGGGCCGAATTGGAAAAAATCGTTAAACATCAGGGATCCGCAGGATTCCCACATAGTGAAGGACATTGTTTGGCCCTTCCACAAGGAACATATCCACCACGTTTTAGCTTAATTTGAGTGACGGTTCTGGCGAAGAAGTCGAGAATAGCTATAATACAAAAAAAATCATAAAAAATGAAAAAGGTTTGCAGCGCCACCTAGTGACCAAATTAAGAACTAGAAGTCCCTAGGTGTCTTCCTGTGTGATATCAAAGCAATTGGGTAAGCGGCTTCGGAGAAGAAGATTTTTTAACATTTGTCCAAAAAAAGAACAAAAAAAATCATTAAAAATCCAAAAATCACTGGAGCATGACCATTTGAACAAACTTGGTAGAAACCCATCCAAGGTACCTTGCCACCAAGTTTGAAGTTAATCTGGATGACGGTTTTTTTGGAGAAGTCAAAAATGTGAATTAGCATTGGAATGTCCATTCACTTCCACAGTAAACAATAGGAAAGCTGCACTGACCGATAAGTACCCGAATTGAAAAAAAATCGTTAAAAATCAGGAATCTGCAGCATTCCCACATAGTGAAAAAGCTTTGTTTGACCCTTCTACAAGGAACATATCCACCATGTTTCAGCTTAATCTGAGTGACGGTTGTGGAGAAGAAGTCGAAAAAAGCTATAACACAAAAAAATTCATAAAACAGTTTGAAAAAAATGCAGCGCCACCTGGTGAACAAATTAAGAACTAGGAGTCCCAGGGAGTGTTCCTGTATGATATCAAAGCAATTGGGTGAGCGGTTTCGGAGAAGAAGATTTTTTAAGATTTGCCGAAAAAAGAACAAAAAAATTAATTTAAAATCCCTAATCATTGGACCGTAACCTTTTGAACAAACTTGGTAGACACTCACCCAAGGCACATCCCCACCAAGTTTGGAGTGGGTCTGGCAGACGGTTTCGGCGAAGAAGTCGAAAATGTGAATTGTTGACGGACGACGGACGGACGGACGGATGAACGGACGACGGACGGAGGACCATAAGATAAGCTCAGCTGACTGACAAGTCAGCTGAGCTAAAAACTATCTATGGTCCAACGTTCATCTCTGCTACATCCCAAGTAATATTAGTGTTACCATAAAATATTTACTATTATACTTATTAAAAGAGGTATTTTGCGGCAGATGCCTGTAATTATGTACTGTATTTCATTTAAAATGTGACAGTCAATGTGCCTGTATTTTTAGTTTGATTGTTTCTACCACTGGGCACAGCACAACATGAATAATTTTTTTCTCGTGACATAGATAAAATGGCCGCGAAATTTACTTTGGTGTTAGTCGTACATGATTAATTGGTGGGCCTCGTGGCGACACCATGTTTATGAAAGTAACATCGACTACAATTAACAAATATTTATTACTATACTGGTGTGGACTGAAAAAAATATGGAGGGAAAGAGGGAACACAGATAAATTACGTGTTCATCGAGTAACATTGTGAACACCCACCAGATCTCCGAATGGGCCTGCGCGTCCACCCGACACATCTGGCTCTTCTAAATTCAGAGTGATAAATGCGGGTCGTTCTGCTGGTCGAAGGTCCAACCAATGTAATACTTCGTTGACACGTGCATCATATGGCACAGACCTTAATCGCATAACGGAATATATACATATATATATATATATATATATATATATATATATATATATATATATATATATATATATATATATATATACATGTATACACACACACATATATATATTCATATATACGTATATATATATATATATATACACACAAACAAACCTGTACATTGAGTGTCGTTAACAGCTGATATTCAGCAACATGAAGTCAAGATTGCAAACGGAGGCGACCTCTTTGACTTTTAATTTCTTGGATCGACGGAGTTTATTGCATGTGAATAGATCATAAAAAGGAGGAAAAAAAGAAAAAAGAAACTGTCACACAGCTTTGGAGAAATTATTGGAATCAGACTTGAGCTCAGGCTTGGGGTGTAACAAACTACAATGAACGAAACCGCGTCTTAGCTAGACGCTTATACACAAATAGCCAAAGTACCTCCAAATTATGACCAAAAATATTGTCTTCAGTCAAGATAGATAAAGTAATTAGATATGCTACAAAACTTTACTTTAAATGCTTACCCTGCCATGTCAGTTACTGCCTGGTCCAGTAATTCATATAACTACTCACAATGCAGCAAATAATAGGGGCATTCGCATTTAACTATATTAACTGCAGCCCTGCTCTAGTCCTCTCCGTTGCTAGGGAACGGAACTATTTATCCACCATAATGAGACACTTTTACCAGTTACGTCACTGAACCATTCAGAAAAAACAACAACATTCTGTCTAACAAACAAATTACATATTCTAAATACATCTAGCATCTTGTTATATTTCATTTCAGATATTTAAAAACATGCAGGATTTTAAACGGATATATTTGAAACACACTCAACTACTCATTCTTACTTTATCCGTTCGAGCGGAATTACTAGCATTCCTGTAACCACCATCACCCACCCCCCTAAAAAAAAGGAACAAGAAAAACTGCACCAGGCATTACATTCCTTGTCTGCTGCAAAATACTCCCCCATGTAAGAAAGACAAGACAAAGACAGATGCTAAAAAATTCTGTTTCTTGGCTGTAAATGTATGTTTTCCTTTGTCTTGTTTTGTTTTTTGTTTACCATAGTTTTCATTTTCGCTACACTTAAACACATGCATCCGGACGATCCATACTTCTTGGGTTTCGACATCACAATTCTATGTGATAAAGGTGCCAATTTCAGGAATTAATTAGATAAAAGCCCATAGACAGCTTGACCAATACCAAATGTTATAAGTTCGAAACGTACTCACTCGTTATAATTGTAGCAATAATCTGGGAAATGCCCTGAAAAGAGACGACAATAGACTGTATTTTGTCATGCACACAATAATGTCATGTAAAACGCAGCAGGTATTTTAATGTACTCAAATATGTACGAGTGGAAAAATAAAACTGTTTATTTACACAAATTTTAATATATATATAATATAATTCTAGAGACAAACTTTCAAGCTGCAGCTGCAACTTTGGTTTTTGGCAGATTTCATCGAACGCCAAACTAAAACTACCACAACATCAACAGTGACAACAAGGACAAAATGTCAAGGGAAACTGAAAATACTCATAGATTAATCTGACGTGCATGTGTGATGATATTTTATTGAATCCCCATTACTGGGAAATGTAAAATGCACATGAAAATATACATCAAAATCATATAACCATGCACATTTACATCAAATATAAGCATGTGTACCTACGTCTCCGAATTACGTAGAAATTATATAGCTTGCTATATCCAAGTTCCCTCAGTTATGCGAGAAAAAGCCCATTAATAGATGTGTTAAACGAAGGATTGTGCCAGACATATGTTTGGGGGATTCTGTCAACAAAAGCCTATGTAAAGTATTGGGAAAGGTGTTTACTCTAAGACAAAGTGAAGACAAATTCGCTGACACTCACACTCTACTGAGACAGCAAAAATTCTTCCTGCCCTGACAAATTCTACCACAATAATTAGCGCTCTTGATAAAGAAAATCGCGTTCTCAAAGAGGGCATCAGGACACTCAAAGAGCAGATGACAAAAGTGATGGAAATAACAGGCGCTAAAGATAGATATTATACTGAGCCTGCGCAAGCAATGCTACAGAGCTGCTCGGAAGTTTCACACAGTGACTTCTCGGAACATGACACATCCATCCTATAAGAACATAATTTAATATATACCAGTTTGTGTGAAAGTCTTTTTGCCCGCGTCGAACGGAAAAAAGCTTAACAAGACCAAACAAGCTCAGTGCCAAAACGACAATAATAAGCATAAACAAGCCTCTGTGGCGACATCTCACTGCGAGTAGAGGGTTAACGACCGTGTCAATCTGCCCTAATAAACTAGCTTCTTGCCAAATAAAATAGTCTCAAGGCAGAAAACAATGTACAAGTCGCTGAAACAGGAGAAACCTGCACGTGCAGGCAGCTAGTCAGACAACCCAGCGAGAATTATATATTTTGGTTGTGTCGCAGCTGACTGTACTATCAGGGATTTCGAAGAACATATGAAAAAAGGGGGTTAACACCCGATATAGCCCCAACTACTCCAAGAGATCAGACTGGAAGTTTTTCTGAGTAATAGTCAGTGCCGCCAACGCTGACAGTTGTCAACAAGGAAAATTCGCCGGACAGCATTACAGTGAGGCCTTGGTACAATGTCATAATCCGATATACAAATGAAAACTGAAAACAAAAAAAGATTTGCTCCACAGTAAATCTGTCTGCGTGCCTACAAGTGCCGACTTTTCAAATGTTTTGCAATATGTTTGATATGTTGAATTAGGTGACAATGATGAAACAAGATTAAATTAAAAACTACAAAAATGGACAGCCACCATCGAAAGCGGCCTTTGACTTTGAAATGATCTTTGACCTTGAGATGACCTCTACATGAAGTGAACTTTGACCTTTAAAATGATATTTTGACCTAAAATTGACCTTTGGCATTGACATCACCTTTGACCTGGACATGACATTGACATTTGAGATGACCTTTGCCTTACCATATACTCGGAACCACATCCACTATTGTATATAAAATATTGAAGATCTCAAACTTTAATTAGCCCTCATTTGTATAATTTTGAAAATTATGACCTCTCATTATGAAAAGGCAAGACTTCATCTCTAGGAGTATAATTGTGCCAAGTTTGGGGTTTCTATAATAATAGTCTCCAAGCAAAACAGGCGGACGAATTTGCAGGTAAAGAAAGAAAGAATTTCTGGAAAAACAGCATGTCTGTGTTGAAAAACAGGCATAGAGAAACAGCAGCCCAATGGCCAAAAGAGCACAAGGAACCAGGAAAATTAAAGCATCAAAAGATCACCGTCCCTTACGGGCGCCCAGCCACGTCTCCAGGGATCACGGCTCCGTTGATAGCCAGGAACAGCACAGGCGCCATTCGGGAGACCGGGACCCAGGGGGCTGGGGAAGACACACACGAACGTGGGGGAGACAATGGGCATGAGGACCGCGACTTGGATGATATTTTTCCCCCTCAGTAATCCATGTATGTAGTTAACACGTGAAGAGTAAGTTCCTTCCTTCCTTCCTTCCTTCTCTCTCTCTCTCTCTCTCTCTCTCTCTCTCTCTGTCTCTCTCTCTCTCTCTCTCTCTCTCTCTCTCTCTCTCTGTGTGTCTGTCTCTCTCTGCCGCAACATCTTGTCCACAGCTTTTCCTCGAGACGGCTCTTGCTGGAAATCCAAACTGCTGCATGGCCATGACGCTATTATTGAAATTTGTCCTCTGATTTATAATAATTTAATGTTTGAAATTATGCAAATTGCAGACAAGCGAAATTAAAAAAAAATCTTCCACATTTAAAAACTATTCTAAATACACTTGCCGTTCTCAGTTCAAGATATGAGTTTGTGACATCGGCAACTCCAATGGCATGCAAACAAAAGCTGAGGAATTTCAATTTATGCTAAATTCAGTGAACACCTTTCAGACTTTCCACCCCCCCCCCCCCATCAAGAACATGTGCACCACAAAAGGGATGAAATAACATGTCAATTTTGTCAACCCACTTCAGTGCAATCTAAGATACATTTTATTCTTCATTGCTCAGCTTATGACCGATTGAGATTTAAATTCTTTATTTGGTCAATCTTGTTCCTAAATTTTCAGCCCTACCAAATGAAGTCAAACTGAATTACATCACCGACCCACCCATAGGTCAACAGGTTTTTGTAACATCATGTGCAGGTATGTGTTGGTTACACTTTTTAAACATTTTATTTATATTTCATACGTTTTGTATGAGCCCAATAGAGCAAAAAATGCTAATAAAATTGTCAAATTGTACAAGCTGATTATTGTTTTCTATTTTCATGCTGTCATGCAATTATTTTGCATCCACTATAAATTAGCTTGCAGAGTCAGAACTTGTCTCTTAAGCAAGTTACTGTCCATAGTACAATTGTCTGCTTTCAAAGGCTGTCATAGTCTTGCAGCAAGCTAGAGAAACAACAACAAAAACAACAACAATAATAATAATAATAATAATAATAATAATAATAATAATAATAATAATAATAATAATAATAATAATAATAATAATAATAATAATAATAATAATAATAATAAAAAAAAAGGTTGGGACTTTGGTTCTCAATAAAATAGAGAGAATCTTACTCTTCATGTTGAGCAGTTGTCTAAGGCCCAAGTAACTTGAATGGCCCCTCACAATGCTACCAGCTTCACCTGTTGCTTAATATATGTCCTGCGTGCAGCAGCATTGTGCCTTACCACCTGTAGCTATCTGAGCCCGTCCTTAATCCCAAGAGACCACTGAACCTCTGGCCAGGATCATGTACCGTACACAAAGTATAAAGGTCATCCAGTACACAATGACTGTTTTGACAACTATGTGACACGTGAAAGTGTGTGGATTCAATCCACATACTTTCACGTTACCAACAGTATCATATCCGTGATTTTCTGCAGCTTGCATGGCAGATTTTAATTCGCTTTTCTTCTTGTGACACAGTGATATGAGACCTTTCCTTTACAGGTGCTCTCATGGTCTCAGATACTCCAGTGATGGTATCTGATCTTTATAATATATATATATATATATATATATATATATATATATATATATGTATATATATATATATATATATATATATATATATATATATATATATATATATATATATATATATATATATATATATGCACACTGTAGTCCCTGTTGTTGGTGATAGCTGACATATACTCCTGGAAAATACAAGCACCCCCGTCCTCAACATCTATGTGTGAGAATGTGTGTGCGGAGTTTGTTTGTTCTATCGTACCAGTGCCTTTATCACCTCTTTTGGGAGGATGTGGTGGTCCTGAAAAGGACCTTTTTGTTTGTTCGAAGGCTGCACGCATCAGCAGCGGGTGCGACCGCCACGCTCCTTCAAGGAAGCCTGGACCATCTTTGACATTCTGTAGGTGCGCTTGGCTATCTCGGCCTGGGAAATTTGGTTCCATTGGCCTGCAGCCCACTGTGTCAGCTGGTCCGGGGAGGCCGCGGAGCACATCCGATGAATGTTGAATGGGGGTCGGGTCAGGAAATCGGTCTCGCCATGGCAACATTTGGGTCTTGTATTGCTCGAGATATTGCATGAAGACTCACGAGTGTAGTATGTGGCCGTGCATTGTCTTGCTGGAACAGCAACCCAGGATGCTGCTGGAATCATTCAGCGACCGTTTTGCAGGTCTTATGCACATAGAGCTGATGAGTTACGTTCTTCCTATCGCCCTGACTGTTCCATTTTCCCTCCCCATTCCCCCCCCCCCCCCCAACACACACACATCATGACGCTGCCTCCTTCTTGGTGGTCATGTTCCACCATGTCTCCATCAACAAGTTTCTCTGAAGGCATATGTCTTTATCCTCCCATTATGGGAATCGAGGCAAAACCGTGACTCCTCCGACCACATCACGTATACTCCACCACTGTTCTGTGGTCCAGGCAGCATGTGCCTTACAGTATCCGCACAGTCTTGTGTGCAGGACAGAGCGAGATGCAGATAGCAGGGCAGTATACCTCAGGTACAGTTTGGCCGACACCAGTCTCCTATTGACTGCACGCCATGATGCTGCAATGTTGTAGGCCTAGCGCCATTGCTAACAAAACCTCTTCGCTGAAAGGATCCTTGACTCTTTGCGCAGTGTACTAGGTGATGGTCATCCCTTCCATATGAGAGTCTCTGTGCTCCAGGTCCAGCTTTCCTCTTGCATCCTCTTGTTTGTTGAAAACTATCTTACCACCTCTGTATCGCTGACCAGGAGCATCACATTCTCCGGGCAACCTCACACTGGGAAAAACCAGCCTCCAACATGCCAATGATCCTGCCTCTGTTGAACTCAGTGAGCTGTCATAAATCCATACGCCATGGCATTATGCAGTCGGTTTGTGTTCAAAATCCCATCAATGTGGCACTGACAACAGACACTCAGCTAGACCTGGGACGTGTTATAGCAGGTCCCTGGCTAGACTCAAATACAACAATCGAACCCTCACTATTATCGGAATTTCATCCACCACATGCAAGTCTAGAATTGATCGTAAAGGAGCTGGTGTAGTCATCTACATTAGAAGCAATATCCCTTTTAAAAGATGGAAATCATTAGCGGACCCTTATCTCGAGACAATATGGTAACGATCCAGCCCCATCACCTGCCAAGAGATATATTGCTCATTGTGGTTTGAGCTATATAGCACCAACCCACACACGCCTGTTTATCCAAATGCAGCTATGATAGCCCATATTCAGTTATGTTTCAAACAAATTCTTAGAAGTGACCCGAACACAGGAACTATTTTAAATGGTGATTCCATTCAACTGAAATATCAAATCTTCATTTGCGGTTTTGGCTTGACAAATTGCAAAATCCCAACGCGAGGAGAGAATACAAAGGATACGATTCTGACGACTTAGATCAGTATTATCAAGATCCATATGCAATAGGATCTATTCGTTCGTCCGAGCATGACGCCGTACTTGCGGAACCATGCAAGCCAGATGACAAACCATGGATCACCCCTGAGCACAGATGCCTTATAGCAAGCAGACAGGCGGGTAGAAACCAGGGTGATATTGAATCATACAATACACTCAGAAACAAAATAACACGTCAAACAAAGTCCTTGAAAGCTAAGTTCTATAAAAAAAAAAAATCAGCCGATCAGATGCGCAAAACCAAATATACGCAGCGGCAGATGAGAGTAAATGCCTTATTGGTCTGAACAAATCTATAGACAGACTTTAAAATGATTAAACAAGAATTGGAGTCATACCTATATCAAGCTGGCAGACACAATAAATGACAAGTTTGCCGACGTCTCTAAGGACCCCAACCTTCTGGTCCAGGATACCAGATACCTTGATCTTGTCCCTGATGAGTTCATTGTATCAGGGGAAGATGTAGAAAACAACTTCTAAGCATTAACTCATTCCACTCTTATAGAAGACCGAGTCAACAGCTTTCCTTGGCGCGCTCTGGGCGCAATGCGCGCCAAGGAAAGCTCTTGACCAATGGCATAAAATTTGGACTGACCTTCCATGCAAGTTTCATCCACAATTAAAAAAAATAATCCCTAAATTAGTAAAATACAAATAGCAGACGGCATTTAGATACTGGTGGGAAAAATGTTATTGGGATGGAATGAGTTAAAGTCTCCAAAGTGGTTGGACCGGATTCAACACCTGTGTCCATAAAGAACTCACCACTTTAATAGCAAAGCCAATGTGTGTAATTTTTAAAAACTCAATCACAAAGGGGTGCAAACCATCCATCACGATATCTGCTGACGTGGTACCTGTTCCAAAAATAAACCCAATAAACAATTTATTGACCCAGATGCTTGCCAAACGTCTTGAGCAATATCCTGTTGATCACATGGGAACCTGACGTCCAAATATGGACCCAAACCAGTTTGGTGTCATGAGTAACATTTCCACCACACATGCATTGCAGAAGATTCTAGCCCCTATTTACAAAGCTGTAGATAATAGCAGATACTATGCTAGACTTTTACTAATTGATTATGGCAAAACGTTCGACAATATCGAAAGTAGAATCATATCAGAAAAAAATAGCTAACAATGGAGTCCATCCAGTAATCTCTAGATGGTACGATGGCTTCCTATACGAGAGACAACAAAGGGTTAAAATAGCTTCAGTGAAGTCAGACTGGTCAAAAATAAATTGAGGTGTGCCTCAAGGAACCCTGGATGGTCATGTGCTTTTCATTCATATGATGTCCGATCTCAAGACTTTACTACCTGACGTTTAATTCGTCGACGATACAACTACCATTATATGATACAAATTGTCAAGATTGGCCATACATCTCAGCTGTCTTCGGCTTCCCAAGAAATATACAACTGGTCACGACAAAATAAACTGCATCTCAATACATCAGAAACCAAAAAAAATCTTACTTCTTTTTGAAAAACCCCTAAAATTCCATCTCTATTCATTAATGGTACTGAAATTCAAGGAGCTGACAAAGCTAAACTGCCCCCCCCCCCCCACTAACTCCTAGGAGCCATCATTAGTAGTAACCTAAAGTGGGACTCCCATGTGGAACATATAAACTAGAATGCTCCCAAGCGTGTATGCTTTCATGACTATATATCTGAGACAGCTTTAGTGTGCAGTTGACACATGAGGATCTTGCCAAAGTGTTTGAATCCCAAATAGGACCCACATGTGAATATGCATGTCCTGTTTGGCCTACTGGACTCTCTAAAAAACTCTCCAACACTCCGTAGTCTATTCAGATACGTGCTAGCAAAATAATCCTTATGTCTGGGCCATACAACAGTGCCTGTGATGAACTGAAATTGGACTATTGCCAACTAGACGCCATGACTTGTGCTATTTCTTTTTCCAAAATCAGAGAGCCCCTACTTATAGACTCCATTCCTTGTTGCTAGATCAGAAAGTTCATAGATGTGGCCTACGTAATCAGCAAAAATAGGGATTATCGCAGTGCAAAACAAACAGATACAGAATAGCTACATACTACGGAACTCGCTTCACAGTAAATTTCCTAAAATGTGCTGTAATTTGACTTTTTGACAACATCCTAACCTAACTTGTAATTCAAAAGCACACACAATCAAACTGTATATATAGAGTTTTGATTTTTGTGTGTGTATATAATGCCATTTGTTAATGTTTTATTTTAATACCATCGTATATACTGTTACCTTTTGTGAGACCGTTTTAATCTATTATGTGATTTCAGACCTATAGTTGCCAATAAAACATGATCTCTATATATTTGTTTATATACTTGGTGGTTTTTCATGTCTCTGTTGTTCGGTCACGTAGCATTAATAAACGTGAAATGCTAGGGAAAGAATATTTACCAAGTTCTTTTGTCTTGTAAGAAAATGTGCCATCAAAGTGCATTTATAAATTTCAGTTATACTTCGAAAATGATAATCAATTTCACTAAATATGTATCTGATGCGCGGATTGTTATTTGACGTTTTAACAATTATCAGACTAAACTATCAGGCTGGTTAGTTTATATCGGGGTGTCTTTGTCCATTTTCAATGACTACAAGCTCAACATTGGCGTTATTTCATGAGGACAAACGATATGCATGGCGAATTTCGAGAACGAAATATCTATCTGCCCTGGAAGGACACTTTTAGATTATGAAACTTCACCTGTTGCGTATCCAGAAAATTTGTCTTCATAGGATTAGTTTCCTTTTTTGCTTAATTTTGCCCGATAACAATTTCATCTGAAAATTACTACCAAAATTATAAGCATAAATTTTTCGCGATAACCCAGCAGGTATTTCTGTCGGTAATGCGGCGCTCATATCTTAATGGCATCATTCTAGAGTAGAAACACATCCAAAGACCTACTTACCATTGACGGGTACATCTGATCCAGGCCAGAACATAGTCGCTGATTTGCGACCGGTCCTTTGTACGGAGTTCCAAAACTGTATATATAATATATAATTATGGATGACATGTTAAATATTATCCCATCGTTAAAATACGCCTGAAAATAATAAATTTGAATTGGGTATTGAAGGATTTAATTCTATGATTTTAAGTAAGTCGATACCGTTATCGGATTTTGTATCGGTATTTGGTGTAATTAATTCTGGGAATATGAGTCCACCTGATAGGTTTTTCAAGTGATAAAGTCACAGAAAAAAATGCTCCTTGCTCAAATAATCAGCCAAACAGCATGTTGGTTATTAAACGCTGAGAAAAATAAAACGGCAGTAGTTATATATAGAGTCAGCAAGATACATGGCTATTTTTAGTAACAGATAATATATCTTCATTTTTTCCATAGCTCTCGACGCGTCGTTAATATAAGCTGAAACCTACCGGCTCTCCTCCCCACCAGACCTGTTCCCTGCTGTAAGGCGAAAATATCCTCTTCAAATCAATATCGTACATATCGTCGGCGATGATCCCATGTGATTCAGGATAGAGTCCCTATAAGAGAGTATATAGAAGCCCCACATGTGAGTATTAATATAATGGTTATTACTCACTGTCTTTATTGAGTTAACGAAGATAAGCGGCAATGCTGAAGCATTTCCTCTCAGATGTGCTTGGAACACTACCAGATCAGACACAAATGGATAATGAAGGCAAGTAGTCTCATAAATCACTATTAATATTGATGCTAGTAATTGCAGTTTATACAAACATATGAGTACCGATAACTTTATATATATATATATATATATATATATATATATATATATATATATATATATATATATATATATATATATATATATATATATATATATATATATATATATATATATATATATATATAACGACCTTTACATGCCATTCAGGGGTTTGAAACTCCTTCGTCATAGCACACATACTACAGTTTACGCTGTGCAGGAGTGCATTCTTCACCGAGTAGTCTTGGCTGTGCGTTGGACGTGAATTGTAACCAGTTCAAGATGTATTCCTGAATGAACTTATGCACATAGAATGGAGCCCCGTGTGAAACTTCTAGTTGCAAAAGAGGCCATCCGTACATAGCATCAACATACAAGGCGCAGGCCTATTTACCATGGTTTTGCTATGGATTAAGAATTCATAGACTTTGTGAAAATCGAAACTTAAGGGATGTGTCTAAACAAATCTTGCAGGAAATAAATGTCGGTGTGACAGAATGTAATCAAAATCATGTTGGTATACATATAGACTCTGCCATTCTCATATGATATATTACTTCTGTTTTTGCACGGGACCAAACGAAGCCAAGAGAGTAGTATATATTACCGTTATAATGCTGTAGTGACTGGGAAATGTTTGGGATGGGAACACAGGTCTCACGGAGGGAGCAGACACCCCACAATCACTCAGTTTTTTTATGTTTGGCGTGATATTCCTATTGATGTAATCCGCTCGGAAGCCGTCAAGCGAGATCAGTAGGAGCGGAGGATCTGTAAAACTGCAGAAAGTGTATGCTCGATAGAAATTCAATAAACTGGTGATTAAGTCAGTGTCAGTGTGTCAAATAGATAGGAGTATTTCACATATTGCCGCGGAGTTCCCATGGCGATTGCTATTTTTTATGGCCCCTAAACGAATGCGGTCTTTTTTGGGGGGGGGGGAGGAGAAATACACGAAACTAGACGTAAAGATTGATATTCAATAACTGTTATGTGTTAGGTCGCTACTGATTATATGACCACACAAAAACCTGCTACAATTACTAAGGAATAAAAAGTTCAAACTGATGCCGCATATTACACATAGAGGTCACCATAACCAATAAGTTGACAATGTTAAGCAATTTCATGAATAGCAAACTTGAACTACATGATCTTCGTTTTGTTTATAAAACAATAAATTCCTGTTGATAACCAAACAAATAAATAACATTTCACGAAGAAGTGGTTATATACACATGTGTGTTTTTCCAAAGGGACTTTAATGACATGTCACAATAACAATGGTGTATACCTGTCTGGACATCCTGGTTTACCAGCCATTACTGGACACTGCAGGTCTTGCCACCGTATTCCATCGTGTGATTTTTCTCTGTAATATCCCTTTGAATACTGTTTTGGCTTCCAGTTCTCGCATCCCTTCTGCGGAGTAGGAGTTGGTTTTCTGTTGGTCAGCCCAACTGCCAGACCAATTACCAGAGCAAGAAGAACCTGTGACGGCAAGACATTCTTATCGATTGAACACTTTTGTAACAAACATCTTGCAAAGTGTCGCCAATTAACTTTTAGCTGCTATTAAAATTTAATTTCAAGCTATTTCAAGGATATGTGTATTAGAAAGACCTAAAGCTGAAAGTTTCTTTTATTTACAATTAGGGACCTAACCTAACTCATAAAGTCGAACTGGAAAATGAAATAGTACTCACAGAAACAACAAGTGCCACGAGCAGCACTTTCTTCGTGGTCATTCGTCTTCTAGGAAGGGAATCTGTCGACTGTATAGAATGCAATTACAAGTTTCAATTTAACGACATCTTAATACAGTAAGTCGTCTTCGTCGTCTATATCATCATCATCATCATCATCATCATCATCATCATCATCATCATCATCATCATCATCATCATGTGAAATGGGTTTTTAGTGTTTTGTCTGTGTGTGTGTGTGTGTGTGTGTGTGTGTGTGTGTAAAACATTACCTAAACATAACGTATTGTAAAGTGTCCTGATGTCAAGTACATTTATGGGAGACAAGTCTTGAACACGCAATATGGAACCACGTGGCTTGGTTTACATTTTTCAAGCATTGGTGTTCAAGCCATACCGGAGACGAAATGTCTAGGCACTTCTAGGCAAAAATGTATTCATGTAGACCGAGGTGTAGGGTACCATTTTCTTGTATGATTGTTTCTAGAACATCAAAAGCACTTTTGACGAACATCCTGTGTCTATCTATTTGAAATGTATATGATCGGGTATACACCAGACTCGGTGTTACATGCGTAGTCCTTTTAATACACGCATGTATGACATGTGTTACGGTAAAGCTGGCGCCTATGTGGATTTACACTTTACAATTAACATCCACATGGGGCACACAACATGTTGTGGTGATGTAAGTTAATGATAGATAAATGCATATATGTTGCATTTCTAATTAAAACAAAGATGATTAATGTCATTAATTATAGGCTACACATACCTAGGCCTTTAACTTCACATGCTAGATGTAGAGTGAAGTGCTGGAGTTAATATGCTTCACGAGTCAATTGAAGTTTCGAGTTCAACCTTTTAGTGAAGAATCGGACGATTTGGTTATCTTTACTCGTATTTTTATCAGCAGGTTGATTTCTGAGACATTGTAAGGCACATATATGCCGGTTAATTGCTATTTATTGTCATAATGGACATAATCATCGTTACTGTCACTGGTGTGACCGTAATAGTTGATGTTAGCTTTGATTGCGCATGTACTACAAAATGTAAATGATGGTCAAACAAAAACATTCTTGAGTCGATCATAAAGATATTGAACCTGACGTGGAGAATTTCAGTATGTTTGTCAAACAAGTACACAGAACACGACATGACATATATAAGCAGGGTTATCCTGCTTATTATATGGCCAGTCAGAACGCTTGTCACAAAATGAGATAATAATATAGTCGCGGACCGCCTCCAGCTATCATCAACCTTTGGATTTTAATGTGCGACCCACTTAGCATATATCTGACTTTGCAGGTCAGTGAGTTGTCAACATTATTGTCCGTCCGTGTGTAGAAAGGTAAGTTTTCTGCATATTTATTCTGCTAATGAGGCAAATTTCCGAAGAAGAAAACAAGGGTATGATTCCGATGAGAGAAAATATTGTTCTTTTCTTAGTTTATTTATGGCTACATACCAACCGGTGTTCTCAATATAGATTTTATTCTACCAGACACTTTGCGCCTTATCTTGCGTAAACAAATACTGACAGCCAAATTGTCATAGTCAGGTAAAGCCTAGTTTACATTCGGAATATTTTCCTATCAACTTTATTCAAAACACAGAAATTAAAACTCGATCCAACGGTATGAAATTTCGAGGACTGCGATTTCTACTAACTCACTATTGCTAATTCTTGATTTTGTTTATGGGAGACGATTTATTGACAACCAATGAGGCCTACTTTTTATGAAATGTCCGCAATGAATCGTTTCTCCATCCACTTTGCGCTACTTGTTTTAACTTTCACACCTATATGAAAGTATGCATGCATATATTCAAGTGTGATATTCATAAAACGGGAGTACCATAATAAGTGTATAAATCTGTGCTCGTAGGAAGCACAGTGGGGAAGGCCATCTCATTTTGCTTCGTATCTCCTAATAAGAGGGTATACGCAATGCCACACAAACATACCCCTGGCACTGCAGCTTCTAGTTATAACCTAATTTAAAACTACGAAATGCATTGTTGAAGAAGACTATAGCCTTATTAATGAATGTTTTGGTAAAACGACTGAGAATTGTAAAGAGGGTAGAGCGAGTGTGAAAGGATAGGACCAGGGAAGAATTAGGTAAGGTCAAGATCAACTGGCTAACGTGGGTTCTCAGTAGAGGGCTCTGCATGCAGGCGGGCTAGGTATGTGTATTTCCCTTAGTATAAACTTTGATATTTGCACATTGTAAAAACACTAAAAATCTAGTAGCAAATGGTTGTGTATTGTTAAAATACTCATGTAAATTTGATAACGTTTGTTGGAACACTATTCAACGCATAGAATGTGACTTTAAGCCCGCAAGAATTTTGTGTATTGGGTTGTGTTTTCAGCCAAATACACATAAAATTGCTATTTACCTGTCCTATTACTTAACCACATTAGCTTTGGCACACGGATACACTGTAACTTTTGGGTGACAAACCCAGATCATCCCAAAGATAGACGAATTTCTGTGCAAGTGCAGGCTACTATTTTCAAATGACAACAGTGGGGTTGAGACAAAGCTGTGTCACATGCATACATTTCGGTCTTAAGAGTGTTGCACACAATTGCCTAGACCAGGGTATAATTTCGAAACCTTTCAGAGGGTACTCACAGAGGGACTCACTAACGCCATATGGTCTGCATAGCTAAGGTAAAAACAAAATTCAATTAAATTCACCGCTATACTCCAGCTATGAGTGATTAAGTTGCTAACATGGTCCGATAGGAAGCTTCACAAATCATAAGTGTCACCAATACACGCACACATAAGTCCTTACTACTGCCTCCGCAACAAGATTTTACGTTCTGTTTTTTACACAGCAGTTAAATATCAATTACAAAAAAACCCTTATGCATAAGATGTTGGTAGTATTTCCCATTCAAATAAATAAATAAATAAATAAATAAATAAATAAATAAATAAATAAATAAATAAATAAATAAATAAAATAAAATTAATTAATTAATTAATTAATTAGCAAATACATAAATAAATAAAATAGGCTTAAAGTAAAAAAGTCATATAAAAAGGAAACATTGCATACGATTCTTTTCCCTTTGTTTAAAATATGCAAAGTAAAAAAACATGCTGTTTATTGAAATTAGTATATTTTATATGTCATTTATAATTTATCAAAACACACGTGGATGTTGTCTTTCTGCCTGACTACTCTATGTACAGAGATTATAATATACTTCCCTACAATAGATGGCACTTCAATCAGGAGGGTAAATTTTGCATTACCATTACTTACAATTGCAATTTGTAACTTGATAACATAAGAACAACTACGTGTAAAACACAAAATTGGTCACTGCCAATTAAGGTTTAGACCTTATATGATCCTGAATATTTTGTTTCTTTAGCCTCAAAAGTAACCACTTTATGCAAGACTATTTTTACCTACAATCTAATGGGATACACAACTCTAGCCCGCAAAAATGTGTATTGGGTTGCTTATTAGGCTGAATACATAATACTGCCTTCTCCTTTGTCACAGGGATGCATATGTAAATTAAAGTGGGAAAAATCTTAGATCGGGATACTCTTTTCCTGATGAGCTCCTGGGCACCCACTCATATAAAACCATAATGATCACCTGTACGGGAAACCACTGCCAAATAAAACAAAAAATATTACACCCCGAGTACATGTATCTCATTTGTCTAGACATGAAAGCCTTAACAATTTCTTCCCCGCATTATATTCATCGGATATTTCATCTTGTTTGTTAGTGTTGTTTCTTGAGCGAAAAACAAGGAATCGTGCGACTTTAACATAAAAATGCATTAATGATCTCAATATTCTCTGTCAACATCATCTTTCAGCGTGTGAAATGATATATTACGGTAAGCCCGAAACAACTACTGGGTAACGAAAATTTACCCCCCTCCCCCCCAAAAAAAGCTGGACTCGACGCATGTTTACGAATCAAGAGAACAGAAACTGACATATTTGTTCAGTTTTTATATCACAGAGTACTTTTAGTGGGAAACTGATCATATTTTGTTTACATATTTACTCAAGGAGTGCACTGTTATGGATATTTCAAATCTCTACCAACTGAGGAACCATTTCATTCGCCGTGGGTTTTCACTGATATTTGGCTCCTATTCATTTACTTTTTAATTTCAGTGTGGATATGGCAGACTTCAGCTTCAAAATATGGAATGTAATTTAACTTATTGGATTTTGTTGCAGTTATCTGAATAATGGGGAAAACTCCTAGCAAGCTGCCACCGGCTGCCATAGCTGATTTACTGGACACAACCCATTTCAAGGAGCAAGAAATTAAAAAATGGTACAAAGACTTCCTCAGTGACTTTCCTACCGGAAAATTAACAATAGAACAATTTCAGGACGTATACTCTCAACATTTCCCTGATGGGGACGCTACCAACTTTGCGGCACACGTTTTTCGTACTTTTGACAAGGACAGTAATCATTTATTGGACTTCAGGGAATTTATGTGTGCACTGAGTGTTACTGCACGTGGAGGTGCCAAGGAGCGCCTCCAGTGGGCTTTTCTGATGTATGACATAGATGAGAATGGGTACATTACAAGGGAAGAAACCACCGAAATTATCAAGGTAATTAGTAAGCATATTAACAGGAAAAGCATGAACAGATCAATCATTTTTAGAATGACTATGTTTATCGACACAATGTAAGGTAACTTAAGCAACTTTAGGGAAAATTGACTTTTTTTCTTTAGCTCCTATTGCTTTGGCAGGAAGATATGTAATCTATCATGCTTCACACCTTTTTTACTCCAACAAAAGTCAAAATATATTTGAAATGAAACCATGAAATCACCATGAATACAGAAACAAAATTTGAAAATAGCCCATGAGTGTTGAACGCAATGTTTTCATAGGTCAAGCGTAATACAATGAAACTCTCACGAAACCCACACGGCAAAGATCTGGAGCCGTTAAAGTGTGTGAAATTCCACTGAAACAGCTTTTCCCCATTGACCCAACATTAGGATTGTGAATTGAAAAAAGTCATAAAAACACACCGACTTCCACTTTTATTAAAGTCACGAACATTGGAAGATGACCACAAATTTAAAGAAAATATAGAATTCATGACCCTGAAAAATTGTCACGGTTCGAATTCTTTTTATGGCGTAGCTAATTGTGGTGGAGATGATGATGATGATAATGACGACGACGACGACGACGGCGACGATGATGACGACGATTATTATTACTATTATTATTATTATTATTATTATTATTATTATTATTATTATTATTATTATTATTATTATTATTATTATTATTTTTATTATTATTATTATTATTATTATTATTATTATTATTATTATTATTATTATTATCATTATTTAGTCAGAGCACTTTCCTGAAGCTGATTTGAATCTGTTCAAATTCAGGGTCAGGAAAATGTGCTTTGTGTTTGTCACATACCTATGGACAAGAATGAAATAAAGACTTGTAGGAAATGTATGTTTCTTGCCCCAAAATGGTATTGGCTGTGTGATATGAGAAATAATATTTGTCACCAAACGTTAATAAAACACGCCAACCATAAATGTTTTCATTTCAGCCTGTAAAATTTGATAGCTGATGTGACAAGAGAAATTTTATGTAAATGTTTTGAAATTACAGCAGGCACCAGCTTTCTACACCTGATAATCTGATGCAAAAGTGACTCCTACTGAGCACACATGCCAAATTCAACACATTATACGTGACGTGTTGGTTTTCACAAAATATATTATGATGCGGCAGTTCATTTTCCTTGAATAGATTAATTAAAGGAATGATTCTATATGTGTGGTTAGCCATACAAATAAAGTGTGTTTTTCGGCTGGTGCAGGTTGCAAGGCCCCCCAGTTCGGTGGAATATATGTGATTAAAGGGCCTGTAGAGTACGATATATTCAAAGCTTTTATTTTGTATTCTTCATATTATTCTAAATATGCATGATGTACATATAGAATCCTTTTATTTTATGGATATTTCATTAACGAGCAAGTGCCTAAATTATAATTAACATGTAATTTCAGCACTGTTTCACGTCCTATTATTCTTGAATCATTTATGCGACTTTTCTTGGTTAAACACTAACCGCTTTCATAGATACACGTCCGGGTATTCCAAGAGCTCTCAAACGAATTCTTTTGCTTACTGAAGCTAAATACCCATTATTATCTTTCAGGCTGGCATTATATATATATATATATATATATATATATATGTGTGTGTGTGTGTGTGTGTGTGTGTGTATATATATATACATATATATATATATATATATATATATATATATATATATATATATATATATATATATATATATATATATATATATATATATAAAGATACCTGTATTTGTCTTTGTCAAAATGATAATAAAAACGGGATTCTTCAAGGTTTCTTTATTTGTTAGAAACAGACAGAAATAGGAACTCATATGGAGAGTATAGACCTGGGCTCAAGGATTTCTGGCGTTGACGATATAGAGTTGCTGCAGAATAATTCACTTCTTTGCTTAATAAATGATTACAGTATATGCTGCAAATGTAAATGCACCTGTGTCTCACCATTTTATTTTATACCAGTCCATGGGTAAACTTTCATAGCACTCTTCATAAACAAAATCCTGCGTTTATGGCACTGAAATGTCATTTATAATTCCGTATCATAAATTTAACTACGTCATGCAAAAGTGGTAAGAACTCCTATTGCATTTTTAGCCTTTTCATAATTTTTTCATGGTATATTATTATGATACTGACAAATGCAAATGCCATTTTAGGGTCATGGATTTAGTCACGATATCATGATATCAAGTACCATTAAGATATTTCATTTTATAGATTTGAAAATTATGTTTCATGGCATATTTTGACGCATGAAAATGGCCTTAACCCATGGTTTTTTATCGGATTTTAATGAGGTAATCCTATCAAACTCATCATGACTTTTTCAGCGGCCAATTTCCCAGAATTGTAGCATGGCGCCACATGTAATGCATTGACATCGGAATTCTCAATACAGATACTTGGAACCTACAAGAGACCTTTAGCTTCACATAGATCACTGTCAGGCTCTAGCGGTTATAAGTTAACCAAACATTGACTAATCTATCGATCTATTGCTTGAGAACAGAATTGATTCATTGTTTCAATAATTTGCATCGCAAATTATTGAAACAATGATTGACACAGAAAGTGTACGGTTTGAGAAATGGCCGGAATGCTGCCCAATAATTCAGCAACTCTGTATCTCTATTGCATGGCAACGGAGACTATTCAAAATATCACTTATATACTATTTTATGTCCACTTGCACATATTCAGATAAAAGAAAAATATTTTGATGCGTCATACAGCTTTCTGTTCAGATATATCTATAAATTGTTGAATGTGTCCATTTTACGCGTGTGGATTTGTCAAAACAATTCTACCCAACAATGTTTTTTTTTTTTTTTTTTGCTTTTGTTTGAGAACAAGCAGATTCTCAGGTATGCGGGTATGCAGGTTTTTGTGTTTATGGAGAATTCATAAGAGATATTTGGCTTTCCAAAAAAAAAAGTCATTCCGACAAGGTTTACATTACTATTGACCTTTACCCTTTTGTCAAATATCGGTGCACCATACGAGAACTTAATCTGCAGATACGAAACACACTTTGAAGTTCCGCCTCATAACCTGTATTAATTTTTATTTAACGCACCCCCATTTTTGTTAATTTGCATAATCACCGCAAAGAGGTCGAGTTCGAGGTACATTTGGTCGGATGTATTTATAAATTTGGCTTATTGATACCCAAGGATTCCTTCGGTTTAACAAGACTTTTCATAAACTGATAAAACCGATTCTTACATATGGCTGTGAAATTTGGGGACCATATGAGTTACCATTTGATAAATTTAAATTTAATATATAGCAGATAACGAAATTGGCAGCTAGCTAAATTCTTCTTTCGAGAAGGTCCATCTAAGTTTCCTGCGTTTCTGTTTGGGTGTACACAAGAAAGCTACGAATATAGCAGTACTAAGTGAATTAGATGAATATCCCCTGGCACTTAAAATATATCCAAAAATGTTTAAGAATTGGTTACGAAGTGTGTACATGAGACCAGATACATTGCTTTATGTTTGCTTCCTTTGTAACGTTGATAATATTGAAAGGGGAAAATTTAAATGGATTTGTCATTAAGATATGTATTCCAGAATATTGGTTTCAACAGAATGTGGGAGAATGTCGACTCTAAGACTGAAGAATTTCCTTAAAAAATTTTGGACAAAAGATTAAAACGACGATTCAATATTCAGTGGGCGAAATCTATGGAAAATAATTGCGGAGCAGACAAAAAATTAAGAACTGATACAAAATTTAAAAGAAACTTTGAAATGGAGAAATATTTACTATCAATTAAGGACCGTTCATTACAGAAAAAAAATCACTCGATTAAGAATAAGCGCCCATAATTTAAACATTGAAACTGGTAGGCATAAAAGACCCCCACAAGATCTTGTCACTTTGATACCTGCCTGGAGTGGAACAGTCTCAGTGACACCACCAGGCAGGCATCAACAAAACTAGCCTTCAAGAGACTTTGTATGAAGGACATTGAAAAGAAGAAATATCAGTGAATTGAAACACTGTTGTTTTTTTTCAAACGACGTAGCATATTTTAAATGTTGTATATAATGCATATATTGTCTGTGCCTCTTTTGTGCATGTGTACTTTTTAATTTTTTTCCAGGGACCCCTGGGAGAACAGTGTTGCATCACTGAAGGGGTCCCTGGGTAAAGAAGATGAATAAATAAATAAATAAATAAATAAATAAATAAATAAATAAATAAATAAGTAAGTAAGTAAGTAAGTAAGTAAGTAAATAAATAAATAGATAAATAAATAAATAAATAAATAAATAAATAAATAAATAAATAAATAAATAAATAAATAAATAGAAGAAGGACTATGTGAAAATTGCAATGAAATAGAAGATGAGATACACTTAATAACAACATGCAAAAATTACGATCCTGAACGTCAAAATTTATATATAGCACCTTAGATGACATTTTCCCTTCCTTCTCTGATTTAGTAGACACAGATAAATTTGAATTTATGATGAATTTAGACGATAGTGATAACATTTTTTTCTCGGCCGTTGTTGACAAAAGGGCAGCATTTTAGTTGTTTTAACTGGTAATTCTTTACCTTTTATGTTACTTGTCAAGATGCAAGTTTTAACTGTGGTATTGAGTATTTGTGTTTGATGTTTTGTTTATTTGTGCTTGTATTGTGTCTCTGTATGTATAGCAAAATATTGCAAATGTAAATTGTGATGCAGCTGATAAAGTCCATTTCATTTCAAGACTGTCCTCCCAAGTATCATGATTTTACACATGCAAAAACGTACTTTTGCCCTAAAAAACCGTTTCTTTGTACGGGTGTGTACATTTAATCTTTGTAATATTTAGCTTCCGCAATCAAACCGTGTTTCACTTGTAATTTCCTGCCCCCCCCCTAAAATAATATATTGCATGAGAATATATTCACGACCACATATTATCACAACTTACTTTGCCTCCTGAGTTGATACAAGCGCTTACTGCTTACTGCAAACAAGTGTCTCCATAGCGGAGCGATAACTGAATCAAATTGTCACACTTTACGTCAAGCAAGATAAAGGTACAATCAACATCCTGAACATTTTATTGCTATATTGACTTTTAAATCAACACAAAGTAAGAAGCGTGTTAGCTTGCTTGTAATGGTATCCTGGATTGTCGTTTGTTTTGTTACTCAGATTATTGCCATCAAGTTGCAATGCTTTTGGATATACGAGAAATGTAATTTAGCAAATGTATTGTTGCAAATGAACAAATTGTGCTTTTACTGATTGCAAATTGTGAATTTCTTTTCCTTGATTTGCAGGCCATGTACAAGCTAGTTGGCTCGAAAATGTCGGCTGAAACTTCATCCATGACTCCAAATCAACGCTCAGACTTCATATTTAGCAAACTGGATGCAAATAATGATGGTAAAATTACTTTGCAAGAATTCATAGATGGGGCATCCAGTGACCCGGCTTTGGAAAAGATGCTTACACGCAGATACTGACTGTACTTGGATCGTGAATGTATACAGGAATGTATATTTTCAAATTTTGAACTGGCAATCATGCTACGAATGAACACATGCCTTAGCTTATTGCTCCTTCTCATTTCATTTTCATATCAGAGGCGCATATTTTCACCTAATCCTGCAGCCAATCTCAGGCGACAGTTACCGTCACAGCTGGGCCGTACAAATAACCAATCTAGCCAATTTCATTTTGGATTAATACATTAGCAAGCGGAATTACACCGTAACAGCAGTTCACTGCAGTTTCGTAATCGTCAACAGGAGTACCAATAACATTCCAATGCCAAGAAAAGACATATTAATGTCAGTATTTACTGCACAAGTTGCCCTCAAAGCCGATCAAGTTCCGTATTGTATTTACTACACTGTGTGAAGTGAAGAAACTACGGAGATTGGTCTGTTTAGCAGGTAACCGTAGAAGGGGCTAGGAACGGTGTCTCAAATTACAAAATGATGCTAACATTAAAAGCCATTACTTGTTTCATCTCCGTCTTTTTATTATCAAATTCATCATACAGTGGTTTAATTTGTAGGTAAGTAGACACAATCAGAGGCCTGTATCTGTCATCTCATGGTAATCAGAAATATTCTTGAAATCCATAGTACTGATTCATAGTTTCACCTTTCTTTCGTCAAACTTTCGGTAATTGATACGTTAAGCTCTAGTTACCACTTATATAAAAACCCGCCAGTTCTTTCGGGCCTGTATCCACTATCGAGGCAACCTTCTCCCCTAAGCTTCAGTTGTCTGCCCGATAAAAGTGACATATTCCATACGACGCAGAGACAGCTAACCATTTAAAAAACACTGTTTGACTTTTTTTAGTGTTGTATGTAAGCCTTCACAAAAACACAATGTACAAAAGAAAACCATAAAATAAAATAAAATAAATACAACAAAATAAAATAAAATAAATGAACAAGAGAAATGTGCTCAACTGACCTTACGTGCACAGACTAAAGTGGTCCTGTGAACTTCAGAATGATACCAAGGTCACCTTTGTTTAAGACCACCTTGCTAGCATGAGCATACTTCTAACCAATTTTTCCAAATTTGGATAATTTGATAAAAATTATAAAAAAATGATAGCACCACCATGCAGTGAACAAATGGGTGGATATCAAGTCCACATACATTTCCATAAGGTCTGAAAAGGATCTAACTTACGGCGTGAGAGAAACAGTCAAGAAAAGTGAAAACACATAAAAATTCATTAAAGTACTAAAAATAATTACAGCGCCACCTGTTAAACACATAATAACTACAAGTCCCTTTGCAATTAAAAAAATATACGCTCTATGCATAAGTTAACCAAGCGGGAAAACCCCAACAGTTGTCACATTACGAAAGCGAGGCATGCGGGCTGATTTTTTGCTACCAGATGGCGCGCTGTGCACCTTCTCAAAAGTGGTCACGATAATGCATGATGGCAGACAGTTATCTTGTTCGTGTCAACATGAACAGAAAAGCAGGAAATGGACCAAATACAGGAGGTGTACAGAAGTTTACCATTGTAGATCGTTGGCGGAGGGAGTACGGGAAGCTTTTATAGTTAGAACGTTGAGTGACAAGGTAAATTGTCATCTTGGTATAGTGGCGTAGGAAGCTTTGAACTATTGGGGCGGGGGGGGGGGGGCGGCCCAAGTGATGAACTGTGCACAGAAGGTGCACCCTGCTTGGGGGGGTCAAATTATGGGGGGGGGCAGGGCTCCCCCCCCCCCCCAGTTCCTACTCCACTGTGGTAAACCACCACTGACTGTTGTGTAGTGGGCTGTAATGTTGATACAAGGAAGAAATGTCAAACCAGGGACGTGCTATTCCAGATAGCACTTCCCTGGTCAAACTGAAAAACATCAAAAATAAAAGTGCCGCTTTATTCCTTCCATCAATTGATATTCCTTTGTCTTTCAAATTCTTTTTCAGCCACCCCAAATTCTGTGTGTGTGGTTTTTTTTTTGAAGAAATCATGGTCCGTGTTTCACTCTTCGTTACTTGCTGTATTCAGTAGCGCTGTGGCCTGTGCGGTGTGCGATAAGACTGAGTGGCCCGCAAATTACCCAGAAACCTGTGCGCACCTGGCTCTGACATCGGAGTCTTCGCTGGGGTTTCCCCGCTTGGTGAACTTACGCAGTCCTCACAAAGATTTTTGAAGATTTTGCCCCCAAAATTCCAAAAGTCATTGGAGTATGACCATTAGAATAAACTTGGTAGACACCCACCAAAGGTCCATTCCCACCAAGTTTGAAGTAAATCCATTTGACGCTGTTGGGAAGATGGAAATATGAATTTCCATCGCAATTCCCATTGTTTTACATAGTAATAGATATACATGCATTAACCGAAAAGTACGCGAAACATTAAAAACCAGGGATCAAGAATATGACTACTTAGTGAAAAAGTTTGTTTCCCCTCCCACAGGCTACATATCCACCAAATTTCAAACCAATCTCACGGACTGTACTGTTTTGGAGACTCAAAAATAGCCTTTACACACACAAAATCGTCAAAAAAAAAAAAAAAAAAAAAAAAAAACGTTTAAAAAAAAAAAAAAAAAACAAAAAACAAAAAAACAAAAAATAAAAAAACGCAGCACTATCTTTTGAAAAAACTGAGGTCCCCAGCAGTGGCCCTATGCAATTCCCAAATAATTAGTTTGCCGGTTTCGGAGTGTGACCATTTGGAGTGTGACCATTTGAACAGACTTGGTAAAGACGCACCGAATGTACATCATCACCCCACCAATTTTGAAGTGAATGTGGCCACTGGTGTTGGAGAAGTCGAAAATGCGAATTGTGGACAGACAGACGGATGGGCCGACAATTGACTATCCTATCAGCTCGGCTGACAGACGGGTCATCCATTTTTTAGTCCATGAGCTGAGGGCCCAATTTTGACCAATTGGTACCATCTGAGGGCACCAAACTTAATAATGCTATTTTGATTGGTGTATTTCTCAGGAACTCAAAACAGCATGATGGACTTTTCTGCGGCACAGCTTTTAGTCAGTATACGCAATTTAATAGATGTATGTTATTTTGCATAAAAGATGATAAAAATTCTGCATAGTGATTCGTTTGATGAGTATAGATATCACAAGGCAAAAGGTAGCAAGATTTGAATCCCAGTTTGTTAATTGAAATGGAAACTTAAGGAAATGGAGGTGCTAATCAATTTTAATAAATGTGCAAAGACTGCTAATGATTGCTAATCAATATAGATTTATAATAGTGAAAGTGCTAAACATTGTAGAATAAGGTAACTTAAACAGGTCAATATATGCCTCATCCAAACAACTGCTAATCAACGTTGAGTAACCTTTATACACTGCTAAACAATACTAATCAATATTAATTCATGTTAAGGAAAGGGTCAAACAATAAGACAGTCTCCCTGTTTGGAGAAGTTGAAACCCATAGACAAGCGAGGGTTACCCTTATACAAGAAAATGTATACCGCGATGTGCATATATTGTTTTTACTGTCACTATATATCTAATTTACATAACATACATTAGCATATCATAATATATACCAACTTTTGGCCAAATTGAATTGTAAATTTGAACATGTAAAATCAAGTAGATGCAGGTTGTTGAAATGAATGTAAATTACTCTTGATTGTAAATATTACAAAACCAAAATATTATGTACAATAGCTGTCGGTTCATTGTATGGACATGACATCAGAATTAAAGGACAAATAACATTTGTCAATGTTTAAGCAATGTATGGAACCCTTTAGCAACAACAGACGAGGAACGTTAGCAATGGTAGCTAGGAATGAAAACAGAAGAAACGTAGACTTCCCGACATACAATAGATTTCAAGCATTTCAACCTAAACATGACGCAGACCTATGGACAGACAAAACCCAAGGTCAGAGATATGAACTGGGACTATATGTAGAAAATGAAGAAGAGTTTCCTTTTTTAAAAAGAGAACCACTCTCAAATACACGATGACGCCCTCCACAAGAGCAAAAAGGCTACACAAATCAAAGAGGAGAAAGACCACAAACAAACCAGAGACAATCAAGAGAAGCAAGAGTCACCTACCAAAAAGAGCAAAGATACAACAGATGGAGACAAAGAGCGCAACAATACCCCCCAACAGCAGGAGCCAAGAAGACATTAACTTCAAAGACATCTATTGTTAAAATTATAAACTTATCAATCAAACAATTGACACAAGGACAAGTAAAGTTGCTTAAAAAGGGATTGAAATTCACACCGCCACCAAGAAAAGACAGAGAAGAACAAGCGTGTGATATTTTAAAATTTTGTCGTACATAACGTCCGAAAGAATTTTTCCACAACACAGATAACGAATGGGATGAATCACTGGTCAAAGGAAAAAGTTCTTTCACTCCTTCTAAAATTCAAAATGAGACATTAGAAAAATGTATTGACAGACTGAAACAAATTGCGCACTCTCCACAAAGTACCTGCACCCACCAACAAAAGTAATTTAACTAAAGAGGAGTTACAAGCTATGAATGAATTGCAAACTGACAATTCTATCATTATTAACGAAGCAGACAAGGGTGGAGCAGTTGTCATTATGGACACCAATTATTATGCTGAAAAGATAAAATCATTACTCAATGATGACCAATTTTAGGGGCGATGCGAACCAGACAGAGAAAATAAAGTGAGTGATAAATTAAGAAAATTTATTGATAAATATCACAACATCTTTGCAACGAAATAAAAAAAATATCTGGATGGTTTGCAGTTAAGAACAAGTAATTTATACGGCTTACCGAAAGTTCATAAGTCTGATATTATTAAAAAACCTATAAACGAACAAGATGGTATATATGTACATATTATTTGACCTACAGATTTAAAATTCCGACCAATCGCCGCAGGACCTGTATGCAATACGAGTAGGCTTAGTGAACTAATAAACAAAATTTTAAAACCGTACTTACTACATGTCGACAGCTACGTGCGTGACAATATCGACTTCATCAATATAATATCACGGGAGCAAGTCAAGGATCGGTATTTAGTCAGTTTTGTTGTGATTAATCTATATAGTAACATACCTCATGAGTTAGGAAAGCGTGAGATTGAATACTGGCTGAACAATTATCCTGACACAAAAAAATCAACGTTTCACAAGAGAACTTATTGTGGAAGGTCTTTCACTAGTATTAGAAAATAATATGTTCAGATTTGATGGAGAACACTACATACAGAAAAAAGGGTGTGCGATGGGAACTAAATGTGCACCAACTTATGCAACGCTTAATCTTGGATATCTAGAAGTTTCATTATACGAGAAACGTAGACATACATCCGAATCCTTCGCCATGTTTCTTTTAAAGGAACTGGAAACGTTATCTAGATGACCGTTTCATAATGTGGACAAAGTCGCTGTCAGATTTTCACGATTTTCATCAACTTTTAAATCAGCTTGAACCAAGTATTCAATATGAAATGAAATATAGTCAATGTCAATTAAATTTTTTTAGACTTCTAAAGTTCTTCAAAAGGATGGAATGATTTCATTGGATATATACTACAAGAATACAGATACTCATCAGTATGTGCCATTCAATTCATGTCACCCACGGCACACGTAGACACATATCCCATATAATGAAGCAAGAACGATCTGTACAATTGTAGAAAATACAAATAGAAAAGCAACGCGTCTGGATGAACTGGGAAATTTTCTAACAGCCAGGGACTACCCAGATTCACTCATTTCAATGGGTATTAAGCGAGCTTTAAGTGTAACACAAGAATCATAAAGAAAGGACCGCAAAAAGCACAAGGGCGACGACAAAAATCTTGTCATGACCACAAGATACAATCCTAACAATCCAGTGATAATACGCGAAACCATTCAAATCCTGGAAATGGATCCCTCACTTGGAGAAATATTTAAAAATCTGAATTTTATTTCAAGCCAAAGAAAGCCTCGTAATTTAAAACAAATTCTTACGAGAGGAAACTTTGAATCAAGGGACAGTCAAAGGCGGGAGCAAAAAATGTGGTCTTCCTCGTTGTAAGAATTGTATGAGCATGATAGTTACTGACACAATTTCGCTGGACACAACAGAAAATCTATCAAACTTTCAAATTAGAACAGAAATGGACTGTTTGAATAAACATTTGATTTATGCGATTGTAGAGGATGCTATGAAGTATATATAGGATCTACAGGCAACGAACTACGCAGGCACATGGCTGTACACAGACAGCAAACACGGGTGCCTGAGACACAGCAAATCCAGGTCAGTGAACATATTGGTAGTTGTTCTAATCTTGGTGTCCATAATGACAACTTCTTTGTATGTCCCATATATCAGATGTTAAATGATTCTGACATAGAACGAGAGCAAAACGAATTCATATTCCAACGTAAATACAAGCCTAGACTGAAAAGTATAATTTACTAATTATTTATAGTAATCTGGGACAAATTAGGCATATTTTCATTAAGAGACGTTTATTATTTGATATGGCAATGACGTCATGTAATAGGCCTAAATCAGTAACGTAATAAATGAACGTCATAATATGCTTCTATGCCAATAGATTTCACTATAACAACAGATAACGTCAAGATTATGCTGGACTGAAAAATTATTTCAACATCTATTCGTTATGGAGGTTGACAATGCATCAAAATGCTGAAACCGGTCGCGTCTGAAACGCAATAAAATGCTTTTATACTTATATATATATATATATATATATATATATATATATATATATATATATATATATATATATATATATATATATATATAGGTCACCATACATAAAAGAGGACTGGTTAGAATAGAGATCAATGCCGTGGAAAACACATAATTAATATAACAAAAATCCTAAATGTAACTACCCACAAGTGTGTGACCTTCAGAGTAATGTCAAGGTCACCAAAATTTAGTCATCGTGATGCAGTATATAATCACCTCCAACTAGTAAAATAAAGCAAAGTGTGATTATACATGCAAAGAATGTGAAATTTCACCAAGATGTATATGTGCCTTACGATGGAGGAACAATCTCCGCAGGCCTACCGGTTGTATCCTCCACAAGGATGTGACCTTGAAAATAGGATCAAAGAACCAAAAAAATCCAGGGATCAAAGGATGACCCAGAGGCATGTTTGCACAATTTTGAAGAGATTTGGACCATGTATTCATGAGGTATTGAGATTGCAGAAATGTAATACTTGATCTGCAAGCTGAGCGCAGCCCCCCCCCTTAAAAAATCCAATCAATGTGGATATAATAATGGCTTTTTTCTTACCCGTGTGCGTTCATTTAGTATTTATAGGTCGCATGAAGTTCATTGTGCCAGCTGGTAACTGGATACAAACATAATATGTATATTTCAAGTATAATTATAATGTAGTGGCCAACTATAACAAAACAGGATTCACCATATACAGCATTTTTGGGCCATCAGGGTATAAAATTTTAAAATTGTAATAACGGGCTCCAGCTGGGCTTCCAGAAAGTCCATCATGCATTTTTGTTATACCCTAAGGTGTACCAACGCAGGCATAAAGGTTTCGTTTGGTGCCCTCAGATGGTACCAATTTTCAGTCTGGCTCAAGGACTATTTTGACAAGAACACGAGAAAACGTTCAGCGTGATGTTCATATCATAAGCTGATCACAGGTGTCACGTGCCGTTGTCATTTAATGCAATTTTTTCCTGAAATCGCATTACCAATGTCAGAAAACCATTGTCAGTGAGTCATTCCATAACATCATCACATTTTAAGAGTACAGTGTATAAAATACTCGCAATTTCATGTCACATGCTGCAAGAATACGGCAAATGACGAACAGAGCCTTGCCAAGTGACAAGAGTACTGCTAAGACGTGTGAAAGAAATTGAAGATCAACGTACTCAAGTTTCCACAAAATGCACGTCATGTCTAAGTTATAAGTGGCACAAACTGCTACATATCCCATCTCTGAGCTTTCCAGTCTCTCCAATCAAGACTGAACTGCTCTGATTTCAGAGCTATTGAAAAAATTGTCATGTTGATTTTACGTGTGAAAGAAAATCATCTGGTTAAATTACATGGAAAATTAATGGCCAAATTAATTGTTCTTCGACGTCTGAGCAAAATTCGATTAAAAGTGCTTTAGAAACTATATTCAAAACAACTATCTCACCTTCGATAGAATACGCAGATACTGTTTGTGGTGCTAGTAAGGTTAGAACTAAAACGGCTCAAAGGTTACAAAATGCAGCGACTCGGATCATAGCAGGTAATTTCGACTATATTTATATTCGAGGTGAAGACTTAGTAAAAAGTTTAAAGTGGCAACATTTAGAACAGAGACGAATATTCCATTCGGCGACGCTTATGTGTAAATGTATTTATGGTTTGGCTCCAAATTATTTATGTGACTAATTTTACCTTTTACATGATCTAAATTGCAAAGAACCAAGACAATCCAATTCTTTAAATGTTATTTTCCCACGCCCATACAAAGAGCTGTTTAAGCAAAGTTTGCAGTACGATGGTGCTACGATATGGAATAGTTTGCTTATTTTCTTAAAACAGTGTCCAAGTGTTTACGATTTTAAGTTGGAATACCAGAAGCAATATTTTAACGAGTGATGTTTTAATGCCTCTTTGTACACTTTATTTACTTGTATTTTACTGATTCTCAAATGCTACTTTGTACTTTTCACTGTTTGTTTTTACTGCTACTTTTATCCTTATTTCGATGTATATAGTTGTATATAATACAGGGCCCCGTGGAAGAACAGCTCTGCTGAACGGTTTACCCTGTATAAATAAATAAATAAATAAATAAATAAATGAATGAATAAATGAATGAATGAATGAATGAATGAATAAATAAAAAAAATAAATAAATACTATAAGGCACAGTCAAAATGTTCTTTATGTGGTAACCATATTGTAGAGCATATAGTGGTGACCAACACACCTTAACAGGCTCTGATATTTCTGGCAATTGGAAATGTCGTTAAGTTTAGACGTAAATAACTGAGCACATATTGTGTCACAAAAGTCTGATATACCTTTCTCCTTTAAAAAAAAAGAGAAAAAAAGAAATCGAAATTATTTTTCCTCACTGTACACACATGTGAGAAAAAAACCTGCAGTTACCATAGTGTCATCATTTTACTTACCAGATTGTCGTCATTGGAAGAAAAAGACGCAGAGCCGCGCAACTGAAATAGAAGAAAAAGTTACATGTTTTAAAACCAATATTATCAGTTTTCAGAATATGTGTATAATCAGCGATGTAAAATTAACTAGCAAAAATCTATTGGATATAACCAAAGTTTCAGGTTACGACATTTATCATGATTACAAATGGCTACTCTTTTGATAATTTCCGCAGTTATGATATCCTCGACATCATCTTTACCTTTGAACTTGCTGAGTGTATAGCGTCCAATTGGCAAACATAGACATTCCGTCATCTCATAATTACGCTGGATAAGCAGTCACTCTAGCAAAAAGTGAATTTGCTTGTGGACTCTTGTGCGTAGGGGGTGAGGGGGCAGGACAGAGGCTCCTGGTGCAATTGTGCAAGAAATCATGCGGCAGTGCAGAGTCCGGGGGAAATAAATTACCTCTGGTGCACATAACAGGAAATACAAACTGTACCAATTTAGAAGTTTTCACTGTTAGATAATTTACAAAAAGATAAATGTTGTTTTTGTTTTTCTGTTTTTATACATCAATTGGCCATAAGCACTATGAGAATGTATGCTAACATTTTTATTTATTTTAACAAGTCAGTGCCGTTTTGACTCCATCATCGGACCAAAGAGCCATACTGTGGTTTTCTGGTCAACGAATAGGGTGAAAACGGGTATGAAATTAGTGCAATTCAGGAGATTCTGGGGGTTCCACACCCTGGCCCCTGGCGTGGCTCAGCCCCGGACCACAGTTTTAGCATCCCCGTTCAAGAAATGTCTGAGTCCGCCACTGAATTGATAGTATAGAATACAGCCTCCTGAGCAACATTGATTACAACAGGTCCTAACGAAATTGAGCGTATTTCATTTCGAAATTCAAAGGATAGTCCTAGTCAATGTCATCAAGGCTAGAGAGTATAATATAAATTTAACTTCAAAATATGTAATGAATGTGGGTTGAAGAAACTGGGCGTTGTCAGTGTGCGACGAATTACAGAACTGGAAAAATGTTACAGCTTTAGGACAATACGTTTTGGAAGTAGATGGCGACATTGACGGGGACCGTAGCTGTAACAAATCAACTGTAAAGAATCAATTAGAAAACGAAACCCTTAATAAAATGAAGATCATGGTTGGACACTTCAACAAGTTTATATTTCTCATATTTGTGCACATTGCAACGTCTGCTTGGTAACATTTACTGATTTGTTTTCTAGATTATGTCCTAAAATCACTGCTGTAGTGACTAATTTCGATAACACCACAGCCATAGATTTTGTGCTTATTCATTTAATTAAATTATAATTTAATCACACTTCTATTGTGTCTTTTTCTTCTTAAATAATAGTGTCATGAGGTCTACGTTCATTATAGTGCATTATCCCAATGTGTAATTATAGAATTTTAACCTACGTCTCTTAATTAAAGTTGTAAAGTTATTCAACTTGTCAAAGATGATGATAGCTCATCAAAACGTCTCAACATGAAAACGTTTCTGCAATGAGAAAATCATTTGTTATTTTACGCCCTACAGTGATGGAATACTTTGTAGCTTCATTCAATAAATTTATTCACTCCTGAAGACATTGTAACGGAATCCCTGATAATTGAATTGTTTCTCTGCAATTTATGCCAAAACAAGTGTTATTATGTTATGTTCCCAAGGATCACCCACGTAACACACCCTTGACTTGCAGTAATTGATGTTATTAGTGAGTAATAAATGGTTGGTGAAACCAGATACTAAAGGTGTCATACAAGCAAGTAAAATAGCATTATATTAGCAACGGCGGTATCCCCCCTCCCTACCTGGGCAGGGCAGGATTAGCAGAAGATATAAAAGCACAGCCATCATTTCATTCAATGATACTTCCTTTCATTTCATTCTGTTTTCCCTACTTTCCGTTTCCATGGTATGAATACATTATATTAGTTTACGTTCAATTGTTTGTATATTTCATCATTATACGCACCGTTGTTAGATTTGTTGAACTCAGTGTATCGCTATCACAGCGATAATAAGTACCGGAACTGCGGCTCGCCTGGAATACATAGAATACATAAATACATATCAAGACGCTTCAAAGAAAATCTGTTTGTAGGCCTACAAAGGAAAGTTGTTGCTTTTTACATTCAAATTCAAAGGTAGAAAAGCTATATAACAGAAAACATGAAATGTCAGGAAAAATTGTTGTAAGATAAGGTTCTTAGCATGAAACAGATCTGCTGGTAAAAGGAAATACATGACAGAAATAAAGTATTCCGAACAAAACAGTGTCAGCAAACATACAAGATTTGGTCATACAGTGAGAAACCCAAGCTAGTTGTCTAGAATACACTTTTTATTGCAACTTTGATTCACTTATGGATCCCTGTTGACATAACAGAATGGACTGATGAGAAAATGGTCACCAACATATTGTGGCATAAAAGTCTGAAGTCTGACATTAGAGAGAACAACAAATCCTAACGATGTATACATACACGTAATTGACTGCTGATGGCAGATCATGGCCTGTTGTATGTTTGGTATATCACAAATATGTACAAGTCTGATAATGTTGCTCTCCTAGTTGCATAATTTCAATTTCACTGATGGGGCCACACAAAGTTCAGACATTCTACCTTTAGTGGTGTCTGAGTGCTTAACTCTGGACAAAATTGATGATGGGCAAACTTAGGTTGTGAAGTTGGAATGACACAGATATGCACAATAGGTTTGAAGATAGATATTTAACATTTAAAACTTTCAAGTTAATGGGCATGAATTCAATTTATAAAACTCTTTTTCGTGATTCACTGCCTACAGCAAAAAATCTATGAATTAAGGTTGGAATGACACCTTAACCTATGATAAGTTTGAAGATATTCAACATTTACACTTCTCAAGTGCCCCTAGTTAACATTGATTAAAACTGTACAACTTTTGTTTGTGGTTTATTGTATGCACCTGTTGCCCAAGCCTTTGAATTGATGTTGGAATAGTATCTATACCTGTTATAGTTTTTAAGATATATAACACTTACACTTCTCAAGTGCCTCTCATTTGCATTAATATTCTACAACTGTTATTTATGGTTCATTGGATGCGTCAACAGCACAAAGCTATATATTTAAGTTGTAACGGCACCTATGCCAATAATAGATCTGAAGATATTCAAGATTTATATTTTCAAATAGCTCTAATTTGCATAATTTTTATACTGTCTACCCATTTCATAAAAAAGACGGGACTTTATGTATAGGGGTTTAATCATGCCAAGTTTTGACTTTCTACGTATAATAGATTCAAGTAATATGTCAGACTAATCTGCTATTAAAGAAAGAAAGAAAGAAAGAAAGAAAGAAAGAAAGAAAGAAAGAAAGAAGAAAAAATTATTATGTTGGCACACAGACATAAAGAAGCATTTGCCGCTTGCATACGATTCAAGCCTGTTTTGAAGAGTGTAACATCTATATAGGCTGTAGTATACCCTTTTAATACCTGCAGTGAGAATAACTGTGAATGCATTGATCTGATAAAAGACGTATAGGCCATGAATAACAGTATACATACAATATATATTATGCTAGATATAAAACGAATTAATAAAACCGATTTAGTATACCACACAAAACCATCTCTACGCAAACAGCCTGCCACATACTTATGTAAAGTTTTTTCTACAACCCTGCTTCAGGGCCCACCTGTTGTAAGGGACCAATTTCCTTTGTTCCCATGGAAGGTCCCTTAAGTAGGATCCACTATATAATTATATATGTATATTTATATTTATATATATATTGCTGCTGAAATTATGTGTACATGTAAATTGGGTTAAAGATTAAAAAGACACAATTTATTAACGAACTTTAACCATACCCCAGTACAATGAAACATAAGTTTTTGCATGATGAAATTAAATGGCTTTACAAAAATCATTGCAAATTACATGATTTCGAAAGGACATGGTCGATATATTTGGAATATGTGTAAACTGTAAAACAAAACGTTGAATGACATTATTGCATAAACAACCACTTTGCTTATCATAAAATTGTAATAATTCGTACTCACAAAATTTCGACATTCGACATAACTTGGTCAATCATATTCCAACATGTTCAGTTTAATGATCATATGTGTGGCTCAAATCGCTTGTTACTCAACTTCAGCGTCATTTTTATTTTGTTTTGCAGTTAGGAAGGCCCATATATAAAGTAGTTACTTTACATTATTGGTCTAGCTTTGGAAATCTAGAATTCCAAACCACTCACTGATACAAACAAGAGAGCTGTGTGAATAACTTGTTCTAAGCTGACTTTAACATTCAACGTACATGAAGTCCCACCATTGTCTCGGATACCTGGAATATATATTTCTGCAGTTTTCAAGCAATTGGCAACGTGGTTCTATGAAAAGTCTTTTCAAAGGTTTGCCCAAAGAAAAGAACGCAAAAAGTCTTTAAAAACTCCAATGGAGGTTGACCATTTGAATACACTAAGTAGAGACTCATTCAAGGTACATCTGAACCTAATTTGAAGAGAATATGGCTGACACTTTTGAAGAAGCCAAAACATACATTACTATTGCAATCTTCATTGACTTATAATCAATAAGAATGTATGCATTAGCCAATAAGTATCCGAACTAAAAATTCGTTTAAATGAGGGATCGGCAGCATCACCATCTAGTGTACAACTTGTTTGACCCTAGGGTACATTTTGACCACATTTGAGCACAATCTGATTGACTTGAAAGATTTTCCTTATTTGCTTGAAAGATTTCCTTAAAAAAATGAATTCATTGAAAATTAGAAAAAAAATCGCAGGGCTACATGTTGAACAAATTAAGGCCATAAGTGCTCCTATTCGATTTCAAAACATCTGGCTTGGTGGTTAGGGAGAAAAAGATTTTTAAGGTTTTACCAAGAATGACCCTCAAAATTGTAAAAAATCTAAATATCACTCCAGCGTCACCATTTGAATACACGTTTGGCATTGACCCACCTTAGGTGCTGCATCTCCATAGGCTTAAAGTGAATCTAACAACCGTTTTCGGGAAGTTATTTAAATATGAATTACACTTCCAGTCTCCATTGATTTACACAGAAATCAGTGGGAATGAATGCATGCATGCATGCATTAACGGACAAGAACCGAAATTGAAAAAACAAACAAACAATCAAAAAATAAAAACAACAAAAAACAAAAACAAAAAACAAAAAGAAACAAAAAAAAAACAAAAAAAACAAAAAAAAAAAACAAAAAACAAAAAAACAAAAAAAAAAAAAAAAAAAAGAAAACAAAACAAAACGAAAAAAAGATTGTTACCAAAAGATGACCCCAAAATTGTAAAACATCCAAATATCAATGGAGCGTCCCCATGTGGCAGTGACTCACTTTAGGTGCACCCCATCAGGTTTAAAGTGATTGAAATCACCCATTTTCGAGAAGGCGAAAATATGAATTACCATTGCGGTCTCCATTGATTTACATTAGAATCAATGGGGAAGCATGCATGCATTAAACGACAAGTACCCGAATTGAAAAAAAACAACCCCCCCCCAAAAAAAAAAAATCGTTAGAAATTGGGAAGCCACAGTATCAACACCCAGTGAAAAACTTTGTTTAACACTCGCACAAGTAACATTTCCACCAAGCTTCAGCATAATCTGAGAGATGATTTTGGCGAAAAGGGCAAAAACCACACCAAAATACGTAAGACAAGAGGGCAGTGTGAACAGCCTCTGCTTAGCTCTCTTAGATTTTCGGAACACTTGTGGCTCTTTGACCATGGGGTAGGGTGAAGTTCACCCATGTACTGTGTAAGTCTAACCTCCATAGAAGACTAACATGGCCCTGGGTTAAATTGTCCTCAAGTTATCCATATGTCACGTAAGCGGCCCCGTGACCTTATAAATGAGGTCAAGGTCACCTATAGTGTCTAAGTATATCCTTAACAGAGGACCACTGGTAAGTAAAATTAAAGTCTTGGTTAAAGTAATTCTCAAGGTATCAACTGTAGATGTAAATTCACCGAAATGGCCCTGTGACCTGTGAATGAGGGTAAAGTCACCCATGCACTGCGTTCAATCTCGTCCTTTTGCCCAGACGTGTTACTATGTACTTTCCAAGTATTGGCAAAGCAGTTTCGGAGATGGATTTTTTCAGATTTTGTCAAAAAGTGAACCAAAGAATTAAAAAATAAATAAATGAAATAAAAATATTAGCGACATTTGAACACTTGGTACAAATCTACCTATGGTGCGCCCCAAGTTTGTCATGAATCCAATCAGTGGTTTTAGAGAAGTCGAAAATGTAACTTAGCACTGCAACCCACACTGACTTGCATAGGAATACGGATACATGCATGAAGCGATAAGGACCCAAATAAAAAAATCGTTTAAAGTCAGGGATCCACAGTATTGTCACCTAATGAAGACCTTTGGGCCTACAACAAGGAATATTTACACCAATTGTCAGCATGACCTATTTGACGGTTTTGGAGACGCAGTCACAAACAGTGACAACACAGAAACATTCACAGTGTTGCCATGTAATGAAGAACTGTGTCCGGCCCTTTTACACTACAGGCTTCAGCATGATTTGAGACTGTTTTAGAGGTGAAGCCTAAAATATTACCAAAAACACATTTTCAATCAACAATTCATAAAAAATAGAAAACAAAATGTAGGGCCACCTGTTGAACAACTTTAGATGCAAGGGTCCAAAAGAGGTGGCCCTTTGCAAATTTAGAGCAAATTGCCAAAAATTTCTGGGAGGAAAATTTCTTCAGCATTTTGCCACAAAAAAGGGCTGCTTGAACAGCCCGTCGTCAGCTGACCTTGGCACTTTCAACTAAAAATGGCTTTCACCATGTTCCTCACTGTAACAAAATGTCCGGAGTTGGTTTATTTTGCCTTTTTTTTACTTTTTGTTTCACCATGGATCAAGAATTGTTGTCATGAAACCTTCATCTATCTATCTATCTATCTATCTATCTATCTATCTATCTATCTATCTATCTATCTATCTATCTATCTATCTATCTATCTATCTATCTATCTATCTATCTATCTATCTATCTATCTATCTATCTATCTATCTATCTATCTATCTATCTATCTATCTATCTATCTTCTGTCTGTCTGTTCTTTCCGCCTGTCTGTTTATCTACCTATATCACCAACTTGAAAAGTTTTGACGTAGCAAAGGCTGAGCAGTATGCTAAAACATCATAGCAAAAGGAAAATACCTTTCGACAAAGAATGTTAAATCTTCCGGTCCTAAGAATACAAGAACTCTTGGAAAAAATAATTTAATGTTGTTTCGGAAGTGAAACAGCTTGGAAGCTGTTTCAGACAAATGGATGTGTAAAATTTCCTGATGGAAATCCAAGGAAATTACTTGGAGTCAATAACACGTACTTAACTGATGGTGACTGTATGGCATCAATAGATATGAACACAAATTATCGATAAACAGGTATATCAGAACACATTTCTTTTGATTTCATACGGACATATTCAAATTTGTTTAGCTTTTGGAGCTGCTGCATTGATGCAAATATTTACGAAGCTAGTTGATCCAATCTGTCTAAAACTTTTCTATGGTGGGAGGCGGCGTTAAAATAAAACATTGTGCACAATTATTATGATAAAATGCACATAAGGTAAAATACACATACAGACTTGAAAGACATAGTCCTTTGCCAATAGCAAATCAGGTCTGCCAATACCATGGCAACTAGCTGAGGTGCTAGCACATGTGCACATGGATTCGACAAAATACTTTTTGCTTGTGGTCAATGAAGAAGGTCCAAATACATACATATAGTTCAAGTTATTTAATCACGTATGTTTTACTGGGGTCATTTACATGTACGGTCCTATGGATAAGCTAATACCTAATACAGATGAACCTGTTTTGAACCCACTAAAACCTCATAGTCAGGAGCCACAAATACAACATTTTTTTTACCTCACTTTCAAATTGTTCTTGTACTATAAATTCTTTCTTGTTGCATATTCTTTTCCCTTAAAGGGCCTCGTTCAATAGAATTCAATAAAGATGCCCTGTAAAATACTCAATCACTATTTCTTGTCAGTAACATCAGTTGATCTCAACAACACGTCCCTTCATGTGATTAGACTGATGAAGCTGTATTTATGTCCCGACCCACATGTTAACAAAGTTTCAATCTTTGACGTCGCACTGTTTGAATCTCACAAGTGTTTCCATGTGCACCAAAACTCCTGGTCAGTAAAAAGGACCAACACTCAGTCATGCTGCCTGCATATCGATTTGTGGCCAAAAGATGGAACATCGGTCAAATGAACTTTGAATCTAACTCTCATGTTTGTCTTGAGAAATGTATCAAAGTACCTACATATTATCTTATTATATAGGTGGTCAGTGTGAAGGGTGTACGTACTTTGCCTGATATCAATTATATAGCCAGCATGTTTGACAGTAGTGTGCAGCCTGTTCCAAAGGAGGTCCTTTGTACCCAAGAGACTGTTAGTATTTTTCAGGTCATGTCGCAAGATATGAATATTACCAAATGTGCTACTTCTGATGTTAAGAGACTCTGCTGTATTACGATAAATGTATTATGTACTTAATTTGGTGCCATTCTTTGCACTGAAATTATAGAAGAACTTCAAATTGTCTATTTCTGCTGGCACCCTAATAACGACGCCATTATGTTTCATTTTATTATTTTTTTGCAATTTCCTAAAAATGTAATGACACATGAGAAGTGTTGGGTGTTTTAATTTTTACATAAATATTTATTGTGCATCTATATATTAAGCTTGAATATGGTCATTTATTACCTTTCGGATAACAGCTCCCATTTCGCAGCCGTTATACTGCCCAGGATCGTTGTCACTCCGAAGATTTCACACGCACCAGAAGGAGGTTCGTAAAGATCCTGGGATGTTGGTGACAATCATAGAAGGTAACAGTGGCGACAGTCGATAAGGATGTACGTGGTGGATAAATCCGAGCACAGGTACTGCAATGCTGAAAGCTTAGAGTTTTCTCAGCGCCAGTTTGTAAGGAAAAAGGTAACCTTATTGAGAGTATCGATCAAAGGCCATGTAGACTTTGAAGCTTTAGTGATTTATGATGTCAGTATTTGAGATAGCAGTCTCCTCAAAAAGTGTAGTTTGCATGACACAATTAAAAGTTATGATAAAAGATACCTTCTTGAACAAAAGATGAAGACATACTTATCTTATTGATAACACCAGGTCATTGTCCACCAGCTAAGCAGCGACAGCGGCAACAAACCATGGAACGTTCTTATTGTGCAGGGGGGATTTGCATATGTATCCCTGAATAATGTATATATTGCTGGTGTAATAACGGGGACGTTTGGTGAGGTTTCTTTGCATTTAATATACAATATGCTGCATTGGGAAAATTAAAGCCGGGGCTTTTATACAAACACAGGCACTTTTTCCTCAAAGTTCTTTCTTTATTTCTGTCATTCTTCTTCCCTTCCTCTTTCTTTCTGTCTATCTGTTCCTACATCTTGTCCGCAGCTGTTGTCGGAAACGGCTATAGCTAGAAGTCCAAAATGTTTCATACCGTGGCCCTACTATTACAACTTGTCCTCTGATTAGAATAACTTAATATGTTAAACATTATGCAAACTTCAGGCAATTAAGGTTTTAATAAATATCCTTCATATCTTCAAACATATTCTGGATAGAAGTGCCATTTCCAGTTCAATGTATGTGTTTGTGTCATGGGCAACTCTTATGGCATGCCAACAAAAGTTGAAGAATTTTAATGTTTGCTAAATTCACTTAATGCCTTACAGGCTTTGCACAATACACAATAATTTTCCTACCGCACTACGACATGTACAAGTTGGTTACTGTTATCTGCCTCCATACTGCTATGCAACTCGTTTGCATGCATAATAAATGAACTTCTATAGTCAGAGCCTGTGTCCGAGGCAGCTTAATATTCATTGTACACTTGACTGTCGGCTTTTAAAGGCTTAGGTCTGGTAGCAAATGTGAAAAAAACTCCTAACAACTTTTTATTCACTTACGTTCTCAAACACAATATAGAGACTCTTTTATCGTTCATATCGACAGATCTCTAAAAGACCAGAAATCCAGTACAGCAGTAGCAAAATTTCAAAAAAGGCTTAGTTTTCCAGATACCCCTACCCGGCGTAGGCAACATTTAAACAAGCATACCTTTGTAGCATATCTTGTCAGGAGTAAGAAAAGTGATGTTGGATTTAGGGCAATTACCTTCCAACATGCTTTTGTCTGTTTTAAAGGTTAACTCTCTAGTAAACGATATCAAAGTAAAGAAGGAGGAGGCCTCTTTTGTCATTCCTTAAAGTATTGAAAAGTGCTTCTAGCTATCTAATTGTGATATATATATATATATATATATATATATATATATATATCTTCATTTTACACATCATGATAACACTGATAAGTATCCTTGACCCCTGCAGTCAAAGTCCCATGGTAAGGAAAGCACAAAAGTCCACTTTCGCAAAATAAAAATAATCGGACGTTTTTATTTAACATGATACAAAGGATATATGTATTTTTCTTATGCTTATAAAAAGAGGGCCTTGTTCCTAAATGAACCTGTCTGTCTGTGTGTGTGTCTATATATGCGCTTTAGATATACAATAAGAAGGACACGTGTCATTAGATAAGTAGGTTACCAACACGAAGCACTCTGTACACAAACACAGTATGGTCTACTCTATGCAACTGGAAACTTTTTATGAGGAACTATCTTATGAAAGTCTTACATGAGTGTGGCCAGCAGTGAAGTTGATCCCCACACTGGGAGGATCCAGTAATTCGAGAAATGGGCCATCAAACAACAAACTCTGGTGGATTTATTGACGTTAATAACAATTTACATTGTTAGGTTCAATTCAGAATGGACGGAAAAGGGGGCAGACGCTAGACGCCACGGTGGGGATGGCGGGATTGGTGGTGCAAAGTTAGATGTCACTTACACCGTTGATGCTGAATATTCACTTTTTATCCCTGAGATCTTCTTGTTTATTACTCCACACTACCAGGTGATCCAGAGTATTTTTCTTTAAAGATATCACGAAATGACCATTTTGCAGCTATTATGAAGGTATCTTGATTAGGAAGAGACTAATGCCATTGTGGAGTTTGAGTCATCAGCGACACCATTTTCCATAAAGTGCAGTTTTTGTTAGCACACAAGAGAGTGAAGCACAAGATTTAGTCACTATCTATGTTATCTTCATCATTATCCTCTCTAACATTGTCACATGCACCTGCGGCTTTGCACTAAAAGTATCTCAGCCAGCCTTTGATTCCAAGAGACCACTACATCTCTGGGTAGAAGCCTGTAAAGTGATATCCCCCATTACAGGTAAACTAGAAGTGTGATAGTTGGTTTGACCACTCAAACTTCCAGTTCCAGTGACTATTTCGACAACTTTATGGATTTTATAATCACAGAACTGGAGTGTGGAACAATTAAAGGCGGACGGCTGGGTATGGGGCCAGTGCTGCTGGTGCCACATGTGGTCTGGACATCTGATATAGCCAGAGCTCTGGCCAAAATTGAATGGTTTTTTTTCCTCAGGAATTATGACGCCCATTTAGCTGTACGTTTCCATGGTTACATAGGACCAAACGTGCACGTTTGTGGTCCCATCGGTGTAGTTATTCGATGGTAAAAAATCACAGTGAAACTTCAATGGTTCAGTCCAAACTTGAGTTAGATTTACAGTTCATATCTAAAACTGGTAATTTGCGGCCAAGCAAAATTTGTTGATAAACATCACCAGATCATGTGGTTTGAGCTTGGCTGTGGGGATTATACCCGCTGTAGTGGTCTGTGCTGCATAGCTGCAGCCTATTAGTCCTGTTGGTACATTCCAGTACTTCATTTGATCAAATCCATTTTTAAACATCTCATGAAGTGTCCTGTATCATATTGGTTGGCTAAGTAAAAATAATTCATACTTACTCCTTCATACTCTTTTCAGGTAACAGAACACATCAATATATGGTGCTTGATTTTCTTTCATATACAAAAGAATTTGCGTTATTTTGATTGCCAAATTAGCTTTAATGCATACTATTCATTCATTAGCACAGTTCAGAAAGGTATCCATCCGAAAGCCATTTTGATAGGTTGATAAAGCTTAAATAAAAAGAGTTTTCAACTAGAAAGGAAGATTTGCTTCAAAGGAAATCTGTCTGTGTGCCTTCCAAAGTTATAAATATTAAATGGTACAACTTTTGTGTTTTGGTACTTCACATTCCATAAGCTTATGGCTCCATGAAAATTTCAAAGTTCCAAATGACCTTGACCTGTGACCTTTAACCTTTATAGGTTACATGTAAATTGCAAAAATGTACAGTGTTACAAAACCCACAATTTAAGTCCAACTTGATTAGAATTGAATGGAAATTGGCCGAGTTATGGGTAGGTGAAACTTTCAAAGGTCCAGATGACATTGATCTTTGACATTTGGGGATCATATGTAATTTTCAAAATATGCAGTGTTGCAATAGCTACAATTTGAGCCCAACATGATCAAAATTGGATAAAAATTGACCAAGTTATGGCTAAAAGAAAGCCACCATCTAAAGTGGCTTTTAACCTTGAAATGACCTTTTACCTTGAGATGACCTCTACCTGAAGTGAACTTTGACCTTTAAAATGATATTTTGACTAAAATTGGCCTTTGACCTTGTCATGACCTTTGATCTTGACATGACCTTTGACCTTGACATGACCTTTGACCTTGACATAACTTTGACATTTGAGATGACCTTTGCCTTGATATGATCGAACTCCAATACACTCGCAACTACATCTACTATAGTATATAAGATATTGAAGATTTCAAACTTTAATTAGCCCTCATTTGCACAATTTTGAAAAGCATGACCTCTCATTATAAAAAGGCCTGACTTCATCTATAGAAGTATTATTGTGCCAAGTTTGGAGTTTCTACGTATAATACTTTTCAAATGAAATGTCGGACAAATTTGCCGGTAAAGAAAGAAAGAAAGAAAGAAAGAAAGAAAGAAAGAAAGAAAGAAAGAAAGAAAGAAAGAAAAAGAAAGAAAGAAAGAAGAAAGAAAGAAAGAATTCCTAGAAAAACAATATGTCTGTGTTGGTACACAGACATAATAATTTGACCGGGATCATCTGTGTACAATCGAGGAATTCATTACACGCTGCTTTATGCCTTGTGGCCCTAGTAGTTTGTAAACATGAAATCTTTAGAGGTCAACAAGCCAGCTCAACATGCTGATAAGAACCCGTGTATGGCTAATCGATAACCCACCGACAGAGTGTATGGGGAAATCTTGTCGATGTAGGACATCCCATTGCTTTGTTTGTTCAAACCTGCTCTGGCCGACTTTTGATGTTTCTCTTCCCTCTTGTAACCTGTGTGAGGAGATTTGCTCTTCGTAGGTACTCTAGTATTTGATAGGTTCTGTTCTTGAGTGTTTTTTTCTTGTCCTCTTTGGAAACAAAAAATTCAAATTGTGAAACCCCTAATCGGAAAATTAGGTATTGTCTTGTGATTCTTCCAGTATCATTTATTTGATATCCTGCATCAAATGTAAATCACAATATGTGGGCCTAACTGGTAACTCAGTCAAAAAGAGATTTAGTGGTCATAAAACTACCATTAAAAATCACAAACTAAATACTTTTTTGTATAACCATTTCAGTTCTGAAGAACATTCATATTTGGATTGCTGGACACAACTTATTGATTACATAGGGTCAAATTTGTTAGACCAGGATAGCTATGTTAACACAAGAAAGATGTTACAAATGGAAGATTTTTGGATCAAAACACTTAATTCAGCTTTTCCCTTTGTATTCAATGACAGAATTTCGGGCTTTGGAGATGTTAGGAATTTGGACTTTGGATAGCAGTCACACACCCTTTCACAATAATCAGGTCGGTATTCAAAGAAGAAGAAGACATCATGGACAAACAAAATCAAGGAAAAACAGGAAATTTAGGAATGCGGATACAAAAGACCTTGTCCAAAATTTACTACAGGCTTTCTCTAATGCCATTGATCACTTACATATAGCTCTTAAAGCACTCTCATTTCGAGATATAACCAGAATCAAAGAATATTTGGGTCTTACTTATTCTGAACACACATTTCCGCATTTTTTGTGAAATTATGAATGCTTACACGACAACTATTCGGGAACCATATCCTAATAAGAAAAAATAGATCAAATGTTTTGCAGCATTCCTTTCAAACACAAAATTATTGATTCACTGAAAATTCAGTCCCTTTTTAAATTGAAATTTGCTCGTAACACGATTCCTAAGGAATGCAAAATAAAAGATCCCCCCTTATTTCCTTTAAATATGGCAATAATATTGGACAAAGTATCATGAATTACAAGAAATTTCTGGCTTTAATTACTTTTGAAGATATCGCAGCGAAACAAAATTGTGACTGTATATCTAACAGTAAATATTCTAATTTTGTTGGAACACAACACAAACATGTATTTACAGCTAATTTGGATATAATACAAAATTCAGGTTTAAAAGAATTGATGAAAAAAGGTACAACATTTTGGATATGTCCTAAGTTGAACATTGACAGCATTTTTAAGAATACATGTAAAACATTTGATTCCTACCGTATGAAATGGGCAAAGAAAGAAAAATGGAATTTCAGAAATTTGAAGGATGGTTATCTAACCTTAAAAGAATCTTTAGAAATAAAATTTATAGTTACAAATCCCACATTAAGACTTTCAATACGGTAAATTTAAAACAGCCTAAAGTTTAAAAAGCAGTCAAAGAACGACAAGGAAGATTTTTAATCACTAACATTGATAAGGCAGGTAACTTGGGGTCATCTGCAAAAATATTATCTGGAGGTTTTGAAAAGGGAACTTGGTATAAACAATATTTCAGACATAAGAGGAAATAGCGTATATACATTACACAAACAATCCATTGATAATTTGATAGGTACACATAAGGATGAGATGAAAAGGAATTTTAATATAAAAATTTCTGAAAAGGACTCCTATATACCACTTTTGTGCTGGATACCCAAATTACATAAAACCCCTTTTAAATCTAGATTCATAGCTGGTGCTTCAAAATGTACAACAAAAAATTATCCAAGGAAGCAACATTGTGTTTGACTACAATTAGGAATCATTTCCGTTAATACTGTAATGTAATTTCTAGAAACTGTGGAATAAATTGCTTTCGGAGTATAAGAAATTTTTTCAAGTTTGTATCTAAAATCAAAGATTTAAAAGTAACAAAATATCAAATGTTTTAATTATTTTGCACTCTACACAAATACCCATAGATGAATTCAAAAGTTCTCTTTCAGAATTGAAAAACAAAATATTTAAACATAATGATAAACCATACACAAAAATTAATTGATATACAAAGAAAGCATATTGGTCACACAATTAATATTTAAAACATACCGTTAACTCTTACAATGTTGAAACTTTGATAGATGCCATAAAATTTCTTTTGTATAATGCTTTTGTTCAATGCGGACCATTGGTTACCCAAATAAAAGACATTCCAATGGATAGCAACTGCTCCCCATTACTTGCAGATTTATATTTAACCTGGCTTGAATTTAAATATATGAATAAATGGATGAAAAATAATTTTAAAATGGCTACAAAATTGTCAAACAATGCAAAATATATTGATGACATTGCTTGACAATGTGTAAATGTACAAAATTTCAGTGACACCGGTAAAGAAATTTTCACAAAAGATATCCCTTTAGAAGGTAACAATTCAGATGGTTTCAGAGATGTGGACTTGGATATTCTGGTCACTAATGACAGGTTTTGTATTTAAGTCCATCACAAAATAGATGAGCTTAACTTTGAAGTGGTTACCTATCCTTTCCTGGACAGTAATATTTCGGAAACTATTGTATATAATACATTTTTGTCCCAAATTTTGAGATTTGGTCGTATTTGTTCTAAATTTCAGGACTTCGCATGTAGAACCAAATTTACTTACAATTAACTTGAGTCAAGAGGATTCAAAGATGTACTTTGGATCAAATATATGTACAAATTGTGCTTTAAATATCCAGAGATGGTTAGAAAGTTTGGCTTCGATATTCAATTTTAGAGATTTTAGGCTTGCCTGTTTTGCTACTCAATTTTATCTTTGGCATTATTTTGTTTTAATATTCACCTTTCTGACATTTTAGGCTAGCTTGTTTTCTGTTAGGTTAAACTCCCAGGGGCTATCGCTAGCAAGCAGCGGCCTACGACAGTTACAAGCTTGCCTAATTGTACTTAATAACTAGTTAAGAAAAATACATTTTGATTATATTCTCTTGACTAAAATACTAATGACTTTCATTCTTTTCTGACTTGCCCTATAAATTTTGCTGTTAATTTCCAAAGATTATTGGAAAGTTTGGCTGCAACAATTTTATATATTTTAGACTTGCCTGTTTTGCTACGTTCTGTTTTAATATTCAATTTCATACATTTTGGGCTTACATGTTTCTGTCAGGTTAAACCCCTAGGGGCTGTCGGTAGGAAGCAGCGGCCCACAACAGTTACAAGTTTTTCTAATTGTGCTTAGAATAGGGTTAAGTAAAATTATGTTTTGATAACATGTTTTTGACTTAAATGCTAATGACTTTCATTCTTTTCTGACATGCCTAAATACCCAAATACTCAACATTAAAACTTTACTCAATTTTGACAGTATTTACTCAAATGTCACAAACCTGATCCATAACGTTGAAAGATTGACTCCGGATTGGCAGTGAAATAGAGCTTTATTGTTTGGAGACTTTCAGAGTGAGGAGTAGGCGTCATTATGGGGTTTGTTTTACATTTCTGGTGCAGGAAGTCCATTGTTGTGGTGCTTGTTATGATTTCTCTCAGTTTGTGCAGGTGGTCCAGCTGCAACTGTTTATTTTACAATCACTCGGACCGAATATGATGCCCCATTTTGAGTCTACTTCAGTTATACACTGCCTGGTGGTTTATTTAAGGTAAGCTATCCAGCTAGAAAGGATACATACTGGTTCACGGGTAAATCAAATTGTTCTTATCTGAACTTGTACTATTACAAATGTCGTGCCTCTGAAGCATTGTAGGGACCTCGCTTTCAACACCTTGCACGCGGTTTCAAAGCTTCCTTGTCGGCGAGGTCTGCTGCAGGGTTCAAAAATGATAAAACTCATCAAGTATATAGGAATAGTTAATAAGGACAAGCAAGTGTTAAGCTTGCAAAAAATTATCCCAATATATATATATATATATATATATATATATATATATATATATATATATATATATATGTATATATATATATATATATATATATATATACATATATATACATATATATATATATATATATATACATATATAATGTGTATGTGTTATTATATTTTATATATTATATATAATGTTGCGCAAACACCAAGGGCAACAGCGTGAAGTGGGACAAAAAGCGGTAGTGGGAACTAGGTAATATAAGCTCTCAACTGCGCATGCTTAGGAAGCGAGGTACTTTTCACGGGTGAAAAGTATCTCGCGCTCAAGATCTCGGTCACGTAGCACCTCCGCAGGATTCCCTTGATCGCTATATGTTTCTGATGTGCTCTCGTCGGGGTCTCCCGTTCTTCGGATGGGAGTCCGCACAGGGTGCGATGGTGCATGCAGATCTTATTGGTCAAACAGTGCGGATGCACAATAGCAAGCTTGGAAATGACGCTAATTGCGCAGCATTTGTATCTATGCAATTAAGCGGTCGGGGAGAAAATGAGGTGTGTGTTAATTGTGGCATGTGTGTATTCGAGATTTTTCACAGTACTAAGCGGTAAATCATTTGCAAGAATGCACATCGGAACTTGTCATTCTTATGCCAATCTGATCCTTTATTTTGGTGGTATTTGGTTATCATATCGCTTTGTTCTTTCCTGGCATTTTTAATTAGAATCAACTGTACGTCTTTCAAATTGGACACAGACGATTGGAATGGAACATATCCTTAGATACACCGAGTAGAAATACCAGTCATGATCCAAGATGCTTACTTACTTTACTTCGCCATGAAGTCGTAGGACAAATTATGCTACTCTAATTTTCACGTTTTCCGCAATTTTTTCTTGTCCACTTGTCAAGCACGACTGTGACTCGGTAGGAACACATGCTTTCGTTGGCGTTGACACGGAGGCTGGCACAAACGATTGCTTGTCCTTACAATAATTCTTATTTAATCAAATATAAAATAAACGGCAAACAAAACACCAAGTATCTATATTCCTTCACTTATTGACTTGGCTAACGTTAATCCACAAATCTCAGAGCACGTGTGTGTCCAGAGTTCACCGAAGTTACGCCAAAGTATTACCATGGAGCTACTATAATAGCTCCATGGTATTACTATTGGTTCATTTAGTCGTAGTATGATGGAAGTAATGCTGAATTTCAGACCTGTAGTAATCTCAATTTAATCGAATATAGTATAAACGGCAACACAAAACCACGTGTATGTGTGCGTATAACAAATGTCATACCCTGTGCGTCACTCCGGAGTTCACCGACGTTACGGCGAAGTAATTTGTGCCCGAATGCAAATTAAAAATGGGGGATTCAAATATGCACTTGCAAGACACAGGGATCGTATTTTGATTGATTTCTTACGATTAACGAATAAACTTGACATAACTGAGCACGCAGATTAAGGTCAAGATAGTAAAGTAATGTATCAGAATATTTCGCGACCGTTTGTTGTATTTTATGCAAAACAAAGACTCGGCAGTAGACGGCACCACAAGCACTAGGTACCAGCCAGTTCAATTTCAACACACAAAAAAGACAACCCGGCATGCTCCAAGTTGCGGTGCACTTCAAGTCAATTATGATAGTTTGAAATAAAGTTTGAAACACACGAGAATTCTGATAGCTGAATGACTGACAGTTATATATTTTGTATTGACATCGATTCGGAGTAGGAAGTGTCGGCGTTAATCCTTTGAGTCATGCGCAACCGATTGCAATGTGCGCTACTGTTCCTAAACATCATTCCGGGCGGGACCGTCATGCTTCGTCAAGTCACACTACCGGAAGTGCGACCTAATTCGTCAGCGCGTAGCTCATTAATAATTTATCATCTTGATTGACTGCCGTGAAAGGCTGACTCTATTGTCCAAAAGGCAATGGCCACGTTATCATGTTGATCATGTTAATTAGGACAATTGCGTGATGAAAACAATAATCAGCTGATGACTGACAGACCCTGGCGAGCGCGCACATCAGTGAATGCAATAGCGCGACAGGGGAATGCTCTAGAGGCAACCTATGTCAAAATTCAGCAGAAGAACGTGTGCAATATGGACAATTGTAATTCCATATGTATATAGGTTAGATAGTGACAGGCTAGCTTATGGAGAGTAAAGAGTTCGGACTGCGGATTAGGGTAATGCCTACTAGGAAGTGGTTTTGGACAAATAGACACAATTATAATACCAATAGCTTATCTCTGTTATAGGTGTGAAGATATTCAAGATTTAAAATTGAAATATTCCCAATACTCAATGAAGTCAATTTATGAATAATAGTAATATCTTACCTTCTGGGCACATGTGCTGATTTGCTTACATAGTTTTTTTTTCAAAATTATTATACAATAGAGGTGTCAATTCAACTTCAATTTTCAGCTTTGTGTTACAGGTGCATCCAAGTAAAAGATGTGAAATTTGATATTATACTGATCAGCCATACACCCGAACTTTAAATGTTGAATATCTTCAAATATTGTCGATAGAGATATCAATAGCAACATCAATTGATTGGTTGCTTGTGTAGGGGCGTCCATTGAAATGAAAATGAAAGTTAATAAATTGAAATTTTGCTCATTAGCAACACGTAGAAGATTTTAATGTTCACGACCTGAAACTCAGTGTTGCCAGACCTCCAGAATCGTTCGGAAGACTCCCAGAAATTCAACTGAGCTGGAAAATCGTATGAATTGAGCAGTTATGACCTTCCTTACAAAAGTCTATCAGTATTTTTCTTTATTATTTCATATTGGTAAAAAACCACACCTGAAAATCTGCTTTCCCACTTCAAAATTTTCATTACATAGTTAGCAATACTGTAAACCTATTAAAGATTAATGGGCAATTTCTATTCAAAAGATTGTTATCAAGATACATTCGAATAAAATTGAACAAAATAGCAAAAGCTTTTCACCTAAAACATTGCAAATCTTATAAATTTTCAAGGCAGACAGATTTGCTCTAGAGCAAATCTTATTTTTCTAGGTTTTTTCTTTCTTTCTTTCTTTCTTTCTTTCTTTCTTTCTTTCTTTCTTTCTTTCTGTCTTTCTTTCTTTCTTTCTTTCTTTCTTATTTATTATTTATTGATTGATTGATTGATTGATTGATTGATTGATTGATTGATTGATTGATTGATTGATTGATTTATTTATTTATTTATTTTTATTCCAGCAAGCAGGATGCAGGTGGATGTACTTATAATCCTCATATTTTGAGTTTACACAGTTCTGCTGTCAAAAGATCAACCAGGATCGGCATCATTAATAACGCTAAGTTATAACCCCTAAGTAGAAAAGAATGGTGCTGTTAGTTGAATATTTTCTTTTGCCAGTTTACTGCGTAGATAAACGACATAAATTATTTCCATTTCGATTCTACCAGAAATTGATTGCAAAGTTCAGTAGTGGTATAAAGATAACCCACCAACTTTATGGAACAGCTGAATTAATTGTTTTGACTAAGCTCAAAGTGAGGCTTATGAGAAACCTTCCTGGACAGGTTTTTTTTTTTCGTTCCTGACGTGACCTTTGCTTTACCTTTACTTGTAAGCACGGGCTGTAAATTCTTATAATACCAACCCTCAGTGGCACTTTAATTGCTTCAGTGGGCCTCGGCTGTTTGACGTCTCTCAAGGTTGATGCGAATCCAAGTTACCTGCATCAGCCTACAACGGGAAAGTTTGGCCAAAGAAAGAAAAGAAAGCTTTCAAAAATAACATAACTAAAGAAAAGGTTAGGTCGGCGGAGAAGCAAAGCACTAAACAGATTGGATTAACGTTCCGGCCAAAATCCAGTGACTACTTTGCGCCAGTTAGGTGCCGTTAACTGTCAGAAAGGCGTCACGGGCACAGAGGAAACGGCACAGGTGCAAATACCACCCCCTCATCAAGCCCGACAAGCGAAATACCGCAGCCCCACGAGCTACCCATGACGGCCAAAGTACAGATACTTAAGTGCGGAGCTGCTGACACTTCTACCAAGACTGAACTCCTACCGACGTTTACAGAACAATGACTTTCAGTTTCATAGACTAAGGGCAGCACAACATCAAAATTGATTGGTCGTGTAGAGATAATTAGCTATTTTATTCTAACTTCACAAGACGTAAAATTCCAACTTGCGATTACGTAATAGTATTGAGCCCTCAACCGATATGAGCCCAAACAAGATGCAACTGCAAAAGATTAAGTAGCGTATCCCATGTCGTGACAGAAGCCCTCGGGCGCGGGAGGCAAACAGTTATGTTTCCTCGCAAGGAAATGTGCAGTCTTTTCAACGCTGCGAGAGGGTGCTATCGGAACGCTTGTAAATACGCGCATTTTTTTGAGCTTTGCAAAGAACAGTGTCCCCAAGAAAGTTGTATGCCTTTCGTTTGTTTTACTTCAAAGCAAATCATCGTTTGCCTTCAAAGCTAACATAAATTAGAATTCTACAACATCGAACTTGTTTCAATAGGCTGCAGCTGCAGCTGCAGCAAAATATAAGATAACGTGATAATAACAATAGTGGCCTTGTACATTTTGAATGTTTACACATAACCCAACTTGAAATAATGGATTGATTTTGCATGGGAACTGAAGCTGAATTTGCAACTTTATCTGTGATAATTTGGATGATATTCAATCTTTAAACAGACAAACACAAATTGAAATCGTGAAAATTTCCTTCACTGGTCATTGGTTGCGCCTTGGCATGGCTCCTAGCGATATATAAGGTTTTAAAATAATTAACATTTGAATTCCTCAACCTGTCTATTATAGTTTCTAAGACATTCAACTTCTAAACTTCTCATATGGCCACAATTACTAAAATTTAAAATTCAACAACTTTTTCTTGTGGTTTCGTTGAATTCGCCTACAACACAAACGTATGAATTTAAGTTAGAACGACACCTCTGCCTATAATGGTTTTGAAAATGATCCATTCTGATTGTTCAAGTGTCCCTATATTAGAATTAAGTGAAATTCTACAACTTTTGCTTATGGCTCATTGGATGTCCTTATAGCACAAACCTGTGCATTGAACTTGGAATTGCACTTCTCCCTATGATAGTTGTGAAACCTTTCAACATTTTAATTGTTCAAGTGTTAACATATATTGAAGCCATAGAATTTTTTTGGGGCTCACCGCTTGCACTTAACTAAAAAACTGAAGAAGTAAATTGGGAATGGCACTTTTACCTAAAATACTGTTGAAGCTATTCAACATTTTAATTGTTCAAGTGTCCCTAATTTTCATCATCTAAAATTATGCATCTGTTGTTTCTGGTTCATTGGATGCCCTTACAACACAAATCTAGTTGTTGAAATTGGAATGGCATTTCCATATATAACAGTTTTGAATTTATATTCTACTTTTACACTTTTCAAATGCTCCTAATTAACATGAATAAAAATTCTGTAACTTGCTTTGTGGGTCATTGGATGCACCTACAGCACAAACCTATGGAATGCTGTACCTGGAAACGGTTATCAAGATTTTCATCGTTGGAACTGTTCAAATGTCCCCAATTAGTACAAAGGACAATTTAAACTTTTCCTTCGGGTTCATTGGCTGGACCTATGCTGCAAACATACTAAGTGAACTAGAAATGGGACATAAAGCTATAATAGTTTCAGAGATATTAAAGTTTAAAAATTTACTTGCCCGTAATTTGCATAATTCTTAATATGGTGACCATTCAAACCAGGTGCATAGTTTCACTGCTTTATCAATGATCATGTCTTATATTTTATTCCTTGGTGTTGTCGTGTTAGAGAAAGAACTCCTGACAAAATTTGAAGTACAAAGCAGGAATGAATTGAAGATTTGCCTCAATTCAAATTTGCATGTTTTTTGTTTGTTTTTTGGCCTCAATGCAAATTTGTATGTTTGCATCCAAAGCTTACATGCACTTACATAAACTATTGCTTCTGTTTCATTGTCTGGACCTATACTACAAACCTACAAAGTGAACTTGAAATGGTATGCAGCTATTAAACCTTCAGAGATATTAAAGTTTAAAAATTTACGGCCAATTGGCCGTAATTTGCTTAATTTTGAATATGTTCACTAGTTAAAACCAGGTGTATAGTTTCAATCACCATACTTAATATTTTACTCCGTGGTGTCATCGTGTACAAAAAGAACTCCTGACAAAATTAAAAGTACACAGCAGAAATGAAGTGAAGATTTGTCCCAATGGAAATTTGTCAGTTTGACTTCAAAGCTTACATACTGAGTACATTAAGATCCGACAGTGTTGACTTTGTGCCTATAGGCTCTAACTGCTGCAGAACACAACAGAACATGAAAAAGATGCCAGTGGCGTTGTAGTTTTGGAACATAACCCGATTTGAAATGAAGGATTAATTTTGCCAGTGTATCGGAATAGCACATACATGGACAACTGTATTATACAATACTTTTGAAGATGCTCAATATCTAAACAGATCAGTATAAATGGAAATCGTACAACTTTTTCTTCACTGTTTATTGGATGCGCTTTAGAATGGTTCATGTAGATATATTACGCTTGGAAATAATCAATATTGGAATATCTGAAGTGTCCCTAAATGGCATAAATTAGAGTTCCACAACTTTTGTTTCTAGCTAATTGGATGTGCCTACAAGTTGGCCCCATGAATGGAAGTTGGAATGTAATTTCTACCTATAATGAAGATAATCAACTTTAAGATTGTCAAATGCCATCATTTGCATTAATAAATATTCTGCGAATTTTGTTTGTGGTTCATTGCATGGGCCTACAGCATATTAGTAGCCCCGATCGACTCTGACCAGTTCACAGTCTCAGTGACTGCCGTGTTCAATAACTAGGCACCCTTCTCCTCCAATATTCATATGACGTCTGCAAAACACACTGCGATTACCTCATGACCAAAAATTTCTGCATAATCTTACATTGAGTTTGCCTTGTGCTTTTGACACTGGTTTGTGCAGCCTGTCCCAGATAAGTTGTTTGAAAAGCAGGCCTTCTGATCACTAGTCTGCTGCTTTTGCCGGCGACTGTAAAAGTATTTGTGCAGCCTGTCCCAGATAAGTTGTTTGAAAAGCAGGCCTTCTGCTCACTAGTCTGCTGCTTTTGCCGGCGACTGTAAATTTTAAAGTAGAGTCTGTTTAGCAGACACTCTATACAAGTATCGAATGTCGAATTCTTCTCCCGGCCCGATCAAGTTCAGAATTTGTCCCGAATCTCTGGCATCCGAGGTCAAAAATGTATATGACCGACCTGTAATTATTCGTACCATGGACCTATTATCGGATAATAGGTCCATGTTCGTACGAACTGCGTAAATCTAGGAATCGCAGTGGGAGTACTAGTATTTTGACCCCCCCCCCATGACCTCTTTGCACCCCATGACAACCCAATACACCACAGTCTAAACAAGACTGATTGACAAAGGCAGTTGTACATGTGCTCTGTCCTGTATCACCATTGATGATGCAATTCGAGCACGACGAGACTGCAAAATTTTGTAAATTCACATCAAAGTCGCTTTAAAACAAATAATCTTCCTGGAGGGTGTAAAGGGAATTTTCGCACAGATTTATGGGGTATTTATATTTTTGGTACGGTGTACTGGGCCAGTTTCATTCACCGTACAAAGCAGTGGAGCTTATTTCCGTACAACGTATTGGGATTTAAGTATTAGTCGTACTGCGTACTGAGAGTTATAATTTGATGTACCCGTACCGAAATTTACAGAAAATTAATTAAAATCGCACATCGCTAGACCCAGAATTGCAGTGAAGATGTCCGATAAATTGATGCACATCCGCTCTGTGGTTAGTCTTTCAATGCTGGTTATTGCAGTGTGATCCAATAGGATGCAAATGATCATAACACTTCAGACCAACCGAACTTATTATTGCAGTGGACTGTGTTGTATTTGCTGGACTGAAAGAATAAAGTCCTTTAGGTCTGACACTAAAATAAATGATGCAGTATATTTATGACAACAGTGTCTTTGTCATATTTTCCCCTGAATACTTGGTACCTCTTTATTTGTTTAAATCCCCGTAGCAGACCCTTTTTATACTGTGTTCATCTTTTTTTTCCATCTGACAGGTTAGATGACTTTCAGTCCTTCTTATCTAAAGTAATCAGTCGTTTTGCATTGGCAACATAATTCTCGTGATTTGTCATGATCCGCTGGCAATACACTCTCATAATTGCAAAAAAAAAAAAAAAAAAAAAAAAAAAATACAGATGCATACTAAACTGACTGTCGTTACAATTAGACACAAAACACAAAGTTTCAGTTCGTGTTGGACTTGATAATTATGCCAACGCCCAAATTTGTAACCTCAAGAACTAATAGTTCTAGGTTTAAGCGGATTGTTTTGGACGTGTGCTTGAATTATGTCATGTTCAAATGGATCGAACTTTTCCGTATTGTGCACTGACAAAATTTATTTGCCGTACTGTGTTTTGGGGCCAGGAATGTGTCCCCTAACTCTAACGCCTTCCTCCCCCCCCCCCCACCCCAAGTGTCACGAAATGGCCCATTGTGTTTGCCTCACTTTCGGCGGCCGTCCAATGGTATCAAATGGGACAAGTTTTTACCACGAACATTAAAAAAAAAAAAAAAAAAAAAAAATTATCGGTACTTTCGCACCTGTATTCACTGTTGGGGCAACCTTATCTACTAAGCTCCATCTTTGACTCAGCGGTGCTCTTGTCTTCTGTGCCCAGTGGTGACACTTACTTCATAGCCTGGGGGCGACTTCAGATTCTGATACAATATCCCTATTCTGGGGCCCACCGCCGACAACATCTGCTAATTTCAAGCCTGTGTATTTACATTTTTAGGTGATGCTCACGTTAGAAAAGTCCCATTTAATGTTTTACATTAAATTAATTCAACAAATTAACCTTCCGTCACCACTAATCACACACATATTTTGGATACTACCTCTTCAAAAATATCGAACCGGGACTAACCCACAACCTTGGCTGCCACATTTTGAAATTTGTGGATTCCGCACCCAATAGTTTGTAAATGAGTATCGTAGTATTCGCACCACAGAAGAGCCAGAGGGCACTGACACACCGGAACAAGAGGTACATATCAAGATACTGGGAATGAAGGATTGGGACCCACGGACTGACCTGCCCTTTAGAAGTGTGGCCAGAATCATTTGATTCCACAAACTTGCAACAAAATCCATCTTGATACGTCTTCTGTCATTGTCTTAAGGTTCTTTTGTGCTGGAAAGAAATAAAAGTTTACCTAAAGCACAATGTGTTAAATTTACTTTTGCGCAAGCATGCTATTGGATTAACTACCCATCCTTTTTTGCTGGTGTTTTGCAATACATTGCGACTTAATTGGCTGCCCCTCTTTGTGTGTATTGCAGATAGAATGTCACGCACTTGATTTAGGCACATGAATCAATTTTGCTGGCTATGCTGCTTTACCCACCGTGGCTATAAGAACATCCATTTTAAAACATGTTTCAACAAACGTTCAAGTTACCTAAGGCTTAACAAAAAATATATGTGTGGTTACGATAACATGACCACCTCATTGAAAAGGCACAAGTCCCGACCCTAAATAATTTTCATGAAATATGAAATAAAAAAAAAGCAAACAGTTCCAAGCCGCCCTTCTCTAACAAACATTGACCGACCCTGGCTGAAATATTTTATCCAGAAAGTGGCCATCATGTGCCGTTATTTTGCAGTACAGTCCACTCAAACACAGCATTTTATTTCAACTTGTCTGGAGGGTTACCTATGGCCGGGGAAACAGCATAGCTACATAGCCACAGTTGTTCAGTGAAACAGCATAGCCCCGGTTGTTTGGTGATTGTTATCGTAATATTTTGCAAGGTTCCTCGTGTCCGTTCTCTGAGTAACCAGGGCAAACGGAGGTAAAAGTACTTTTAGAACATGCCTCACTTTCTTAATTTAAATCTGCCCGCTCGGTTGTGTCTGAAGCAGTTACCATCGTTAGTTACAATTCCAAATGCGACACGCTAGTTTGATCCTGTACGTGCTGAGCGCTATTTTGAACTTTGCACAATGCATTGATTGCGGGAGGGTACGTCGCACAAAAATACATTTGATTAAATTTACTCACTGCCACAGCATACTTCATATCATTATTACTAATGCTCTGACACATAAAATATATACTTTCTGTTTCATATATTATAACCCCCTCCCCCCCCCCCGATCGTCCCCATGCTATCATCATTTACAAACCTTTGGGTAACCAGGGGAAACGGTCTACAAAGTACTTTTAAAATTTTACTTACTATCTTAACTTTAATTCGCCCTGCTTGGTTGTGTCCAAAGTAGTTATCATCGTTAGTTACAAATCCAAATGCCACATGACAGACCTTGAACCGGGACTCGGTGAGTGCCATTTTTGACCATTGCGCATGCAGACATACAGAGAAACGTACACTAATGTTATGATAATACCTGCTCGATGCACTAGAAGAGAGATTCTGCAAGCGATCATATTCACCAGCAACAGTTACAGTTACGTTTTGGCACGGCCTTGGTTGAATGATGTAGATGGTTATAACGGGGGAAACTACGGTAACGTTACGCTTGTTAGATTTTCATTTAGAGTAATCTCTTCCTGAATGATTATGGGAGGGAGGCGGGAGTTGACGGGCTGAAATGATGCTATGCGCACTTGAGATAATATGTGCATGGCCACTTGCTTTACAGATAAATTAAGCATCTAAATATGGTCGGGCGCAACCGACCACAAACATCGCGACGCAGCCACGGGCGTAGAGGATTTTTTTTTCTCAAGACTGGCTTGGCCTTTTGCAGCAGATTAAGCCCTAAAATCTTACCATATTTACCATGCAGTTTGCTACAATGCAACACATAACATTTACTCGATACTTTTCTGTATCTGCTTCATGATTTCCTCACAGTTGATAAGCCAGCGTCCAGACATTGGGCTACTGCACTAGAGCTTTCATGATAAAGGTTTTCAAAAAAAGTTGCACGTTCCCCTGGGACTTGTCTATGCATAAGGCATCAAGCTTGACCGGCTACTCATCTGGATAATTGAGGTATCATGCTGTACTCACAGACGTTGGAGCACGGGGGCTTTGGTTGGCACATGACGACGAGCACATCGCTCTGCTCTGTGCTCGTCGTCTTACGATTAAAAAAAAAGTGAAAGGTGAAGGTATCGTTCCAGCCAACAAGATAGCCAAAATATCCGATTTTTAGGTCAGTTTTCAGTGCGAAAGACCTGCAACAAACGCGAACTTATGAGTTTACTAGGCCACTTACATTTTGCGTTAAGTTTTGTCTTGACCCACAGGAGCTTCAACAAATGTAATGGAGATCCAACAACATGTGTCCTTCTCCGAATATTGTGGGACCGAGTTGACTTGAAGTTGGAATCATGTTTTATGATTATGATGCTAACACGGCAGCAGACATGCACTTGTTTACAGACACCTCTTCTTGACAGGGGCACGATGGAATGCCAACATTTTAGAGACCCAAACATAAACAGCTTATACTTTTCGTTGGAATAGGAAACTACAAATTATTTTTTTTTACAGTGTCTTTATGCTGTTTACCCCCTGGATCTGTAGACGTCCTGATTGGATCGGTTCATAAGTGGTCCATTCTGCCATTTGAACTTTCGAGCGACCCATATCTATGTCATGTCCATATAAATGTTTACGTGTGTTATTTCCCCTTTCTTTTTTGGGGGGGGGGGGGCAGGGGTGTGTGAAAGGGAGGAGAAATCAGTTGTACACGTATTTTCCTTAGCTCCCTTCACCAAATTAGTAATTCCCGTTGTGAAGCATTTCATTATCATGTATGCACGCTCTTAAGATAAAATAATTGTTAGTAATAATCCTTTCCTGGATGATTTCACCAGATATATTTGTAACTTTCAAGCCCGTATGATAAAAGTAAAACAGGATGTTGGCTGCTAAATGTACACATCGAGTTGTTGTTACTTTGCCATTATTATATATGTCTATTACAAATAATACAAAGCGTCGAAGTGGTTTTACTGTACACTAAATCCTAAATAACTGCATCATATACTGATTCATTCTCTCTGGTTCCTTAAAAAATGTGCCACTAAATTAAGCAAGGGCTACTTTAGTGGAGCCATCCCCTTCCCGCCCGTTCCTGTGCCAACGTATTCATGGCGTTCGTTGAACTGGGACCTGCGTAGTCACAGCTGAAATCTTGCTGGGCTTGTTCCATGTATCCGATAGCCTTCGGGAAGATCAGTCTTGAAAGGATAGAGCCTGAGCGCCGGAGGCCTGAGGATTCTTTCTTTTCATGACCAACTTTTGAGGAGGTTATCATGCTTCGACTCCGAAAACAATATATGCAGACAATCTGCGCAAATTTTGTGATCAAATAGCAGCAAGAAAACACTGAAGATAAATTTTGCCATTGTTCGAGTCCTTTGTGTCTGCTGTGATTGACCTGTTGACATGGGACGTTCGGGGTCATCGACTATGACCATTGTGGTAAAAAGGAAATAAATGTGTATTCACATTTTTTTTTCATTGACTGCAAGAAGATTTTCTTGGATTTCTCGACACATGGGAGCAAGAATGCGTGACTCATACCCAACGGCCAAAATTAACGCCTGTGTCTTAGGACAGAGACATTAGGCCCGTATAGAGGGTTTCAGAATTGCCGGTAATTATCATTACAGAATCATTCTGTCATATTCCATACTGAACAGATAAAAGCATTGGTCACTGACTTCGGCTTTGCCTGTCTGTAGCACACATATGTTGGTATATGAATGAAAGCTGTTTTTCATTAGGAATATAAACGTTCAGTCTTTACTCATAAACAGGGAAAATTCGTTTTTTTTATATGTTGAAGGTCCCGAACGCTAAAAGCTATTTTTTTTTTGTTTAAAGTTACGAGCTAGGAGTGTTACAACACTTTTGTGAAGAAAATTAGCCATATTCACACAGGAAAATACCTTTACTTGCTTAAGAATTTTGTTGCCCACGACGGTTCAAGTTTACGTCCTTTTGGCCATCAAGCGGGCTCTGCAATTAATATAATATAATGGCCTCAATTTTGAGGACCTAGAGATGCTATACCAGATATTGGACAGCATACCTCGGGACAAGCCCATCATTCTGACAGGCTATCTTAACTGCAGAAGCTACGGCTGGGAAAATCATCGCGCTACCAGCTCAACGAACAGGGAGCCTGTCTGGTATATGGGATTCAAATAAGAAACATGGACCTACAATTTTGCCAATGTAGTATATACAAGAGAAGAATCTGGTCATGTTTCTACTCCTGCCCTTACTCTTGTTAGAGATATCACAAGCGTTTACAAAAATGGTGGCCAGATTTCCATGCTCTCCTACCTTCAGTCCATTTTTTAATTAACATTGAGTTCCTCATTGAAGATCACATTCAAACCAGGACAAAATGGGATCTCACGATAACTGACTGGTCTGTTTGGAAACCTACTGCAACAAAAGCTCTAACTATATGGTGAAACAATGCTCTGAATACAAATGTCGCTACATCATGTGAAACTTTCCAAACATACAACAAATCCTTGAAACATGCTTCCCTGTTTGGTACACCCTTCCCTATCAGAGCAGAAGCCAGTTGGATTCTGTTCACAGACAAGCTTTAAATGCTACTGAGGCATGTACCAAGACACCTCTCAATGCCCTAGAAACACTCTGTTAAGATTCCTTCATTGAGGCTACGTCAAGAGGGAATTCTGCTTCTTTCTGAAAAAGCCAAATTATTGTAAAGACGACAACCCTATAAGGCAACAAATTCTTTCACTCAGTTCAATCTTGGACTTAAGTGGTCACAGGATTTTAACGCCAATATATCTCATCAGCTCGTTATTGAGCGAACTAAAACTGAGCATATGCACTCCAGCCAGTGCACTAGAACAAGCTGTTCCTATTAACACCAAGATATTTTGCATAACACTCCCTACAGTTTCCAGAACAGCAAGTCAAAAATTGGGCAACAGCAAGAACAGAACTGTTACTCAAAAGAATATGGCCAAACAAGTGTTGTCAGAATACCTCAACGAAGTAAGCTGAGACACTGTTGTTATATTTACCGATGGATTGACATTAAAGAATCCAGGTCTATGTGGTGCTGCTGCTGTTTTCTACACCAATGTTATTCAGAAAGAAACAACATTAAAGAAAAGGTTTGTCTCTAATCACAGTACCAGCTATCATAGGGAACTAGCTGCCCTATTACTGGCTTCTATGACAGCCATCGATATTTGTACAATCAAGCCCATCAGTAATGTACGCATTACTGCCTAAGTAATATCCAGAGTATGCTTAGTTATGACACCATTAAAATCACCAGGTTATGAAAGAAAAGCTTCCTTGTTAGATCACCTGCTTGAACAAATAAAATATCACCACAAAACTCAGCTGGGTACCAGGTCAGCCTGAACCTCATGCTGATACTTTGGCAGATCGTGGGGCAAAATCGGCTGCAAAAGAAGCTAAACAAAGCAAGTCACTTCTGCCTACCTTTCTCAAGGCCACAATCAAAGGCCAAGCCAAAAAGGGCATTATTTAGATTAGAAAAAGCCTGGAATATCAGCTCATCTGGTAGAAAATGTTCAACACGGTTCCATTTGTCTCCAGCGGTATATTTAGAAGTTATCTGCCTTCCTACAAGGAAAAGAACTTGTTCCGGGTCAAGGTTGGTCACACAAAACTGAAAGGGGAGAATTTGCGGCTGTCCAAATGTCAATTTGGCTCCCTACTGAAAACTACTCAACACATCATTATGGACTGTCCCCTGCTCTGTCATGAGTGCGCCTCCATGGACAGTCACTGGAAATTATGTCTCAAAAAACACAACATGCCTCCCATTGATAGGAAACCTGACTTGTATTCTCTGCTTGGTGTTGGCAGTACACTCCTCGATTTGATCAACAAGGAATTAGAAAGTACTTTAGCCGAATTCTTAAGGACCTCTCAGGTTAATTGCTAATTTATCCACCTGTTGTCTTCACTGGACTTTTACCCATGCCATTCTATACTGTACTATGTGATATCTACCATTATGTTACTTATCATGAATGAATAGAAATTTATTACATCGTGCCTATTGGCTCCTCAACAGAGCCTCTGACAGATAACAACAACACATAATACTGCTCATTGAGGACTGCATCAGTATTTAAAAGAATGACATTAAATGATTCTGTACAGAACAGAATGTCCAAAGCTTAAATAACCTCAATATACATGGCTTCTGACATTAACTAATTAACAAAAAATGATTTATCTATTTTAAAACAAAGTTTACCTGTCATATTTGGGCAGACTCGAAATTGGGCTGAATTTGGATTGTGATCTTGACGGAAATGGTCACTGATTATGTGATATGTTCTGGAACTGTGTCATTGAGAAGTTATGTATGGACAATGTGGTATAAAACCTTTTTAGTATTCATTGTAATTGCAGCGATTCATGTTTGTATTTCATGTAAAAAAACGTTCCCAGTCACCAACAACCTTTTCCCATTTTGATGCAACAACTGAATGCACATTGATCTGTTTCTTCAGGTCTTCGTTGAGGGAAGTATTTTCCTTGTTTAATGTTGTAACATTTCTTGCCTGCAAGACTGGTTTGACAGTCGACTCATTGGATTTGGAGAACAAATACAAATCGTCACCAATTTGTACTAGACCTCCACGTGTGGCCATGTTTACCATTTCCATTGTGCAAATGTGTCATAAGATAAGTGGTTAGATCCCCCAATGTGGTGCTTCAGAAATTCAGTTTTGTGTTGGAAATGCTTCACAGTTTTACGTATCACATATCCAGTTGCCTAGCGAAGTACCCGCTCCTCTATTTTGTCAAGTTCAACAGTATTTGGATCTTGTGACTAAAACAAGACCTTGATTCTCAGATGAAGTATCCTGCAAAATAATTTGGACAAGTTCTTGCATTAGAGACTGGGTGATGAACATATTTTTTTAGAGTCGTAGCCAAGGGATTTTTACAAATTTGTGAGATGTTCTTTTGATGAGTTATCCAGGCACATCGGATGAAATTGAATGGGTATTTTTAACAATTAAAAAAGCTTATTAGTTGTTAAATTAATTTTTTTTATTTCATTCTTCTCCCTGTTCAATTGTATGTGTAAAAACATCACTTTCAAATTCTTATCTAGCTCACATAATCATACAAATGATGATTCAGGTGTAAAACGGCTAGGTACTTTGTTTTTGTTTTTGGATTGTCTTTTGACATTGCGCTCATGCATGTGTACTTTGTTGAAATCCTACTCCTGTCGATGGTAAATGGGCTTTGTGACAGGCCTGCTGTAACAATTTTTTCCTTTTGTTCAACACATGTTCATACTTTTAGTTATTGGAAAACAGGCTTCCTGTTGTTTGGGTCTTGTATGTTTTATCGTGCCTGTTTTAGCAAGTTTTCTACATTCCTTTTCTTAATTTATTCTACTTCTTTGTCACAAAGTTTCTGCTCGTACTGGCAGGTTACATGCTCTGCCTGTTTGATGTGGTGTGTGTTTTTTATTGATATGGCACTTGAGCTTTGAAAATAACTCGGCCCTTGTTGATAGAGGTTCTTCGGGTACGGTTTTTTTCGTACCGATATTTTCCCCAGCTTCAGGTTTTGTGTTTGACATGTACATATATTTGTGTCATATGAATATCGCATATGTTGTATTTTATATTGCTGATGTGATGTATTTAAAATGTTTCCTCTTTGAATGTATGGCCAGCACTGCTCATGGTGGCCTAGCACACACAGACACAGACACAGACACAGACACAGACACACACACACACACACACACACACACACACACATATATATATATATATATATATATATATATATATATATATATATATATATATATATATATATATATATATATATATATATATATATATATATATATATATACATCAGGAATTGTTACAGTTTCAAAACAATATTTGCTTATGAGCAGTCTGAAGTATATGAAAGGCAATTTATCGAAGTAAACTTTAAAAACGCCGACAAAAATTGTAATAGGAAAATATACAGACCTCCCCGTAATTATAATGATAATTATACCTTTGTGGAAGAATTTACTTTAGTCTAGTTTTACAGAAAATGGACTAATTAAAGAAGCCGGTATTAAAAACTCGGGACATCAATATTGATCTTCTACAAATTCATGATAAACCTGCTTTTGGTCGCTCTTTCGATGTCATTACACAGCTGAGTTTCTTCCCACAGAGTACTCTACCTACTAGGCTATCTGATTGGCGTGGGAATATAATTGATATATTTTCATAAAACTGTCTGATACCAACATATTAAGATCAAATTCTGGAATAATAGTTACTAAAATTTCCGACAGCTTCCCGTTTTTATATGTTTGCATATCCTTAAGACTAATTTTGGCCCAGTAGATCAATTTGTTTCGGTACGTAATCGTCGCCCAGACACAATTAACAAAAAGCCGAATTATCAGATGCTCATCTTTATGAACATATTCAAACAGCGTCTTATACTGACCCAAATGATTCCTATTCTTTCTTTAAAAAGTACTGTTACTGCTCTGCACAAAAATTTTACTGTTAATGTGGTAAAATATCGAAAACATAAACATAAAAAAGTCCCTGGATAACTCAAAGAATTATACGCTCAGTATCGACTAGACATGGATTGCAGAAAAACCCCGCGACAGTGAAGACTATTAAGTAAGGTATACTAATGTTGACACCTACAACAAAATTCTGAAAAATAACATTCGTGTTGCTTAGAAAGAATACTTCAAGTCTTGTTTTAACAGATATAAAAATAACATAAGGAGAACTCGGTTTACAATAAATGATATATTAAAGAGACTTCAAAAGAAAAAGACTTTCCCAGACTCCTTTGAAATATAAAACGAGACAGTTATCGATAAATCAGCAATTGCAAATAGTTTAAAGCATACTTTACAAATGTTGGACCAAATTTAGTATCCAAAATAGCTCCACCTGTAAATTGTTCATTCAATGATAACCTTGCTATCCCAATTCAACATAGATTAGTATTCGGTATTTATTCTGGACGACACTATTCTCAAAATTATTGATTCATTTAAACCTAAACATAGTTTTGGTCATGACCAACTCTCGATGTATCTACTGAAAGCTATAAAACATCAGGTATCGAAAGCAATTACATTCATTATAAATCAGTCACTTACCACTGGTATTTTCCCAGATATCTTGAAAATAGCAAAAGTGGCACCTATTCTTAAGAAATAGGACGCTTCCCTACTCACAGACCAATTTCTGTATTACAAACTGTATCTAAAATGTTTGAAAGAGTTATGTATAATCAAATGTGTTAATATTCCACATAACATGAATTATTGTATAAGAGTCAATAAGATTTTCATTAAGAGCATTCCATCGAACTAGCGGCCTTGGTACTTATTGAAAGGGTAATGCTGGATATGGACAAAGGAAACATTTCTATTAACATATTCATGGATCCTTCTAAAGTATCCTATACCTTAGATCACGAGGTTTTGATAACTAAATTAAGTCACTACGGTAATAAAGATGTAGCATTGAATTTTTTAAGGCTATTTGACATCTGGAAAACAATGTGTTGTTTGTGATGAAACTAAATCAGAACTATTACATATTCAAGCTAGTAGTCCACAAGGATCAATTCTGGGATCTTTACTTTTTTGATATATATAAATGTTAAAATGTTCGCACCCTCTTCCTTCAAATTCATTATTTTTGCTGATGATACAACCCTATTTACTTCTCTTAATCCTTCCGATCTGTCTGGTTTTAATTGCAACGCTTCTTGACTTTTAAACTCTGAACTTAATACGATAAGCATATGGCTAAGGGTAAATAAGTTGCCTTTCAATATTAAAAAAAATAAAATAATAATAAAATAAAATAAATTTATGGCCTTTTTTCAATGACCAAAACGCATCATAACACCTACTCTTGAAATTAAAAACGAGAAAATTGAACACGTGGATAAATTTAACTTTTTGGATATAACATTGGATAAACATCTTAGCTAGAACAGTCATATACAAAAGGTTGCCTCACAAATTTCTCGGATAACAGATATCATGAACAAGTTAAAACATTTCCTTCCCTCAGCTATTCTACAAAATATTAATAATTCCCTTATTCTTCCTCGTTTCAATTACCGCCGGCTTGCATAGGGTCATAAGTCGAAAGGGCTGGTAAAAATTAAAAAAAAACAGGCTGTGCGAATCTTAATTCGTACCAATTACAATGCACACACGGAACCAATTTTTAAATCAAGAAATTTATTAAAACTGAAAGATATTTATATTGTATAAGTTTTGGAAATTTATTACAAAATACAAAATAATCTACTCCCGGTCTACTTCAAACAAGTTGAAATCATGGCAACTTGCCAGGTTCATGATCACAATACTATAGAAGAAATTAACTATTCGTAACACGCACGCAGCACGCTTTTGCTATAAAATGTTTAAGACATGAGATTGTACGTGTTCTAAATGCAACACCTGAAAGAACGAAGCCGAAAGTACATACTAATAGTTAGTTATAATTATAAGGCGAGGAATGGAAGTGTATACTACCGATACGCTCCCATTCCGAGCCTTATAATTGGCTTAGCGCATATCACGTCATGCAATGACAGCTTTCATATTCTGGATCAGCGACAACTTTCCCACGCTGACCACAGACTCCAAAAAAGTTCTTGAAGAGCAAGGAGCGCCCAATTTGATTGCTGGCAGTTATGGAGGGAAGCCCAACGTTTATAGCGTCAGGCCTAAATGATAGTACAGATGACATTTTGCTTTCACAAACGCTGGACTTTATGGGAAGTCTCCATGATAATAAGGACGATGAGCTTACTCATGCACTGGATTATATTGAAAAAGAAATAGCAGAATGTCAGAATTTATTTTCGCGCGACAGCCTCAGTCAAACGATGGAGGTTTACGATGTTACAAAAGATGATTTGAACGCCATCAAGATCGAAAATACAACTGGGCAAGACTGGTACTGGATTGATGACTTTGAGGAAAATACGGAAAATGCTGACGAACGCTTTGGCCAGGCTGTAACTTTAGAGGATATGAAAAAACTGCACAGTGAGCAAACAGCGGCCAACACTGCGAAATCAACAAAATGGGCTTATCGCACTTTTGAGGCATGGAAAAATTCACGGATGCAACGTGGATTGATCGTACCTGAGCTGCAAAATATGTCAGCTGATGAATTGGACTTTTATATGTCAAGCTTCGTCATGGAAGTTAAGAAGTCAACCGGAGAAGAATATCCACCGCGTTCATTATACCTGCTCTGTTGCGGTATCTTGCGGAAATTACGAGACAGCTGTGTGTACAACATGAACTTTTTTGACGAAAAAGATGCAAGGTTTGGCAACTTCAGAAAAACTTTAGATGCACGCATGAGACAACTTTCCGTGCAGGGTGTTGGTGGCCCCAAAAAGCAAGCGCAACCAATATCTCCAGAGCAAGAAAATATGTTGTGGCAAAAGAATTTACTGGGTAACGACAGCTCATTTGCCTTGCCCAATACTGTTTTTTACTACAATTGCAAGATATTTGGTCTCCGCGGTGAAGATGAACACCGTGCCCTGAAAAGGGAACAAATTATCCTTGGCCATGACGATACCACCGGATATTACATTGAATTTAGGGGTAGAACATCGAAAACTTACAATGGTGGATTGCATCATAAATCTCTTGAGGGAAAAACTTTGAAACATTATAGTGAAACAGGGAAAAGTCGATCCCTGTATGATGTGTATGAGAAGTACATTGCCTGCACTCGCCACATAGAAGACAATAATTTCTATCATCGTCCACTAGATGGCGGGAAAGACCGGTATCAGTTTTCCAAGGCACCAATGGGTGTAAGCAAACTGCGAGTTATAATTAAAAACATGTGTGCTGAAGCTGGTTTTGAGGGAAACTATACCAATCACAGTGGAAAACGTACATGTGCGACTATATTGTTCCAAGCCGGGACAGACGAACAACTTGTTATGCATCGCACTGGACATAGATCTACCGCGGGCGTGCGAGCTTACAAGCGCCATAGCGCTGCTCAGGATGTACATTTATCGAAACTTCTGGACCCTCCTTCGCCTAAAATGGTTAAACAGGAGCCTGTTGCGGATAAGCCTACATGTACAGTCACTTATATGGATGGGAAAGGTAATTCCGATTCAAATTCAATGTGTGATTCTGTGGCTGGACCTGTGCTTCTCTTTGGCCCATCCTGTGACAGTGACACTTTTGGATTATTACCATTTCCATTACGACGTGGTAGGCCACTAAGGCCAGTGTTTTCAAATTGCACATTTAACATTGAATGATGTGAACATGATGTGTATCCAGCAGAGCACGTTTGCTCTTGCCTTTTGTACCAGTGCTTATATGGGGGGAGGGGTTCTTTAATAAAAATGTTCAAGTGTTTTTCTTTTGTCCTTTTGTTACTTTGTAGCTTTATGGATTCACGCGCACGTCGGTGGGATATTACGGTGAGGAAACAGCAGTTTAGCCTTGCCTCCAAAACAATGACCCACGTGCACATGAGTGGAATATCAGCTGCAAGATATTCCACTCTACCCCATCGAGTATCACAAATAAAACGATTCCAAGATCAAAGGGATTTGCCCACCGATATGCGCTTATCCTACCATGTCAAAAAAATCATTGATAAATACGAAATGTCTTGTAATATTTCCAATTGTTACATCTGTCATTGAACTACCTAAATGTGACTCTTCAGCCAGTTATGACCATATCAACCCTTTCAGTATGGAAGAGCCTCAGGATAAGTTTTAAATTATTCTTTCTTTTTGACAGTTTTAAACTGAACATTAAGATTTAGTGTAATACAACTGTTTTATTATGTCCAGCATGACTACGCGCATGTTTCTATTACCTGCATGTGAGTGTGGCACTTGTGATAGCAATCTGCTCAAGATCTTAGCATGTCTCATGACCAATTGGTTTTGCTTCACTATTTTTCAATATGTATGACCTTGTACAAGTATCTTCAAGTTGGTGAAATAAACTACCCTGAATGTTCTTAGTCTGTTCCAGGTGTGAGCGTGGTTTTATGAAGAACTTCTGCGTTTCTAATTCAGATTTCTGTAGACTCCCGAAAATGTGTGCATAAATTCCTTTGCTTTCTTCGTTATAGTTTTATTATTCACTTACTCATTGTGGCGGTCTACCGTGACGTTACCCGTTTGTGAATGGTTATTTGGGCTGCTCTTGTCTGCTTTTTCTCTGCAATGTCGTTACCCCCGCAACACTCATCTGTGACCAAACCAGGTTTGATTTCTTTCTTTCTTTCTTTCTTTCTTTCTTTCTTTCTTTCTGTCTGTCTGTCTGTCTGTCTGTCTGTCTGTCTGTCTGTCTGTCTGTCTGTCTGTCTGTCTGTCTGTCTATCTGTCTGTCTGTCTGTCTGTCTATCTGTCTGTCTTTCTATTTCCGAAATTGATCTTCTGAATAATTTAAATTTTCAAAATGAGCAAATTCCAGGCCATTGGAAGTTTTAACGGAGAATCTATCTCAAAGCATTGCAGATAGAGGTGCACATCGAACTGCAATTGGTAGGTATTTACTGCAGGTATATCTACCAAAATGAAAATTAAAGTTTCAACAAAGTGTTACTTAATGCTAAATAAGCACGCTTGGAAAACTTCAATGTTGGATATCTACATAAAATATTCTATGGATAGTGTTAATTCAACTTCAATTTAAAGGTATGTGCTTTTCGGCTAATCCAATAAAATGAAAATAAAACTTGTAAAAAATGAATTAATCTGTTGCCCCTCAAAGGCTGGAGATGTTTAACAAAATGAAACAACATGCGAGTCAACATAGGATTGGGCCAGAATGCAAACCAGACAATGCAAGACACTTTATTGCCCCCATCAAATATGCGTATGGGTGGCCACAGTTGGCGCCTTCATGGCCAAACCATTAATAAATTTATCAAAGGAAAGACTTGTTTGTGTTATTTCCTGAGTATTAATTTTAAATACTAAACTAGTATATTATTTTATGGTCCAGATGACAATAACAAAAAACAATGTAGCACAACGAAACAACACCAAACCATTAATTTGAATATACCTATAGTTTAAACAACATTACAGGGTTGAAAGAGCCTGTCTTTGCGTGTTTTTCTTACAGAGTTTGGTTTGAACATTTTTACTTAATAATCTGGAATCATGGTTGCCCATGTATGATCCCCATTTGTACATTAGGATAATACAGAGGACAATCATAAACATAAATCAATGGTGTAAACAAATACCGTGTGCATATGTAAGTAAGGAGTAAACTTATATGGAAGTCGAATAGTCCAATAGTTCGCAAAACCTGGGTTTCGTGATTCAAGGTCCTGGGTTTTCTTATGAAACTCTGGGTGATGTACATGAAACCTTGGGTTTCCTTTTAAAACCTGGTGTGTCGTGCACAAAACCCTGTGTTTTGTTCTGTTATTTATAATTTTTACAAAACCCAGGCACTGTAGGCAAAACTCTGTGTCTGTGCTTGCAATGTTAAATTACTAACAAAACCCAGGGTTAAGTAAATTATTTAATCATGCTTCTGTTATTTCATTTATCAACAGGACCCAGGGCTTTGTCCTAAAGCCCTGGGTTTCGTAGTGATATCTCGAGGTTTGTGCTTTCAATGATCATTAAATCACAAACCCTTGAGGTTTGTAACTTTACAAAACTCTGGGATTTGTAATCTCCCAAAATCTTGGATTTTGTGACATCACAAAACGTAGGGTTTCGTAAAATTTATGGTACATTTGCTAACGTTGTGAATATGTACACCGCAACCAATCATAGATAATAGTTCATTCTTTGTGCAGATCCTGGCCATTGATATTCAAGCAGTTTCCTGTAGCAAAACCCAGGGTTTTGTCCACAAAACCCTGAGTTTCATTACAAAACCCTAGGTTTTCTAACAAAACTCAGGGTTTTGTGACACAGCTGGTGGTCTTAAGACTGCGTGTGATGGTTGGGACTTCACAAACCTTGAGTTTTGTTCTTCAAATTACAACTTACAAATCCCAATGTTTTGTGACGTCAAAATACTCAGGGTTTTGTAAAATTTCAAAACCCAGGGCTAGCCGTGTTATTTCAAGATTCACAAAACAGCGTTTTGTACTGAAACCCTGATATTTGCTCAGGGTTGATGGATGTAATGACTAATCCACCAACCCCAGGCTTTGGTAACGAGCATGCAGTAGTGTGATTTGCCCAGCTGTTTACATTCGGTATAAAATTCAGTGTGTCATAACAAAATCTAGGGATTTGTACCACGACACCCGGGGTTTCGTACATGTAACAGTGTGTGTGTGTGGGGGGGGGGGGGTTGCGAATTATTGGACGATAAAACTCCCACAATACAAACAAGACATGTCCGTTGTTTATTGGCAGTAAGTTACATGCGACGTGAGGTCATAACTTTTCAATATCTATGTTGTTTAAAAACGTATGGGATTTTATTACTTCTTATTGCTTGGAACATTTAGTTGAACAAAAGTATCGTCAAAGTGAAAAGTGCTCGACGAATCACTCTTCCATGAGAGTCAATTCTAATGATCTTATAATATGACCATGAAAGAAATAGTAAAAGAAATGTTCAGAAGGTGCGATACAACTACAATCTGGAAAACATCAAATTCCTATTTTGTTCAAACATGACTTTAACTGGACTCTTCCCGTTCGCATCCTAGTGCATGGAGTTGAAATATTTCTGTTTCCAATGCTGTAAAAATTGTTTTGCCGGGGGTATTGTAATGTTTGTCTAACATATTACGAAACGTTAAAATACGTTAAAGTTGTTTCATATGCGTAACTGGTTCTTCAACCATACTGCCAAATAGAAATAAAAGAATCAAAGTACTTTTGGAATTATTTGCTGATTTGGTGACGAAATGAGCAATATTTCTTCCATGATGGAAGTTGTAGGAGGTTCTCTAGCCTGAAGTATGATATTTTTTTACAAGAAAACGTGAAACCTCATTATCTACCTTTTTATACATCAGCGTTAATATATTTACGTCTCGTCTTTTCACTGATCTTTCCCAATCAATTTCTAAACACATTTTTGTCTGGTAACGGTTTAAGCATTCTTCCATTAACTATTTGGGCTGCATCCAACTGAACTTTTTCTACCACTGATTCCTCAGCAGCGTTACAATGTGAGCATCGAGGTACCAGGGTACAAAAATTGGTACAAGTCAATGCACTAAGTCACTATTAGCTGTCACCTTGTGTGTCTGCTTCAAGCAGCGTCTTGGTAGTTACACTCTCACGACAGTGTTCACCTTGGACATGCTTGATACGAACACATGGGTCATTGTGCCATCACGAAGATTTTTAAGGTAATGGCACTGGCCAAAGTTTTCCCGATATGAAAGTCCGGGTGACTATAGCTGTCTGTGTATTGTTTGCTGTCAGTAACTGCATCCCTGTTAATAACTCTATGTCTCTGATGCGAGCCAAATTGTGCACTAGATAGGCGTCCTCATTCTGTAAATAAAAATAAAAAAAGCTGATTTGGTTGTATCTGACATGTCACGCGTTCATGTTCAATACAACGCAAGAAACGCTCCCAATAGAGAATTCTTAGACATAAAAATGCTAAATCATTATGCATATGTTCCAGCAATGCCACAGGTTAGTGGCCTAACTGAATATCAAGCATGGCCTTATATTCTTCTTTGTTCGTCACACAAAGAACTGCCTAAGTTGAAAAGCAGAACAATTAAGATGATACACACACACAAACAATGTGCGACTTCGGTTCTGTCGACGAAGGTATCCACGTCATTTTCAATATATATTCACATCTGGGGTGTGTAATTAAGCAATAACGCATTATTTACAAGAGAAAGTCACCTGGTTAGTTTACATACCATGCAATTTGTGATGTTGGCAAGGTGTGGCAGTATGAAGGATTGAACGGAAAATCCCATGTCTGCACATCTGTATGTGTCTGTTGGTGGACATCGAATCACTACCATGTAGAAATGAGTTGGAACAGACATATTCAATCTTTCGTTCTTGAAACTGAAAATAAAATATTTGCAACATAAAGAAAGAGCATAACAGTGATATATAAAATACTGAAAACAAGCGTTGGAACTAGACTTATGTTTTGGTGCATCTTGTATTTTTTTATTATTATTATTATTATTATTATTATTATTATTATTATTATTATTATTATTATTATTATTATTATTATTATTATTATTATTATTATTATTTGTTGTTGTTGCTACCTGTCTGTTCACGGGATACTATTAGTTATTCACTGTTTTAGTGTGAAATACAGGAAGTATCTCCCCCAAAGACAGCTGTCTTGGGGGATATACTTCCTGTATTTCACACTAAAACAGTGAATGACGATTTTATCCCAGTTTTGATGATGTAAAGCTCTTCGCTGTTCGACCCGCTGCTGCTGCAGTTCACTTCACAGTCCGCCATCATGTTGTTGTCTGCTGCGCGTCAAGGCTTGTATCGCATGACAGAGACTTCGATGCACTAACCAGATAGGAAGATACAGCGAGAATACCGCTGTATTCCGCGGCCAGTTACGAGAATACCGCTGTATTCCCCGGTCAGTTTCAGGAATCGCGCTGTATTTCACCTTTGCAGTAATTGATGCACAAATAAGGGTAATACAAAGAGTGTACCATAGCTATTAACCAATCAGAAGCCAAGGATTCTATCAAAAATGGGATAAAAGAAAATATCCACGTAAAAAGATTTGTATCCCATTCAGCCGTTGTCTTCATGGGATAAAAATCTTTCCACGTGGATATTTTCTTTTATCCCATTTTTGATAGAATCCTTGGCTTCTGATTGGTTAATAGCTATGGTACACTCTTTGTATTACCCTTATTTGTGCATTAATTACTGCAAAGGTGAAATACAGCGCGATTCCTGAAACTGACCGGGGAATACAGCGGTATTCTCGTAACTGGCCGGGGAATACAGCGGTATTCTCGCTGTATCTCCCTATCTGGTTAGTGCATCGATCAGCCACCAGAAGTCTCTGTCACGCGATACAAGCCTTGACGAGCTGCAGACGACAACATGATGGCGGACTGTGAAGTGAACTGCAGCAGCAGCGGGTCGAACATGTGTATTTTTTGGGCATGAAATTACATCATCAAAAATGGGATAAAATCGTCATTCACTGTTTTAGTGTGAAATACAGTAAGTATCCCCCCCAAGACAGCTGTATTACCCTCGGCTTCGCCTCGGGTAATACAGCTGTCTTTGGGGGGATACTTCCTGTATTTCACACTAAAACAGTGAATAACTAATAGTATCCTCTGAACAGACAGGTAGTGACAATTTAATCCTTTAAGAGGACTATAGGCCCTAAATGTGAATTAAAAACTACGGAAAAACATGTGAAAAACATAAAAATATATAACATCAACCATTTAACAACATGTAGAATACTAGATTTGGCAACAAGGATTTTGTCAACTGAACTATGCCTATTTTTTTACTGATATCAGTCATTTGATTCATGAGCCTGATCACAAAACAGATATACAGAATTTGTATAACTGTTTGGTGATCAAATCCAAAACGAGGCTAAACTATGTACACCCCTGATGGTGCTCATTAATACTCATGAGCCTGATCGCAAAACAGGTATACAGAATTTTTATACTTGTTTGGTGATCAGGAAGGATACCAAAGACGGAATGCAGGGAATTCTCTCGTATTTTTCAACCAATCAGCAAACGTAAATTTCGTCTCTTATAGGATAAATATATGTATAAATATACATTTATATATATATATATATGTATATATATATATATATATATATATATATATATATATATTTATATATATATATATATATATATATATATATATATATATATATATATATATAATATGCATATATGAGAAATATATATCCTGCATTCATATTTAAAGCAACAGAAAACTATATTTACAGTTGTCCGCGAAAGCACCAAGGCAATACATGACAGACTGCACAATAGCAAACGAAAGTACATTATTTGATTTCTCTTCCGCAACAAAAATTAATATTAGTAATACAAAATAGGGCTAAAATATCAATCTCATACCTTTGTATGTCTTCCACTGAATCTGCTACTCCGTCATAATTGTAGTCAAATATAGGACCAGAAACTAGGTGGAGATATCCGTACTGGTTTGTCCATGTTTTGACTTTAGAGATCAAATATTGCCATATCCCTTCAAAAACATGAAAATTATTTGTCAATGACAATTGCTGAGAAGTTGCTTGGTCATAACAAAGCAAAAACCACATGTACACATCTTCCCCGTTGTCTAAATCCGCTATAGATAATGCTACCCCTATAGACCAAGTCGTTAACATTTAAATAAGCTGCTTCTAAAACTATTTTCGTTTTATTTCAAAGTACAAAACTTTCTAAAATTAAACCAGACGACATTTAACATAAAATATTCTTGCGACCCGTCACAACAGATGAAGTCAACGAAAACTATTAAATATAAATACATGTACACAATTCTTCACTAATTGCATTATTGTCATTTGACTAAATCTCAGTTTCTGTCGCGTACACTCTCAACGCTATGTTGTGTCTGATTTTTTTTTATGTAAAAGGGGTTACTATAATGTTGGAGTAAAACAAACCTGTGCGAAAGCCATTCAGCATTGGAATGAAATTTGTATTGATCGATACGTCTGTCATCGTTGTCGTATTTGAACTGAATCCTACAAGAAAAAGAGTTGCACGTTTGTAACACAAGTCATTTTTGTGTCCGTACAAATTTGATTGATATAAGCCATAGATTTACCAAAAGTCATGATAATGAATTATAAATCAAGATGGAAGTATAATAACTCCAAATAATATAGACATGCGTAATAGTGTATTGCCTTTTTGCTTGACAACAACAGCGCAAAAGCATTGTAAACAGACTGTCATTATCGATTTGCCAGACGAAACAATGTCAGTAGAAATATAAAATCTTTAATGTTTACATCCTATCCACGTAAACAGTTCCTGTAAATAAACATAGCTTCACGATTCCTATATTTAAAGTCATTACGTGTATTTGTGTACCTTTGAATGCTGTTTTGATAGATAGGTAGCAAATAGGCAATGTTAAAAAATTAATGTAAACTATCTTAACAACATAAGACCATAGGCACATTTTGCATATAGGTAGATCACACTCGGTGTAAGCGCCCTCTGTGGTCATCGCCATTGAAATTTTATTGTGACCATGGAGACAGGTCAGGCTCACCAATGTATAGTCCTAAGATATAGCCCTAAAAGGACCATCGCCATGTACATGACAGGTCAAGGTGAAATGGTTATCGGTTTCCATCCGGAAACCCATGTGGAACGGACGCACGCACGAACAGTCGCTTTACGGTCGAATTGATCGATTGACTAATTGTATTTAATAGAAAGCAATAAACACAATAATCACACATAAAAAACAGTATAAGTAAAACAAGTATATTAACTGGGTGTTGTCTACCTATGATGACCTTTTGAAAGTTGAAAGAATCCTCACTTTCAATGGGGTCCTAAATTAACAATAATTTATCCTTCAACCCTTTAAAAGTGTAAACTGTGACAACAGAAAGGTGACCTGACATACGTCAGAAGTAAATTCAAAAGGAAATATATTAGACCAGCATACATTAAAACAGGAATATGACCTAAAGTGTGTTATTTATACTGGAAGGGTGGGCTAGTTGGAACCTGCCTCTCATAGGCGATACCAGCACTTATACCCATCCTACCCCTACACGCCATGTCAAGTTGTCTAGTGAAATCTGTAAGTCGGGTGCAGTAGCTCCTCCATTTGAAACAGGTGTACAGCTTTAGTCTCTGTTTTGAAATTGGACCCACCAGTCAGGAATTTTACCTAACGTGGAAGGCTATTCCAGCCTTTAAAATTGTGTTAGAATTAAGTGTTGGCAAGCCAAGATAGTCGGTTCTAAGTAGGACAAAATTGAAGGATCTTTTCCCGGCTTTGTGCTTGTGAACTGACTGCGCCTTTTAAAAATGTTCCTGCAGGTAGTACCGGCTGTCGCCGTAGAAGATACTGATGATTTAGTCTTAGCGGTGTGGATCTGATAATGTTTGAGCTCCAGTGGACCAACACGATCAGAAACGGATATTAAGAATGTACTTTGCCAATTTATTTTGAGCTATTTGCAGTTGGTGGAATAAGACAGTGAAGAGCTCCAACCAGAAATCGATGATGACCTAAAGTTCCTGAACCCGCGACGTTGATAACTACATATATCGTTGAGAAAATATTCCCGCTGGTAGTTGTCCCAAATCAACAGAATCTCAAGCACAGCGTGGCAATAACAGATGACATGCCATAACAATGAAAGCTCAATCAATATACTGTCAGTTGGACCACTTGTATAAACATTGCAGGGCCACTATTTAAGGTGCACTTATAAATAGTTCTTCGACCAAATAAGAAAGACGTACTTTCGAACTGCCAAAAGCTGCATGTCAATGCACTTACCCCGTGGAAAGACAGGTGTGCCTGTGATATTGTCTTTCTCTTCCAGCTGGAAATCACAACAACTGTTTTGTCGACTCGGACTGACCCTCACATCTGGCCGAGAACATCCCATGCCAGATTCAATGTGTGCTGATGCTGTCTGTAAAGGGATATCACTTGCACAGATCAACTTTGCGACATAAAACGAGGGTGTTTAGGAGGATCCCAGCTGCAACCATGGGGTGAGGGGAGGGTGAGTTGTTTGAAGGCAACAATAAGTGCTTTGACCACCAGGTGGCTATTTACATGCCGACCATTATGCATGGGGTGGGCCAGACAACATGAGTGCAAATGAGGCCAGGACGCAGGTATTACCCCAGTCACTGCTGCCGTACGGTCAGGAGGAGAGATGAAGGAAGCTTATTATCACATGATCCCTCTGCATGATGACATCACAACTAAGACGCCTGCCGGCTAAGTCAAATGTTTTCCCCTGGTGGCCAGAGCACTGCTTATCTTATAACATTTAACCAGACAGTTTTTTTTGGGGGGGGGCGGGTATTGGAGGGTGGAGGTGGCGTGGGGCTCCTACCACCGGTATATGCTGTGATAGGCCTATATCTACGGTGGGTATTTGGTGCGTTGGCTTAAGGTTTGTTTTTTGTATTTTTGTTTGTTTGCTTTTTTTTTCGATCAAAAGAACCAGGATGCAAAATGTCTGTTTCTGATCAAGTATCTGGTCGGGAGAAAATATTTTGAGTGGTAATTTAAATTGAGTTTTATCATGATACCATGACCGAGGCCAAGAAAGATTCCTCATTGCGACCAAAGCGCGACTACGAAAACTGCTGACCCAGTCTTATTCTAATCACAAGAAGATGAAGTTGACTGGGCGCCGGTGTCAAGGTTCTGGGTTTCAATCGGATAAAACCATGTGCCATTTCACCGTTTTCCTACGACAGATACATATTTACTCCTGAACAAAAGTAAGTCATATTCCCCCCAAAGTTCACGACAAACCTTTCACACTTTTTTCTGCTTCAACAAAAATGTCAATATGTTATGAATTTTTGTCTGAAAATAAGAATCAGTTTACCACTTTTGCTGTGAGTGTGTAAGCTGTCCACAACGGGAGCTTAAGCACAGAGCTATAGGCTGACACAAAGTCTTGGTGGTGCAGGATGCACGGAGAGTGGCTGAGGAAGTTAAATGGCAAGCCGTGGGGCAAATGCACATGTTCAAGTCGCTTCTGTTCTTCTTTGGTAAAGTGCAGCTGATTGTCCCACTTTCTTATATAGTCTCTCTTCGGCTTAAAAGAAATGAATGGAAAAACCCCATTTATCGAGGTGCAATATCTATGAAAAGCAAAAAGACGGTAAATACATTTCAGTCGCTAAGATTCAATGCTACTACGCAGTAGTGGATAATGTGAGAACATGAAGAATGCAAATGTTATACAATTAAAAAGAAATGCAAATCTTGAGTACCAATTTCCAAACGCATAGATTTGACAAGTGATACTACTTCAATAGTGCAACGATAAACGAGGAAATTTCGCATTTTTTTACATATCAACTGGTACTGTCCGAATTAATAACACAGTAGCAAGAAGGATACGTAAAAATGTATCAAAGCAACCTTTTTGTCCGTTATCACCATATACCCGATGATATTTTTTTAGAAAAAATAAATACTTTTTTGATCATGGTCCGAAATGAAAAGAAACGATGTATGCTACGTTATATACTGCCTTGTAAAATATGTCGCAATTTTTAACCTGTGGACACAATATTGGCCAATATTTCGTCAGCTGGCTTTATAATGTTTTTTAAGCAAATTGGGACTTACATGTAAGTGATACGAAAAAGCCACCGTTGACTACAACTTTGCTGTAATATTATAATATTCACATATGTTCACTTCATCCATATTTGTTTGTCTTGAAAGGCCAATGGCGTATATACCTCTGTTCCATTCACGCAACAGCATATCCTGTTTCTCCTATCCTGATACTCCGCGTCACTACCTGGGAAGACACATGTGCTGTAATTGCTGCCGGTAGGGGTCGGCAATGGTGGTGGTTTTCTCAGCAGATCATACAGCCTTCCCCGGGTGCCATTATTGGGGGCTGCAGTGACGTTGACAAGATCTGACAGATACACAATATGATATCAGTTCCACCATAACATCAATAATTGTCTATCAAAGTGCATGAAAATGGCATGCAATAATAATCTGAACAATGATCGGAGCAATAATATAGTTTAATTTTTCATTCAAAATCGTGTCAAACGCCACCAAAAGCAACACATTCATTTTTGACAGACAAATCAGATGATAAATATCACGATTGTAAAGTATAATCTCTAAAATTCACCAACACATAAACATTTGGTAAACACATACAGACCAATCTAGAAGATCATTTCATAAACAAAGGTGTCCTGAACACCGTCCACGATTAATAATATTAACCAGAGTTGTCAAAGTTGATCAAAAATGGTTATCAAATTTGACAACTTCTGTCACAATTCAAATTATAAACATTGAAGTTAAACTTTTTCGAGTGTATATATATATATATATATATATATATATATATATATATATATATATATATATATACATATATATATATATATATATATGTGTGTGTGTGTGTGTGTGTGTGTGTGTGTGTGTGTGTGTGGTTGTGTGTTTCCGAGCACACGTGTGCATTAATGATATACAATTGATTTAATCGACAGTCCCAGTTTTTTTCCCAACTGTCCTGGCCGTTCAACGAAGAGGCTTATGCTTTGTCTCTTCCTCATAAATATCAGTCTCAACAAAATTTCTTTAAGATTCTTTTGTTATGCTAAAATTGGAATTTGACACTGAAACGCACTAAGTTAGCAGTTTGACAGAAACAAAGCTTGTGCCTCACAACGTCACTTACCCGCTAAAAGGTTGTACACTTCTATGCTTTCAAACGGCTCGACTCGGTGCTTCGATTTCAGAGACGGTCCGTGTGCCAGAAATAAAGCCTAAGAGTAAATAATGCGGTCAACCTTCTATGCTCAGTAGAACTACCAGTATATAATTTAAACCTTTTCAGACAAAATACAGATATGTACATAAGGAACGTATAGATACGTATGCTTATTTCCAATATGCAATGAATTAAATTAAAGGCAACTGTCCCTGTAAAATGAAAATGCTTTGTTTTGGGAGAACATACAGTAGAAATGTTACCACAAAGTTATTTACGCTAAAAAAAGGCAACACAAACATTAAATCGCTGTTATTGCACGCGCTGCTTACCCACATTGATTCCAAGAATGGGTCCCAAGCGTGCATTCCTTTCAGAAAACACAAGTATGGTGCATCACTGAAACAATACCAAAAAATATATATATATATATATATAAATAAAATAAAATTCCCAAAGTTTTATGTTCGGATTAATCAAGTGGTGCTTGTTTTACCGTTCTGAAACCAACGGTATGGCTAGCATGGTGGCTCAATGGTGCCAACCAAAAGTTTTTTTTTTAATCTCGCAATTACGAGATTTTTATTAAAAAAAAAACAAAAAAACTTTTGGTTGGCAGCATTGAGCCACCACAGGCTAGTGACAGTGTCAATTGTAAAATAGATATTCTGATGTAATCTTCATTCATGTAATTAATAGAACACAAACTTTGTATATAACAACCTCATCTTTACATTTTCCAGCTTCATGCAGATTTCTAAAATAAAATATTTCACTAGCATTTTAATAGGTCCAATAGATTTATGCAAGATCTTGGTTTGCTTTTAATATGATCATTTGCCTGCAGCGCGTATTTACTATGAATTATATATGTAAAGCGAATATAAGGTCACGGAGGTCACGTATACCTACCTGCCAACCATCCAGTGCTCTTTCATGTCAAGAACAATTGGCTCAATTCTATGACTGGCTGCATAGTGATATCTCTTCGGTAAGTGTGCCTTCTGGAATGGCCTCATGTTGGGGCTCACACAAGTCAAATTTTTCATTATGTCTTCAATTTTAGCTAAACCAACAAAAAGATATATGGGGTAAAAAGAGACAAATAAAGGACTATATTAGAGATATGATTGATATATTTTTCATTTTTGTTGCTTTAGTCTTTCGTGTTTGAAATTGAATACAGATTGTCTTAATCATGAATAAGATAATATACCACCAGGAGAAACGTATGAGAATAAGAAAATCTGACTTGCAAATAAAACAAAAAAACAAAACAAAAAAAAAAAAACCAAAAAAAAAAAACAAAAAAACCCCCACAAAAAACTAAACCCCCCCCCAAAACCCACAAAAAAATACAAAAAAAAACCAAAACAAACACACACACACACACACACACACACACACACACACACACACACACACACACACACAAAACAAGCAATGTACACCTACTATATTGTTGAAGGTAACAGAGAATATGTAAAAAGTCATATTACATTATCTTTATTTACGGAGTGAATCAATTAAAAAAAAAAAATAAATAAAACAAAATCATCGCCTGAAGGTGCTTACACTGAGTTACTAAACACATGTACCAGGTACCTTTGCTTCTTGCTCAACTGAATCAACATCCAGTGCTGTCCAGCTGAAAATCTTTGTAGCAAAATTTTCTTTACTTGTAGCATTTTTGCCACTACTTCACATGAGAAACACTTATTGTTTTGAAAATCTGTAGCAACTTTGAAGAGCTTTGTAGCAAAATTTTGCAACAACGCTCCAGTTGGACAGCCCTGACATTTTAAATTTAATGCAATGTAATACTAGTAGCAAAAACAGACACTGTCCTACAGAGCGCTGGCGTGCGGTAGAGACCGATAGTCGGTGGTACAGAGCGACTGGAGGCATTATGGAGGGCCTACCGCTGATCGCATGCTGCTGTCGAGCCCCATAGGCCCTAACAGTAGTTATCAATATATGACTATATAAACTGCAGACCTGTTTTTTTTTCTTTGGGGGGGGGGGGGTTGGGTTTTTTTTGTTTCTGTTTTTTGTTTTTTTGTTTTTTTTTTTTTTGGGGGGGGGGGGGATCCTCTCAGGTGCCAGGCAAAGAGACCACGCCCCCAATACAATTAGGACGCTGGTACAAACAAGGTTACTGAACCATCCAAAAATGACCCTTCCTTTGCTAAACTAATGAAATGTTCTAATTTTTGTTTTGCTTCTTATATGTTTTAAAACTTCGTGAATGACTTTTCTTTAGAATTTTGCTTTCAATAGTTTAAGTTTTATTACAGAAGCTCCTTTCGCAATGTTTACATGAATCTGCCCTGCCCCCTGTCAAGTCCGTTGCTATACCCTAGGTGACAGCACAGGATCCCAGTTAATATGAATACCTCCCATATACCTCCGGCGTTGGACATTTGTGGCAGGCGTCAACGCTATTTACTGTCGCCGGTCGCCATCTTCTGCCGCAGAAATGAATAATACGCTGTCCGAAGTGTCATATCCTATCACATTACATCATATATCATGACGTAAAATCTTTCGAATTTCCTTTTAAATCATCAAAGACATGTTAAAGTTTTTAACATGTTAGTTCAAATTTTTTTCAAAATCATCAAAGACATGTTGAGGTTTTTAACATTTTATTTTAGAAGCTGACTTGCTATACTTTCTTAGTAATCACTTTATGTCCTTAACATTTTATCATATTACAAATTTGTCACACCTACTCCGGTTCTTTGGGTGTATGTGTACGATATCTCGGCCAACAGCCTTATACAAATTGCTGATGCGACCAATTCCGCCAGAGAATGAATGTATGTTTGATATTGAAATATAATCCTTAAGTAACACCTGACGATCACATGATATATCCGTCATCCCTGAAAAGAGTAACATCACATTGAAGGAAAAATACAGTGAAGCCCAGGACACAAAGTGAACAAATAACTGTTTCGTTACCTTGACATGACTAGGAAACAACTTTTGCTTTTATAAACTATTTCAAGATATGTTCAAATATACGGAAACCTATTGAGACCACCAAAGACAATTTTAAAACCTCGTAATTACAAGTTTTTTTTTTTAAACTCAAAATTACGAATTTTCAAAACTCAAAATTATGCGCTTTTTCTTGTAATAACGAGTTTTTAAAACTCAAAGTTACAAGTTTTTCTCGTAATAACGAGTTTGTAAAATTCCAAATTACGAGTCTTTTCTCGTAGTTACGAGTTTTTAAAAGTTGAAATTACGAGTTTTCCGACTATCAAAAGTCAACTTGCCAAATCTACGACAATGATATTAACAGCGTGCCAGCAAGGTCAAAAATGTAACATTTATACGGTTTTGATGACTAAATCTTCAGACTAAACTAATGAGACTGTCATTTTAAGCCATTATGGAAATTGTTAATACCTGGTTCACTTTATAATTCATGAAGTAATTTATGTAAAGTGTTTAAAATGTGACAAAAACAAATAAATAAATTTTGATACGTTAACACGTTTGTTTTGCTTCATAGTATTAATTTTACATTGCAAGTACGGTCAACATGCTTCACATTTGTGCATCAATATATAACACAAGTTTGCAGGTCAAGCTGATCCAAACTTGCCAAGTATACATCTAAATTAATGATGATACCAGCAACCATCTCACCTGTGGATATAAATGTCAAAATTGTCGCAAAGTGTCCAAATAAGCCCTGATATGAATTTCGGACCCTCATATTAGCCACTTCAACTTAACCACCTTTTGCTAGCTAATTATTCATTATTAGTTATTAATAATGAAAAGTAGATATCTATGTATTGCACATAGTTCTTTATCAAACGATTCTAAAGTTCATCAAATATTTTCAATGTCCCCCAAGTAAATGGTAGGCCTACCTAGTCTGGCCAGAGAATGTCAGGTCTATACACATGAATTAAATTAATAAAAAAATCTTCTAGAATCACCACATATTTAACAAATTTTTGTTAAAGCACCCGTCGTAAACAATTCCCAACATGTACTATAGGATCTGACCAATACTTTTGGAGAAATGTCACGTATTTTGAGTTTCCAAATTCATTTAACCTCCCAAATTAGTAAAAATTTAGTGCAGTTCAATAATTAATATAAAAAGCCGTCCAATGTGTGTCAAAGATACCAAACCCGTTTTAAATATAGTACACGGTGTGCCTTTGCCATTCAAGATGAAACTAATAGCATATTGCCAGATCTTTTGACGGCGTTCTCTCTTTTTAAAATGCATTTTTTTTCTTGTTCTTTTTTTTTCAAACTTGTCCCGGTAATTGTCGATAAAGTAAATCCTACAAAGTGTAGTGTTAAAACATGTACATAATGAGATAACTTTCATCATGGTGTAAAAAATATCATCAGTTTAGTCTCTAGGGTTGGTCATCATCAGAGTAGCTATTTCGTACTTGTGACCCTGTTGGCGTGCTGGTAATATCATTATCAACCTTGGCGGGTTTTGAATTTGACTTTTGATAGTCATAAGATCGTTACTACGAAAAAACAACAACCTCGTAATAAGGAGTTTTTCCTCGCAATAAGATGTTTTTCGACTATCAAAAGTCAACTTCGAAGCTTCAGACAGTGACGTCTTAGGAATGATCAGCCCATCAGGAAGTGCAAAGAAGTGCGCACTTTTTGCGCACTTCACTTGTTCCCAGCACACGTCTGTGGAAGTGCCATAGACGAGAATACACTCCAAATGCACTTCTTTCCTGTTTTATGCACTTCCTGTGCACCTTATGAAGCTAAATAAACAGTGAATGCACTTTTATGACTTGACAATTGGCAGGAATGCACTTCTTATGCACTTTTTAAAGTTTGCCTAAATGACTGAAACGATCATGCCTTTTTGTGCACTTCTAGTACATGGACCCTTTTGAAGCACAACATACTGTTGTTGTGAGGGCACCAGGCTATGAATCAGAAAGCAATATCTCTGACTCTTTGTAGATAATATATGATACTTTACACTTCCTATCAAAATTTGTAAACAATGGATATTGATTATGTAAAAAGTAAAAATTCTATTTCAATATGTTAAAGTAAATCCTACAAAGTGTAGTGTTAAAACATGTACATAATGAGATAACTTTCATCATGGTGTAAAAAAATATCATCAGTTTAGTCTCTAGTTGTACTTTGTACGAATAAAGATATATATATATATATATAAATATAAACTATATTTTGAAATCTTAATCTTAATCATAATCTTAATCTTTTATTTGTATTAAAATATGATTAAGGCATTATAATTGTGTAAATTTTAGTTCTTTAACACAATATCCAAGTACCTTCATGAACACCATTACTGTGCATAAAATGAAATTATAATACATTTCCGTGTTTAACCCGTGAAACATGGTGAGAATATTGAATTAAGCAACAAGCAGTAACATTTGTTTTCTATTACGCGCTTTTCCGTGAACATTGGTTTCAATGTACAAGCAGGAAGTTCAGTATACTTCAATTCGTGCACTTCCAGTGCACTTCCCGACAAAACATATGCAGCCTAGAACCTGCACTCGATAGAAGTGCGTGCATTTCTAGCGCACTTTCCCTGCACTTCTAGGGGAAGTGCAATGTGCAATTTTGAGGCAAAAGCATAAAATTCAGTAGCAAAACAGGCAAGTCTAAAATCTCTAAAATTATTGAAGCCAAACTGTCCAACAAGAGAAAAATCTCGTAATTACCAGGTTTTGAAAATAAGTTATGTTGGTTTCAATTGGCTTGAGTGCTAATATAGGCAAACAACCAAACAAAATAATTGCTCTCAAAAACAGTATCTGGTTTTTAGCAATCTCCTAATGTTTAAAACACCCCCTCCCCCATAAAAAAAAAGCAAACAAAAACAAACAAACCCACAAAAAAGCTTCAAAATCCCGGAATGTTTATCATCATCCAATAGATAAGCAGTTCAACCTTAATTGACTCACAGCACATAAATGGCATCGAACATTAGATTTGAAACATGGAACGTTTATAAAATTTCGGACCTGTTATAACGTAAGTCCTGAGGCTTTCCTACCCAGTTCAGCCAGATTCAATATTTCGGAAAAAGCAGAAAATGTGTTCCAACAATCAAGCTAAAGAGCCCAAGCTAATGTATTATGCCAATGCTGACAGAAAACACGCACTGGCCTTTCCTTTAAAAAGTCAGAAAGCAAGATGATGCTAGCCTGCAACATTCAATGTATCTTCTTTGAAATGTATGCCTGCAGGAAAAAAACAATGTCACGCCGGACAATGTTTCTCAAATGTCCACGGATTTTGCTCGTGTAACACCTGTAGCTATAGCGATGCCATGTTTATTTCTAATTTCGAAATCATAAGCGTTGGCTGGAGCTTACAACTGAACCATTATTAAACACAAGCAATTTTGTGATGATTTTGAAACACCTGCACCCGGTCGTTCGAGTGTTAGGCTAAACTATTTACAACTCTACCAGACAGGTCGTCAAACGAAATGTTGCTGTATTGAAAAAAAATATATACCGTGATCAGCCAAAATAATGATGTTAACACAGTTATGGATGCCTCTCCTGTATAATCCATCCATCATCAGGCCGATATACGAGTCCACCTCTGCTAACGACTCGTTTAACTTTATGGAAGAGAAATAAGTACAATCACTATTGTCTGTAATTCAAGTGCACGTTTTTCAAATCTCTGTGTCCAGCAACACATCGGGAAATACCACAAATTTATAAGAATTCACCCATACTGTAAGGCGATTATTATGAATTACATTGTCAGCAAAATGTGTAGATTTTACAGATTTAATTTTTTCTATTAAAGTACAGACAATTAGTACACTATTACTTGCACTGCATTCATGAGGTAGCCTTTTATAAATATTTTTACATCTTTCAGAGATATTTTTTGCCATAGGTACTTTACTTACAAAACACACATACAGGCAACCGAGTTTTCTATAATACTTGTAGCTCAAAATCCTGTGTGTATCATGAACAAACTGTATGTAAATTTCCAATTGAAAACTTCTGTGTACCATCAATGTTAAATACAATTTTAACATCTGCATTCCAATCAAGTCTCATTGAGGCATCAATGAACTGCATCATATTTCAAAGTCTGTAAATTATGAATCCAGCCAACAATTGGATATTCCCACTGTACAGCGAATTATCGCATTGTTGGCACCATGCATTCCTCGTCTGCATTCAACATGATGTTGTAACTTCGCCTTCCCACTGTCAGTGTAGTCAAAAAGAGAACTATTCCCTCCTGCGAGATCTCCTGTCGCAACACTTTATCAAATCAGATGGGGGCGTGCGTATTGTAACACGTAAATTTTTCCTGTCATAATGATATTCAATGAGTAATTCCACCGCTTTAGTGTTATAAAATTTAATGTCTATAAAATGGGCAACATCAGAGCGGATTTTGATTGTGGAAAGGCTTTGATATCGCAAAAACAAGGTTATGCAGGTTAAAATTCCACAAGCGTAGAGAACCTTGATTTTGAGATATGGTGCAACACCTGGATGCCTCTGGTTTTAGTCTTGCTTAGACTTGAACTATTGCAATATTATCGCGAGTTTACAAAATTTGCATCTGTGGTCGTACTGTAATTGAGTTTGGTCCTGCATCATGACCGGCTTTGTCCACGGGACTGAAATATAGCGTCATGAAGTCGGGTCGAACACCAGCTGAACCATCCAACCAACCAAGAACCTTTTCCACACGCTTTTTGTTGGGGTATCGGCTATAATGTTCGTAGAAAATAGTTTGCAAATAGTTTGCTTCAATATATATATATATATATATATATATATATATATATATATATATATATATATATATATATATATATATATATATATATATATATATATACATATATATATGATGAAATCATTAACATCTTGTATGTCGCGAACATTTGATTATTTTATCATTCATTGCAGAGCGGTTACATTCGTTTCAGGCTTTCCCATTGCTTGCAGGAATTCAAGACTATGTTCAGTATATCATGAATGAAATGGGTCACCAGTCAACGAAAGAAATGCGACTCAATTATCTGTCTGGAATGAGAATCAGCTATTATGTTTCTAACGGCCCACAGAGCGTTATACCTGTGTGTGCAAATCAAATATGAACACAGATCATTAACATGCTACTATTTAACCTTTAGTGTTTGTTACAAGAAAAGTTCTGCTGATTTCAATTATTATAATACGCCCAAAGAATAATTCTCATGTCAGTAGCTTTCCTCGACATGTTGGGGCCTCAAGCAGTTGACTTCGTCTACAACCAAGTACAGGACATAGTTACGGTCAACATACACTGAAGTGCAAGGTTGTCATACACTTTAGCAAAATCTGCTTCACTTGATTATCAAGGCTAACTTTCCACAGATGGCACCATGAAAGCAAGTATTTGGGTGCATCACGATCATCTTACCTGTTATACTTCATATATCGAGTGGGACGTCGCCCTAAATTAGAGAAAAGAACATATTACACTTGAACTACGTCTATCAACAAAGAATTAGTTTGCTACGCGTAAGAGAAATACTTCAAATATGTAAGGTATACGTAATTTAAAAAGAAGAAGAGTGAAAGTTTTCTGCTCTGCTGAGTTATGCATAATAACCTGAAAATCTGTGAATAATCTGAAAATCTGTGAAGTATTGAATTTCAACCGGATGTTTTGAAGATTTGTGAATATTTCCCACTGTAATACCTGCATAATCCGTGCACAGACCGAGGTATACCTAATACTACTAATCTGGACCTTATTTTTCTTTACATTACTTGTCAAAAATTCGTTGAAAATTGGGAAATGATTACAACATCGGTCCACTTATTCATAAACTTTGGTAGACAGAAAGCTATCATATATTCCTATAAAGCTTTGGAAACGTACGTCTTGCAGTTTTTAAGTTTAAGTGGAAAGTTACAGAAGCACGCAAATATTCACAAAAATGCAGCATTACTTGTCTAGAAAATCAAGACCCGAATCTCCAGTTGTGTTTCTGTATGCAACACGAGCAACCAGTTTTTTTCTGATTTGTACCTCATCGTGGTATGCAAACAAATGTTAAAATGGCGCCTTACATGGCAAACCAAATTCAACTTGTAAAGTTGAACGTATAGAACCAAGTGACTACTTGACCCTTACAGGGTCATATCATTGGACTCCGGCAACAGCTTTTCTGTGCGCTACGCTCCCAGGATGCGCCGAGGAAAGCTGTTGACTATTGCCATGTTATCCAGATAAGCCTTTCCTGAAATTTTCATAGTCTTAGTGTTTAAGGAAACGCAAATTTAAAAGACTCTCAAAATACAATCAAAGATTATTTAAACGACGACTTTTGAAATTACCCGTCGCTGTTGAATTTGACCGGAAAAAAGTTAGCACTTAGTTCTTTTTATTTTTATTGCAGGACAAAGAAAGGCAAGGGAATTTATACTCTTCGATTTTATGCATATATGTGGCCATTCAAACTGTGTGGACGTCTCGGCCGGGATGTAGTGACATCAGTAAGCAGTTACATGTATTCTAAGATTCATGTGAACATGTCATAAGTATATTATTGATAAAAAATAGACTGTTTTACAGGGCATTTACGATCCAAGTTGCCCAGTTTAGATATATTAAAAATGTGGAGTGTGCACGTCTTAAAATATATATCTGTGCGTTAGTTTAGTGTAACAGTTTTGAATTATCGTAAGACGCAATAGCAGTTGTAATCGCTGATTTCGCAGGGGCATGAGAATCCAAGGAAGTAAGATATGGACCATTACCTTGTATGGCTATGTCTGAGCCAGGCCAGAAGAAGGTCATAGAACTTTTATTCTGTTTGGTGACCGTGTTCCAGAACTGCAAATATTTCATAATCAGTGTCTTACAGGGTATGAACACATTTATACTCTAGACTTTCTTGTATGAAATGCTTTGGCTCAAACCATTGTACTCATTAATAACTGGTTCTTTGCTTTGGTAGTGTTAAGGACTGATACATAATTATCCTCATCTAATATCAGCGCCGACTGTCAGAAGATTTTTAAACCTTCAATGTCATAACCATGTCCAGTAACACCTCCATTGCCTTAATCAATTATTATTTTTTTCTTATTTGCTATTCCATGGCTTAGCTTGCACCAACAGATATATAAAAAAAATGATGTTTGTTTTCTGTCATATCACATTGAACATCTGGATTTTTAAAAAAACAGGCTATATCAGCTTAATGAGTCTTCGGCGCTTATTACACAATCTTTATTGCAAATTTATCCGGACATACATTTCATGTAACGGCTTTTTATTTTGGTTTACAATTCAACAAAAAGTATCCACATGGACCTTTGATTAAAAAAAGTTAAAGACGTAAAAATGGCACTGAATTAACAGGAAAAGCTAAATAATTGTACAAGTTAGGGTTTACAAATCCATAAGACATTCGAAAGAGAAATCTCTTTGCTGCTAAGTTAATGCATAAATTTATAAATAATATACTAATCATACACTATTCCATATGAACTAAGGCAGACATATTATTTCACCAGAAAAATAAAGTTACCGGTTCCCCGAGCCACCAGCTTGGGTCAGACAGTTGAGACGTGAACAGAGAGAACTGTTTTCTCATTTTCATATCATACATAAAGTTGTCGATGATGCCATGGGATTCTGGATACAAACCCTAAAACAGGAACAAGTAACAACGCCAAGTACGCCAAATGCAGCTTAAAATGTTTGGATAAGGTTGCTGCAGGCAAAGGTTTGAGAAAGAATATTTTTTCGCGAAAGTTTAAATATAATAACTTTGTCATAGCGATCGTCAGCTTCAGGAAACTTGAAAGCTCATGGCTTCATTTGTCCTTGTTTTCATTGGAACTTATATAGAGAACCCATCAAATTAATGTTCAACAAATCTTTTGAATGTAAGTTACAGAGAGGAGCTGCCATGGAATAGATGTGCCGATGATTGCTGTTGACGGAGTTCTTCAGAGTATGGACGGAAAGGCATCAAATGGCATGACTTTCAAGATGATACCTGACATCTTTATTGCAAACAGATTATGTGTAAACCGCACACACACAATGCAAATGTTACTTACATGTAGTACTAATAATAAGCAGAGTTGAAAATATAACAAAAGTCGTGTTTTTAACAGTTTTCTATGTACATATTTCTTAACCCCTATTCTTGTTACAAGACTGAGTCAACAGTTTTCCTTGGCACGGGGTTTGAGTTGTGAGCACAACTTGAACCGAGAAAACTGATATAAAAATGCTTAATTTATATAGCTCATTCAATGCTTTATTTTCATTAAAAATATTGGCTAATAACAAGATATTTGAGTGTTAAAGCACCTTTAATTCATTCGGGCACATTTGGTGGAGAGGAAGAAAACCAACATAGACATTCAAGGAGCGGTGGGGTATTAACAAAAAATAGTTTGGCGTACAGTTCAAGAAGCCACCATAATCATTGTTGATTTTAGACATTAGTCCCAAATTTTCCATTTTTATGATTTTTTTGTGACTATGAGTCCTGTTTCTGACTCGTTATCAAGCGAAGATGATCACAAGTTGTGATATTACACAAGCACGGGGTGAATTCGATTTAGCAAGTTTAAAATCTTTAGTGTAAATTTTACTTTTAGAAAAAGAAATGCATTCCTTGTTCCTAGCGGAGCAGAGGGTTGTCACTCTCTTTCGTGAACGCGGGAGGTCCAACCACCTGTCTGTGAATCTGCCATCTATCGTGCCGCAAACAATAAAATGATACAGGCTAATTATGAGTAAAATAAGATTAATGCCCCTAACTTTTTTAATCCGTGTTTATGGAGGGGTTCTGTATGATCATGCTAGTATACATACTGTAGCAATGCTGTAGTGACTGGGAAATGTTAGCGTCGGGAAAACAGGCTGCATGTACTGAGTATGAACACCACATTGACTCAGCCTCTGAATATTCGGTGTCCTATTTCTTTGCAAGTAGGTGGGATTGAAACCATCCAGAGATATCAACAATAGCGGCGGCGTTCCTGACCTGCATTCCCCGAAACAAGAAAATAAACACAAGCCAGTCGGATCTTGTGAAAAGTTGCTAACGCCGCAAGTTTTAAGATTACTAAAACGGAATTATCAATTACCTCTGGGATACCTTTATAAAATACGAATAGAGTCCATCATACTGTATAAGCACATTTAGTTCCAACGAATTTATGTTCCAAGTTTCTTCCATGAAGCAGCATTCCTGAGACCCAAAATTGACAAAAAAATAAGTCAGGTTTGTAAATTGTGTTTTTCATTCAAAGATCTGCGATTTGGAAAACAAAATCCACGAAAATTGATTTTAAAAAATCGCGTAAATTAACGCTTGGAAAAAGCCACTCTTGAGCGTGGTACTCCAAACTCTCCCTACTTCCTCCGCGGTCGAAAATCGGTCGCAGAGGTGAACAGCGACCTCAGCAAAGTGTGCACCAGAAATTGCTGACATGATGGTAATTTCACCATGCTTTGGCATTTGAAAATTAAGAACTCAGATATAATTACGTAATGTGATTTATGGCAGGCAGGTTTTGGTCAGTGCATCTGTTACAGTTTGTTAATACTCTGCCAGTACAAATCGATAAAATTTACGGTCAGATGTGGAACGTATTGCAACTTAACGAACAGGCTGCCTCTTAAACGTCCATCAACATTTGTGCCCAAAGTGTCCTCAGATGTGGAAGCTTGAGCGTTTTTACAGTGTAACCATAACGTGTTCGTTGTAATACATGGAAAGCCAAATTATTTCCCCTTATTTCATACCTCGTGCAAACTATGGAGTTAGTGACTGTCGCCAAGAAAATTGTTATGATTAGACTTCAAAATCTAAAATGGGATCACAAATATCAATGGATGACCATTTCTGAGAATATAACAGAATATTGGGAAGCCACGGCAGCAGCAATGACAAGCCCCAAAGACGGTAGCTGCCGTCATGAAGCCTTACCAAGGACAAGAAGGCTGTGCTTCAGATTGGCCTATGCATTGTTTCTCTTCCATCCAGGACATGTTTTTCCACAATGACACTGCCAAGTGAGTCTTATGTCGCACCCTGTCCTGCATGGGCAGATCGGGGTAGAACAGTAGTCCTGTTAACAGCTCTACATCTCTGATTCTGGCCACGTTGTCTTCGAGAAAATCCCTTGGTTTCTATGAAGCAGTCAAAATCGAATAGTAATCATTAAAAAGCATAGGCAATGCAAGAAAACCAGTTCCATGATTTGTAAATTTTAACCTACTTGTTACCAAGTAATGAAATTGTTTTAAGTAGGTGAGGTGTGCATCTTCAAATCTCCTCATGGTCTTTAGAGGATTCGCGTATTTCAGCCAGCTTATGAACTAATCTGTAAAATGTATGCGTAATAGTAGCTCAATTATTTATAGTTAAGACTCATATGAGATTTGTGGTTCCGTAAAACTGAATGGTCCCCAAATTTCGTTAGGCCTACTGCCAGTTGAAAGTAAAATGTGCATTGAATAAAACACCTATTCAGCTCTATTTTGCTTACGTTTATGTGTTTTCCTGTGTGTAAAAAAGTTATTGGGTTTCAATATGTATTGTATATCCCGAGGTATTTTAAAGTTTCCTCCGACGGGTTTTTTATTAAAGATAATAAAAATTATTTAGAGGTTTTAAATAATTAATTACATAGATATCCACTACTGCGATCCCACCTTCCCCTCCCAGCTTCCGTGTTGTCAGTCTCATGAAAGGTTGGTCACAAAATAGCAGAACAAAAACAGCAAAAAACATTAATCAGTTTATTAGCTATGGAAACCACCAGTAAACATGACTTTTCCTTTCAAAATGCATAATTTCATAAATTGGCTTGACACTTAGGGGTATAAATACCCTTTCCTTCGAGATAACTTGAATGCTAAAAGCCGTTCATGTTTTTAATTCATTTAGCGAGATAAAACTGATGATTGCCATTAGCAGCTGGTTTCTAAAGTTATTTTGTCACGATTGGTAATTTCAGTGATAGTGTAGCAGCATTTACCTTACAATTAGATATAGTAGGTTTGTGAGGTAGAATGATGGCCAAGGAGTCTGTGTGTGCACTACATTTTCGAGGTTTACCTCCATCAGTACATCTGCTGACAACCAGGTAGAAATGCGTAGGTAACGGAATAGAACCATCGGGAGCGAATCTATTAAACAAAGGAAACAATAAAGTTGGCGCTTGAGAACTTGAGAAGAGCTTACTTATTTCTAATCGGGTGATAAAATACGATAAGGGGAAAAATGGTAAGTTTTATTACGTTTATTTTAATCCCGGTTTGAAATGTAGCCTTGCCAAATTGACGTATTTAATACAAATCAGCTTTCTTTTATAAGTTAAGCCTGCGTTCCGAAGGAAAAGTATTGTAGCTGTTTGAAGTGAGCAAGATTCATGCTGCACAATCCTGTTCTTACCTTGCAATTTCTGCGGCATCGTCTTTGTGTCCATCAGCATTGAAGTCATATATCGGGCCTGTTATAACCTGAATAGGTCCATATTTTTTATTGTACTCTTCCAGTAATAACATGGCCTCCCGCCAGATACCTGAAGCAACAGAACAATGTATCTATCATGACACTCAACAGAGTGTCGTACGTATGACATACATTGCATATCAGTGTGTTAATTTTCAAATATGTATCATAAAGTGTTATATGTGAAAAAATGTGGTTGTCTTGATTTGAAGTCTTCACCAAAAATTGCTCTTTATTAATTGGAACATTTCAGGAAATCAAAAAGGATATTTTGATTGATTAAGCAAAGTAATTTTGAAGCATTTCAGCAGCGAAAAATGGATATAGTACAGTTTTAAACTGTTGGGCAGTTTGTATAACCACATGATCACATCACAAATAAATATTACGAAAAGAACTCTTTTGGGATTGGAGTAAACATTGTGTGTGTTAGACTTAGATCGTAAATAGCAGGTAGAATTAGGGGTATATTTCATTTAACGATAGCTTTGAAATATTTATTACGGTCTAATATGTAAAAGACGTATAAGTTACTAACAAAGGAAAACCTAGGATAATCGGACGTGTTTTTTTATGCCATCAGCATCATTCATCCTTGATTCTAATTATCGATTTAGAGCATTTTGTGAATACATTTTTGTAATCCATTTTGCTTTATAACATGTTTTTAAATTACAATCACCTGTGGTAGTACTAGAATAGTGAAAAGTAAAAATTTACTTTTTCAGTTACGCTGCATTTACAAATTATTGATGATGCAAAAATGTTAGTTTTTGAAACGTAAATACCTTTACTGAAGCTAGTAAACATGGGCATAACATTGCTGGAAATAAGACTGTCCGTTAGATTCAGTGGATCAGTCGAGAACCCTGAAAAACACAACAAAGTTTCGCAATCAGTAACACATGCGCAAATGCCAGAATATCCAGACAAATGTATTGTAAGCATAATGGTTGCTGCTTTACACTAAACTTTCCCGAACAGCTCGGCCAACACAGCCGGCCAAACAAGTCGTCTAACAGTTAATCTAATTCTGTCCCAGGGAAGCTGTTGATTTCATTTTATTCTTATTAAGAGAGACCCAGTCTGCCTCACAAGAGACTGACATTCCATCGTAGCATAGGCCTATCATATGTAGGAACAACGTCATATGATCCTTCTTCTCCCCTACGATGCAAGCCCTGCCTTGTTTTAATATTGAGTAGACGATGGAGGTCTGTTTTCACGGCTTACCTGGTTGCCATACAATCCAGTACGGGGACCTTGGGGTCGTTGATATTCAGAGACATTTGGTGAGCTTTACTGTAGCATTTTCAGATGAAACCTTTAGCATAGCTGTTCAAATTATGGCTAAGCTTGAAAAAAAGGTTGCATCGGCAGACAGAAGACTTCGGGTTCAAACGGGCAATCGGTGCTCTATTTTCCGATAATACCTCATCAGACAAGTTTCACAGTGTTTTAGTCATTTAGTGATTTTTTGATAGCTCTGTAAAACTAATTATGACCTGGGTGAAAGAAAAATCCATGAGAGACATTTTTCCTTGTTTCCTTATGGATGGGGTAGTTGGTAATACTGTCATATCCAAGTCTTACATCGGTCCTGATGCAGCCTGGAAATTCTCCATCCAAGCGGGATTGGCCTTGAAATGATTTTCCTGCCTACAAAAGACATTATAGGCCATCTTTGACGATCAAATATTCTAGAATTTTAATATAAAATGCATTAAAATTGAAAAACTGGTTGGAGACGGATGACGATTCAATATTAGTGTTCTTCGAATGGTGTCTGCAGTTGCTTATCTTTCAACAGTATTAGGCCTACATGGCTATCTTTTAATATCCAACTTCGGTGTTTTAAAATTATTTCTATAACCGTGATGTACACTATCATCCATGATCCCTAGTCCCCGGTTTAACAATTATTAGCATACATGTTGTCATAAACACGTATTATGGTTGTAATATTTTGGAGTAAAACTACGGTGTTAACAGTTTCGATTGCTATACCGGTAGCGGGTACCGTAAGAAAGTTATATGGGCGGACAAATTCAACAATGCTTGCGGTATACTGAATCATATGAATAAAAGGCCGACATTGACCATGTGCACATGAAAGGCACTTTTTTGTTTAGAGCATGTGCATGTGTCATTCAAAGACTAAATTTTCTGACTTCTATATTTCCACTTAAAAATTTAACAAATCTAAATTATGCAGATGCAGTTGTTCTTTTCATGCACTTAAGTGAGAGAAGTTATCCGTGGCACTGTATTTTAAGCAAAGTGTAACCACTCAAGTATAAGCTTACTTTTTGTAGTAACGAGAACTATACAAGATATTATCGATAATGTTTGCAAGGATAATAAATTAATACACAAATCACAATAATGTAAAAGTGCTGGCCATGAAAAGTTGTTATGGAAACAAACACCAGAGGGCTCCCTCGTACATACATGAACATCCACTGGCAGAATACATCGATCATGACGACAACATAATTGCAGCACATTTTGACAAGAAGCAATGTAGGAGTATGATGTTTGAAATACCCTACATATATATATATATATTACAAAAAATCTTTTACAGTAGTTAAATTTCTTGCTAGAAGTACTGTCCCATGACTGCGGCGGACAAATTGTTTTATTAAGATTATGTAAATCTACGGATTTTAATCACTTGAGAAAGTCAATAAATGTAAAGTCCAGTAAATGAATCACTCAGGTAAGTGAATGAATTATTTGGCTAAACAATTAAATAACTTGCTTTAGTATATATGTTTGTCGCCGAAGTAACTAAATATATTTAGACTAAGTATTTGGATTGCTCTTGGATTGCTCTAACGATTGTATCTATCTATCTATCTATCTATCTATCTATCTATCTATCTATCTATCTATCTATCTATCTATCTATCTATCTATCTATCTATCTATCTATCTATCTATCTATCTATCTATCTATCTATCTATCTATCTATCTAATATCTAATTATATATTGTTGGTTTTCAAAAACGTGTAACCTGAGGCAAGTATAATATCCAAATTTACCCTCTCTTAAAATTATTATGTACCAATCCACCCACCTCTCTGTATAAGGTGAATGCAGTCCATATTGGGGCACGCAATATGCGATCAAAACCTGTTATGTACTCATACTGGGTGAGCATGCAGACAGAGGAGCCAGTAAATTTGATCTGAGGGACACCCAGAGGAAGGTGACGCTTAACTGCTTCTTCAATCTGTGACTTAGTCAGCTTCAGGTGCTGATCTAGTTCCCACACACTCTGGTTCAGAGCCTCCAAAAAAAGAAAAGAAAAGAAAGGCAGTCAGTGTACTACTAGTCTGGCATGGGTAACATCACAGTATACAATGGGAACTACGACCATGGAATGTTGTTTTGTTATAGAATTGAACGTTGCAGCGTTTATGGTCATAAGGAGGATATGAATTTCCTCTGCGTATGGTATAATGAGCGTTAGGGTCTTCATGAAGACCCTCGCTTCTCTTCATTCATACGTTCCTGCCATGGCCCGTTGAGCGAAAATGTAGAAATTAACAATGGGACCATTTGTAAACTTTCACTATCTATATCTCCACCGTGAGTACATTCGTACGGAAAGTAATGAAATGCAGTAAGGCCTACCTACTGGTAATGTATTGTAAAGACAGCCGGATTGGTTAAATCTTCGTCTCCATGCTGTCCGCGTTGGAAAGGCACACTCCACATATTGTGTGACCGGAGAGGGCTGTTGGTATTGTGTTGGATTCTTCAGGATATGTGACAAACTGCCCTTTGTCCCGTTATTTAGAGCTGGGTCCTCCAGTGCCAGCAATTCTAAGGTACATCATCATATAATGTTTTATGACTTTAATGATGTGCGGTATGAAGAATCTCAAGGTAGAAAATTGACTAGGTCTGGTGCAGTTGATTACGTGGCTGGAACCTTTCATTACCCATTATAGTCCGCTCGGAAAGACTGCTTTGAGACAATAGTTCTTAATTGCTTCCTGAGGTCCGAAAACAAGCAACATAATGTATGTCAAGGTTCTTTTGTTCTTGCTTTCTCTTTGACACCAAACTATTTTTAACTTTTGTTTACTGACATACCCTTTCATCGTATTCTGCTGTAGTAGAAAATGTGAGGAAATGTTGCAGTGAAAGTAAATGAACAAGAGGGCTGGGTGAACAGCCCATACTCAGCTAATCTAGAGATTCATCACACTAGTGGCTCTGTGAACTTGGGGTAGGATTAAGGTCACCCATGTACTGAGTAAGTATGACCTTTATGGAAGAACGCTAACATGTGCAGCATCAAGGTCCCAGTTCAAGTAGTTCTCAAATTACAGTGTAAAGTAAAATTCATGTATCTTGCACTCAGACATCAGAACTGAGGTTAAGGTCACACATGCACTGTCTAAGCGTGACCTTCATAGATAAGTATTAACATGTACAACATCAAGGGCCTAACTCAAAACATATATCACGCTATCAAGTGACCATTTAACTTCATGTTAGTTGTCTGTGACCTTGGGAATGAAGTCAAGGTCACTGATGTACGTTTTCAGTGTTGCCCTCAATAAGAATCATGAACATGTCTAATATCAAAGTCCAGTCTGAAATAGTTCTCACGTTATCATTTGTATAGTTAAATACACCTAAATGATCTCGTGACCTTGAAAATGGAGTCAAGGTCACCCATGTACTGTGAAACTCCCGCTTTTATGCCCTCAAGTGTTCCTATGCGATTTTGAATCAATTGGCTAAGTGGTTTTGGAGAAAAAGATTTTTTTAAGATTATGCCAAAAAATGAACAAAAAATTCATAAAATATCTAGAACTCCCTGGAGTGTGACCATTTTGAACAAACTTGGAAGAGACTCACTCAAGACTGTTTTGGAGGAAAAGCCGAAAATGATGAAAAGGAACCCTTTTCATGAAAAATGTTTTAAAAATTATAGCCCCACCTGTTGAGCAAGGACTCCGAGTCTCCAGAAGTCTCCATAAGCAGTTTCGAAGAATTTGGCCATATTGTTTCGGAAAGGGCATTTTTAAAGATTTAGCCAAAAAATTAAATAAAGGAAATTAGAAAAGAAGATTTGCTTCAAAGCAAATCTGTGTGCCTTCAAAAGTTGTAAATATTAAATGCTACAACTTTTGCCCTTTGGTACTTCACATTCCATTAAGCTTATGGCTGGATAAAAATTTTAAAGGCCAAATGTAATTGACGTTTGACCTTTACAGGTCACATGTAAATTGCAAAAATGTACAATGTTACAATACCCACAATTTAAGTCCAACATGATCAGAATTGGATGGAAATTGGCCGAGTTATGGCTGGATGAAACGTTCAAAGGTCAAAATGACCTTTGACCTGTAGGGGTCACATGTAAGTTTCAAAATTACAAGTGTTACAATAGCTACAATTTGAGCCCAACATGATCAAAATTGGATAAAAATTGTCGAAGTTATAGCTAGAAGAACGCCAGCATCGAAAGTGGACCTTGACCTTTAAAATGACATTTTTGACCTAAATTGGCCTTTCACCTTGACATGATCTTTGACTTTGACATTTGAGATGACCTTTGTCCTGCTATGATCGAGCTCCTATACACTCGGAACCACATCTACTATAGTATAAAAGATATTGAAGATTTAAAACTTGAATTAGCCCTCATTTGCATAATTTTGAAAAACATGACCTCTCATTATAAAAGGGCGAGACTTATTCTATACAAGTATAATTGTGCGAAGTTTGGAGTTTCTACGTATAATACTTTTCAAATGAAATGTTGGACAAACTTGCCTGTAAAGAAAGAAAGAAAGAATTCATAGAAAAACAATACGTCTGTGCGCACAGACATTATAAAAAACATAGAGCGTAACCGTTTGAACAAGCTCGGTAGAGACCCACCCAAGGTACATTCCCACCAAGTTAGAAGTCAATCTGGTCAGTGGTTTTGGAGAAGAAGTTGAAGACTCGAATTACCGTTGCATTCCCCGTACACTTGCATAGTAATCAATAGGGCCGTATGCATTGACCGATAAGTACCCAAATTGAAAAATTCATTAAAAATCAGGGATTCACAGCAACGCCATCTTGCGAAAAAGCTTGCCTTGGCCCTTCTTCAATAAATATTTCCGCCAAGTTTCAGCATAATCTGAGTGAGGATTTTTAGAGACAAAGTAAAAAATAGTGAGACATACTTTTTTTACATAAAACATATTTGAAAAACTATAGCGCCACCTGTTGAACATTCTAAGGTTTCAGAGTCCCCAGAAGTCTCCATAAGCAATTTCAAAGCAATTGGCCTAGCGGTTTCGAACAAGATTTTTGAGGATTTGGCAGAAAATGACCCCCCCCAAAAAAAAAAAAAAAAATAAAAAAAAACAAACAAACAAACAAACAAAAAAACAAAAAAAAAACAAACAAAAAAACAAAAAAAAAAAAAAACAAACAAACAAACAAACAAAAAACAAAACAGAAACAAAAAACATAAACAAATAAAAAATACAAAAAGAAATAAATTGAAAATCCAAAGTCCGCTGGAGCGTGATCATTTGACCAAACCTGCTAGAGACCGACCCAAGATACATTGCCACTAAGTTTGAAGTGAATCTGGCTGACGGTTTCAGAGACGAAGTCGAAAATGAATTGTGAACCCCGACGGACGGACGACAGAGGATCGGCAGACGACGGATTCGCAACCACCACATGACCTCGGCTGACTGATAAATCAGCTGAGCTAAAGAATAGTTCTGACATATAGTAAATAGCGTGACAAACCATCAAATTGCTTTTTACCCTTTGGCCTTATGAGGCCGACGGGCATTGTCGTACCCGGCGCCGTCCGTCTGTCCGTCCGTCTGTCCGTCCGTCTGTCCGTCCGTCTGTCCGTCCGTCCGCCCGTGGTCCCATAGCTTCAGAAATTTTTGAGACAGGACTTTCAAATTGCACATGATGTTACACTTTTATATGGCCTACTTTGTGTGCAAGCATAGTTGACCTTGACGTAATTCTTAAGGTCACACAGTGGTCACATGTGCTAAGCAACATTACCGCTCTAACTATCGAAAGCCTGCATCTAACAATCTAAATCTTACACACAAGAAGTTTCATAGAGTGATCTAGGAGCCTATTGAAAATCAAGGTCATAGCTCTATATTTGTCCTACTTTTTGAGGTGAAAGGTTAAGTGCACAATGGTTGTATTGGTATAAGTAAGGAAGTTTTTAAGTCAATTACATGAAATTTTATACACACATGTATCACAGCCAAAGAATGTGTCATGAATCAAAAGTAGGTCACTAGGTCAAGTATCTGGGTCACAGTGACCTATTCATTGAAATTTTGTTGACCACCATAACTTTAAAAATTTTTGAGACAGGACTTTCAAATTGCACATGATATGACACTCCTACATGCCCTACTTTGTGTGCGAGCATAGTTGACCTTGACATAATTCTCAAGGTCACACAGTGGTCACATGTGCTTAGCAATGTTACCGCTCTAACTATTGAAAGCCTGCATCTAGCAATCTAAATCTTACACACAAAAAGTTTTATAGAGTGATCTAGAAGTCTATTGAAAATCAAGGTCATAGCTCTATGTTTGACCTACTTTTTGAGGTCAAAGGTCAAGTGCACAATGGTGATATTGTCATAAGTAAGGAAGTATTTAAGGCAGTTACATGAAATTTTATCCACTCATGTATCATAACCAAAAAATGTGTCATGAATCAAAAGTAGGTCACTAGGTCAACTATCTGGGTCACAGTGACCTATTCATTGGAATTTTGTTTACCCGCGATAACTTCAGAAGCTTTTGAGACAGAACTTTCAAATTCCATATAATAGTACACCACTGCAAGCATAATTGACCTTGACCTAACTTTCAAGGTCACACAGTGGTCACAAGTTTGCTGAGTGACATTTTGCATCTAGAAATCTAAATCTGAAAACAAAAGAAGCAACATAGGGTGAGCTAGAAGGCTATTGAAAGTCAAGGTTATACCTCTATATTTGACCTAATGTTTTTGAGGTCAACGGTCAAGTGTACAATAGTAGTATTTGTGTAGGTAACTATACCTGATACTATCGGACACTATTCCTATTCACTTACAGCAAAAGAGATTGAAGGCGGCCGAAGGGTACCGCGTTCTTTGAACGGTATTTTTCTTCATGCAATTTGCCAGGCCACTTACAACTTAGGAGACGGGGGAGTAAACCCAATGCCCGATTTACCACATAATGCATATACGGCAAGTTTGTTCCCGTGAGCTTTACTTGGCCTAAATATGACCGTAACTAATCTTTCAGCGACTTTTGTGCGTATGTGATATAGATATGTATTTAGAAATTAAACAATATATATTTTGTGACAATCTAGTCAGATGAATGAAAATTGGCTAAATGATATGTGATATCGGCTAAAGATACTTCATAAGAAATGTGGATGCACATCCATCCCCCCCCCCCAAAAAAAAAGTAACCTCACCTGCCATAAGATTATACAGCTCTATGTTTTCAAAGGGGTCGACCACCAGTTGCTGTTTAAAAGACGGCCCATGTGCAACAAACAAAGCCTAAACAAAATAAAACGAACTAATTTCACTTTTTACAAACGCTATACGCGATAAGTTGTCTTCACTGGTGTTTTACATATATATATATATATATATATATACATATATATATATATATATATATATATATATATATATATATATATATATATATATACATATATATATATGTACATATACATATATATATATATGTATATGTATTGTGTATGTGTGCGCATGTGAGTGTGTTTTATGTACATCTCGCGATTTCAATGGTATCCTTCAGTACAAAATGTATTGCAAAAAAGAGGCATTAAAATGCGGTACCACGCAAGCCATAACGGAAAAAAATGCTCTTAAAACGCAAGTGCGAGATAAAAATACATACGAGGGACGGTATCTCTTTTGAGCTTAGAACCTTATCAAGAGTTAATTTTTTAACCTTCACTGCATCACAGGCATACTGTGGTAAATGCAAACGTCTGCTGATCGTACAAAAATACATTGAAATAAATGGACTAGTTACTTTTGAAGACAACATAATAATGTTGAGCATGAATAAACCGTGACCAAATTTTATTAGCTTATTTTGAACAACACTTAATGTGAAGCAAACAAATATTTGTGTTGTTAATATTACCATTCATGTAGCCCACTACTGGGTCCAGCATGGGCATTTGTCTTTCTTAATTCTCTTATAAACTATTGATCAAAATCATTTGACTTTTTAGTACCTTGCAAAAAGCGTCTAATTTGCAGGAAAATTGCTTTCATTGACAGAGAGTTGTGCTGATTATTGCATCTCATACCTTCATATCGTCAGCCTTGTTGTCGTAACCGTGGTTACCACCATTGCATCGATAAGATGAATTTGTTCTGACAAGAAAAAATGCAAAAGCTGATTCATAATAAAGTTTCAATGTTTATTTTAAGCATGTGCATTGACCTACTCAAAAATGCATCAAATACTTAGAAACTTTCAAACATAGTTGTTATAGATTCAAACTTATTTGATGTCGATGTACAGAAGATTTCAGCAAATGTAGGTCAAGTACTCGTGATATGAAGTAGTTTGTATGGTTACACGTGCTTATATATATATATATATATATATATGATATATTATTGTAAGTTTACAATACTTGTCTAAGTTTCATTTATTGTACAACAGGACAGTCCAGATTTTCAGTAAAAACATTTACTGTATCATGTCCACTACGTCATTGAGCGATCAGTACAATACCATCAGGTGTGGGATCTATGCGCTCTATTTAAGACCTTCAGTGATATATATATATATATATATATATATATATATATATATATATATATATATAGAGAGAGAGAGAGAGAGAGAGAGAGAGAGAGAGAGAGAGAGAGAGAGAGATCGAGAGAGAGAGAGAGAGAGAGAGAGAGAGATCTACTAGGTAAAGGTGTTAATATACTCTTCGCTGCTTGGTTAACATAGTTTAGTTGGCCCAATAGCCACTAGCTGCAATGGTTTGAAGCAATGTGATTCATTTACGACGAGCATAATTATGTACCTTGTGTACCGAAATGTTTAACTTTATACAAATTAGAAGCAAGCACCATTAGCCTTCGATCTAACAACGGTCCGTTGTTAGATAAAGGGCCACTAGTGCTTGCTTCCGTCGGTTATATGTTCTGAGCGATGTTAGTACATAGAGATAAAATTCTAAGTTTGAGATCGCTTCCAGTGTTTTTGGTCTCGTTCCATATCGTGGTTTTGCCGTCAAACTTGATGCAACAATGCCTATTTAAAAATTTTGAACTGTCGGATAAGCTAAAAGCTCAATAATAGCTTGCTCGAGATATTCTAATTGGCCGAATCTGACGAATTTTGGTCGAACTGTTGACTGAGCTATGTCCATCTATACAGAACAGTGCGACTCATACATATATGGAAATGTTCATTTTCGTGCATTATAGAAGATAGGCACAACATGTAATCAATAGATATCAGTATAATTGATAATGAAAAAATTGTATTTATACAGGAACATACATGATCACTGCCCTCATTCCCAATTTGAGCAGGTTGTGACGATCGTTATCCTTTAACATTGAAAACCAACATGATCTCAGCGGTTCAGATAACAGCCATATCCACTGTGTTGGCAACTCAGCTTCGCGTTGCGGTCAACATACGCTCAGAATAACAAGGGTGGCATCATGTCTTTATGGACATACCTACTGACTAACCAGCCTGGTGTCACGTCAAGCACGACTTCCTCTATGCGCTTGTTTTTACTGTAATGGAATCGTTTAGGAAGGTCCTCTTTCTTGAATACATCCATATACGTGCTTTTGCATTCTAGCTTCTTTACGATGTTTTCAGGAGCATCTGAAGAACAATTTACGAGAATTTTGAAAATTACCCAGCTAGAAAACATATCTTTAAGGCTGTTAAAATTAAATGATTGTGTGCTGCATATTTTTTTTTGTTGCAGATACGCAGATATCCACAGACATTTTGACTGAAGGTTTGGAGAAAACCTATACTGCCTACATGTCAATACTTAACAAGTTTCTTCAGCCGGCTCTGGGCGTTGGCTTATTGCGTCTGTTGCTGCACGCCTTAGCTTCGCGCACTATGAGACGATCGTGGTATCAAACGCATCCACAACGTTATTCATTTCTAACTTAACATTTAAATCCCAATGTTGAGCAATAACGAGTTTTTCCATTTCTTCAACTGAAATTTTTCCATTTTTCAATTTTTACCTTCCTTAAATTCTCTGTCGAAAAATAGTGCCTATGCGCTGATGTTTTATATTGTGCAAACTCGACTTGAATTAAAGATTATATTATTATTGAAGTGCAAGCATCACTGTTCACCCATTATCAAATGTGGAATAATGTATATTTAATCTGTCTTGTTTAAAATTGTCGGATTCACTGAAATGATAAGTACGAAAACAAACTTGCTGGTCAAAATCTTCGTTTAAAGCAGTGTCTCAAGTATTTTGATACCCATTGTCTTCTTCAATTTTGTTGTTCTTTTCGATCGATCTGGACGCTGCGGGTGTCTCTTGTTGTACACTTAAATCCTTCTTTGTTTAAAGTGTAAATTAAGGCTCGCTTTGATGACCTAGCTCTCATCTTAAAGCGAGAACATGCGTCCTAAGCACGATATTTCATTCATGAATCTGCCTCAACACAAGAGTCTCATTCCAGACACTCATGTTGTGAAATACAGGTTGCTCTCCAAGTGAGGGTGCAGTGTTGGCTTGCAGACACGGTACCAGTGTGCAGACGCCTGTTGCAACGCGGTTGCGGTAAAAGCCGGATCATAGCATCAGATAATATAAGCGAATATAATCACTAGGTATGTTTTGATGATATAAAGCAACCTATGTGCAGTTTCCTCCCCAGACCCCATTACGTCCATAAATGACATCCTGCCTCAGCATACAATGATCATAATTGTATGATTCGTAGTATTTTATGCAAGAACACTCGGATGACATTTACGTCTACAGAATGGAAACAAATATGGCAAAAATTGCCATGGTGCTCCGTACTGGGTTTTGGTACTTTGTCGCAGATTTCGCTGAAAAACCGCATGAGAGTTTGGGGCATCACGATTGCATTTTTTAACGTCATGTTTATGCGACTGATACGAAATGCTGTGATTTGTGGGTCCTTCATGAAATTCTTTTTGAGTTGTGACAACTTTACATATAATATTTGCAACTTGTAGAACTTGTAGTTTTCATTGTGCATTGTTTGACGTCTTGGTATAAATGAAATAATGGCTTAGTTATCATAATTATGGTTGTGTTTTTGTCGTTGGAGAAAATGAACATCGGAATATGACACCACAGATTGATGGCTAAAATATTACTGCTTTTAATTGGTATGTAAATAATGTTATATAGCGGGATTTTTCCATGTGGTCTTTTTAAAATTTAAACTTAAAAAGGTAGGTATTCTACAGAAATGCAAACGAACACAAGTCTAACAAGAAATAGTTTTCCACATCGAAAAGGATTTTTAAACCTAATTTCAATGGCATTATACTTTACAATAAGCTATCAAATTGTGATACGTATATTCTCGCATGATATTGACGTACATATGATTACTGTTGTTTGTAGTCGCCAAACATAAAACGGATTCCTTCTTGCATATTGAGGATTTGATAACGGTGTTACATTTGCTATACTGAATAAAAGAAACCCAAAGTGCAATGATATTCCATTAGCTTTATACTAACGAGAAAGGCTTACCAATGTGTTCCCTGGGCACAACAACACCGTCCTTCTGGCGATACCGTCCAGAGATTCTTGCGTTTACGCGATCATAAATTAAATAATTCGATGTATCGATACCATAATGGGGTAAATTGATAACACGACTGCAGCTTGTAGGTGACATACCTAAAGAGACCAAATACAACTTTTATTCATAAGATTTATATCAAAATTTATCGGAAGATGTCTGGTCTGTACATCCCTGCCTTTACCATGTACCAAGTTGTTATCATCGTAGGAGACGGGATCAGTTCACTGATTAACAGCTGAATCATAGACGCACCAAGTCAATATACAGCTTTTATTCCGAGTGAGCTCATTTTAAATCTCACATTCATCGAAACTAAATGTATTAGCACTAATGGGGATAATCATCACTTGATCGTGTGCATTTACTCTGTGTATGACTAAACATATTCGCAGAACATAAAGTATATTCTGCTTGGTATTTTTTGTATGCGAAGGGTAAAATAACCGTTTTTTTTCTCCTTGCGACCGGGGACATCTCTGAATCCATTGACCCTGGACCAGGCTTAATGAAGCTTTAACGAAACGTCTATTTATGCAAAATTTGAATGTTATATCTTTAGACGAATATAAACGTACAAAGCTTTTCTTGTAAAAAGTAGCAAAATAAATTGTATCACGATTGTGTTACTTTTGATGATACTTGAAATAACTGTTGGAACACCATGCATTTAATATGGCCATAGTTTTGATTAGCACTGTCCTTCAGGTGGAGATACTTTGCATGACTGTTGGGACACATGGCCGTCACTGTGGCCATAGTTTTGATCGGCTGTATTTCCTAACCATGTACTATGGTAGTTGACAAGCTCTCCTCCTGCCTTATGTGCAAGGTTGTTTTCACAGAAAATGTCGGGAATGTAGAAAGTGAAGAATTTTCGCCTGAATACATTTACAAGAACCATGTTTATAAATACTTATTGACTGTACCGACGCAAAAAATGGCTCGCCTTTAAGTTTACAATTAAGAAATGCTGACCAGTACACCATATGGTTTCATCCTCACGTAAGCCATAGACCTCAGAATATGTGCGTATTTGTTAATTCAAATACAGACATCAAGTGCGTGGAATACAATTTTTGCTGAGTTTTATAAAGATGGTGATATGTACACCGTTGTAATATTGCCAATATGGTTCAATCAGCCATGTGAAGGTTTAAGAATTCAGCTACAAATTATAATTTCTAGCAGGATGGTTTCAGTTTGCTTAAAGATGGTAAAAATCTTTTTCTGAGCATTTCAAATGCCAACTAGGGTGCAGATAATATCTTCTATTTCCCTGCTTTTATTTATGTTAATTTACCTGATTAGGTGAGCCAATTTCCCAGCGGGGGGGGGGGGGGGCTCTTGGCTTGTTTGACTCAATGGGTACAATGCATACTCTTCAGCGGGATTCTGGTCATGAAACACCTCATTACTTCCATTGTTTATCAGTAATATGCGGGTCCCAAAGGGAATTAAACATATGCAAAAAATACAGTTCTGGTTCTAAAGTTTAAACGATGTCACCGACATGTGTATTCCTGGTAAAAATTCAACAGTCGCGTACCTCACATCTCTTCACTTTAGTCAATTCATGACAAAAATTGATCACACGCAAGATGTAGATAGATATAATTTTTAAAAAAATATCGAATTGTTTACCATGATCACTAACAAGCATGATATTTATGCAATTTTGTAGATTTCTGTTGATTATTCCAGTCATCAAGTCGCCGATAGCTCTATCTGTCGATTGCAATATCGTGTTCACCTAAAAGAAATGAAATAGTGCAAAATGATTTAAACATGTTTTATTTCACAAGCAAAAGCATTGGAAGACAGGCACAGTCATATTGAAACTCTCGGTACATAAGGCTATACCATCAAACAAAAACCGTGTGCAAAATAGTGAGTATATATGAAGTACTGCAATAATTGGGTGATCGTACAGAACAGGTTCATAAACTGGAGTACGTATTATAACGTGAACCATGGAAACAAGTTCCATAATTGTATTCAGTCTACATGTCAAACATACTCCGTCAATATGAAAACGACAACGTTTACTTGTGCTGCCATGATAATCTCTGTATTATCTGATGTCACTAAAGTTAGTTTGGAAGAAAATGCAATAGAATAAAAAGGTTTTTTTTTTCAAACTCAATGCCTGTTAGTGTAAATCGTAAATCGTAAAAAATGTAGTTAGTTTACGAGATACGCTAAAAATGTCAAACTGGTACCGATCCGATTTGTTTCCAAAATACTGGGGAAAAGTGAATTATATGTAAAACCCGTAATTATTATTATTATTATTATTATTATTATCATTATCATTATTATTATTATTATTATTATTATTATTATTATTATTATTATTATTATTATTATTATTATTATTATTATTATTATTATTATTATTATTATTATTATTTTACAACACTTTGCGAATTGGAATATGATTACCGCCAACTTCATGTATATTGAAACACTCAGGCATCCATATGCACACACACACACACACACACACACACACACACACACACACACGCAAACATATATATTTACCTTGTCATCCTTTGGCCCTTCTCTGTGCACAGTATAATCTGGCTCACTGAGATACAGTGCCATAAAATGCGGTCTTTTGTCTTCTTCGAGCTCCAACCAAGACAAAACTTGTCTGACTCTATCAGTAAACTGAGTTGACCTGTTTCAATCATTAATGTATGTTCTGAAGTCAACTGAATGGGCTTGTTTGATAAACATGACACTATCTTAAAGTATGTATTCTTATTTAGAACTCAAAAATGGAAACATGCGTTCCTAGTCCTCTTTTTAGTGAAATAAGTATATTTTGAGCGTATAATTCATGAACTAAACAAGAAACCTGTTCTACTGGCTTAACACTTTGTGCAGTCAAAGAAGTTTTATACATAATGTATGTGACTGTAGTAGTTTGATATAATGACATGAAAAAGCACACTATAGTAATATAAGATAAGGCAACTTTATTTACTCAGGGTTACAAAATTAGCATAAGCTATTTTACATTCCGGTCCTGCATTAAAATAAAATGTACATAAAATTTCAATTTTGGTAGTTTGTATAAGCTCAGCAGAAAAATGTCCGACTAGGCCAAAATATGATTTCAAACTTACAGCAACACTGATTGGCAAAGTTACGCTCATTCTTTCAGTATAAGCATGCAGCTTGAAATCACCAACTTTCCTAGAAGCACTTTATGTGCCTTGCGCTTAAGGCTCATCGAAGAAGGCAGTTGACATAGACCAATTCGTGAACAATTGATTTTAAGCAGGATTTTCTGGCACTTCATTTAAATGTCTTTTTGTGAGAAATTTAATATTTTCAGCGATCTGGATATGTCCCATAATAGACGGGGGAGGGTTGAGTACATGGTCATGTCGTAGAACCAATCTTAGACAGTGATATATCTTGTCTCTCTCATTGAACTGCGTTGTTGGGTGTAACATACTTCTTGTAGCTTATATCTAATACCAACATGTTTTTATACTTCATATTAAACGTATAACATGCTAGGACCTTTCCCCAAGAACTAGGAACAAGTAGCTGTATGTTGATCCACAGCATGCAGTCCAGTCACTGATTAACAATAAAGTGGAGAGACATTTAATTATTGACCCAGTAGCAGATTACAGCAGATGTTACTCATTTGCTTTGTCTACTATATAGGGAGAATAGGCAGCCCACTGTTCTTATCAGCATAACAAGCATAATAGACCCCCCCCCCACTGTACCCGACCTGGCCTTTCATCTGCTAGGGGTAATGGAGCTATCTTTTCTCTAAATCAGTATTCTCATCATGAATATGTCTAGTTCGATGAAATATTTAAAGAATATGAACATAGTTTTGATATCATAAGAGGAAAGACTACACAGTTTCATAAAACTTACTTATTGAAATTGTAGCATACGTCGGGATATTGTCCTACAAAGCAGGAAACATAAGATTAGTCCGAAAGTGTGACATCAGTTAGAAAAAATGCCTTTTGTGTGGGCTTCAGGAGATTTCCCCGCTAGAAACTAAGTGAAGATACGAAGACAGGAGTCATTAATAATTTCCTGTAAACAACTGCAAACAAAATTGCTGCCGTGTGATTGCTTAAATGTTTTTCCTTTATCTTTTAACTTCATATTCTTTATAGAACATATTTTGTGTAATGAATTTACACATGCTTATCAGGATGGTTCGCCCTTGTAGATCGAAAGCTTGCTGTTCCGTAAATTGGCCGCTCAAACCAAGAAAGACTATTGAGTCAATTATATTTTCAATTCTTCAACGTTTTTGAGATGATAAACCTTGCTTCTCTTCTGCGGGTCATACAGATTTATTGTGCGGTTATAAGTTATGTGAACAATGAATTAATCGTACAGAAAAAAAGGTGCTCCTGCCTTGAATCTCTTATGACATTTGAGCGAATGACAAAAGTGTCTGTCATTACTGCTAAAGCAAGAATGAAATGTGAAAACTCATCAGTCACTGTTTTAGAGCTATAACTGAACAATACAATTAGTATGTATTTAGAATATGCCGAACTGTTCTCAAAAGGGGAGATACATAACCTTACCCTGTATTGGTACATCCGACCCTGGCCAGTAAAATACGAAACTCCTTTTTCCATTCTTTTGAACGGAATTCCATATCTACAAACACGTAGTTTGCAAAGATTTCCAATCCGATATCCACGATGATAGTCCGAAGAAGAGAAGAAGTAATTGATGCAGTATTATTTTAATACACAAATACCCACGCATCTAATTTCACAAGAAACAATTTATGAACTTTTTCAAATGTCTGGAAAACATATAAATGAAAATGCTATATACTACAGCTAAACGAGTGCATGCATGGAAAACTTCTGAAACTTTCCTAGAATAAGTTCCATTCCTCTTTCTCAGAAGAAGTTAGTACTTCTTTGAATCATATATTTCAATGAATATAAACTGGTACTCGACTTGAATTTATACAAGGAGAAACTAGTTACATTTAATTTAATCTCACATATTTAAAATGTCATAAATGCTAGAATACATGCCTTAAACATTAATTTATGTTTGTGCTTTTCACTGGTACTAATCTATTTCTTGAGCAATATTACCAAGTGTGCATTCTAGCATACAGCAAATGTTGTTTATCTTAAGATGCATAGCGCCACTTGTGCCAGCATCAGGAATATACAGTGTACAGTCATATACTAATTCTAGCACTGTAGTCCATGACAATTCAAGGAATTTGAATTTATAGATTTAAACAAAACAAATATAGAACTGATGGTAATTCATTAACACACTTTAAAACCTGTATTGCAAATTGTGTACATATTCCTTAGTATTTACTATGTAATCTATATAACGATATAAGATGAGAGACCAAGATTCTCTGGTGCTAAGAATTAAAAGTTTACTTACGGGTTCACCTCCCCACCATCTGGAATCCAATTTATTTTTGCTGCTCAACGAAAACCTCATCTTCAAGTCCGTATCATACATGCTGTTTGATACGATTCCATGTGATTCAGGATATAAACCCTGAATCCAGAAAAAAAACACTCCTTTAATCTATCTGTACAAGCGCATGTGGCTGTATAATGAACACAATACACTAAGACTCACAAATATCTGAACGATTACAACGATTCTTTCTCTACCCCTGTTGCAGTCTTTCGGTCTCTATCCCAATGACCTCTGTCTTACATATATCCAAATCCAACTCTATGTCTATTTTCCTACACCCCATGGATGCGTTCATCTATATACTAAACCAATCGGGCTCTTTCCTTTGCGAAAGACTCAATTCATTTATATTTCATGGTACATGTTTTCATAGAGTCACAATATTGGGTACCATTGGCTACCTACTGTAACAATGCTATATGCGTTAGGGAATGTGACGCTGGGATAAGAAGGTCTCATAAACCGAGCATGTACTCCGCAATCGGCCAGTTTTTTTATTGCTGGTGTGTGTCCTCGTTGTAGATAGTCTGGTCTGAAGCCATTCAGCATAATAAGAAGCAGCGGTGGCTTGGTAAACCTTCGGAGAAAAATGTAGAAGAATACTTTCAATTTCATCGGTTGGTTACCATAACATTTGTGGGTAATGTTTAACCAATCTTGCTTCTCTTTGGAACCAAATTTACGTCGATTGTGTGGTGGCAAACTAAGAAAAACAATCATAATTTTTTCCACGAAAAAATCACTATGTGTGATAGGTCTTCAAGTTTCATTTGATACAACTATGCACACTTTGGGGCTCACATGCATGTGTTGCTTTAAAAGATCAGGGTAAATTGTGCGTCAATGACAAGAAGGAATGTTTGGTGACTAGCGCTTTACATATGTGCAAAGTAAATAACACGTTGAGTGACTAGAATGTATGTGAGAAAATTTTGATAAAACAGAAACAAAACACTTTATAGGTAATTGTAAAGGTTTTGGTAATATAAAAGAAGGAATCATGTCTCGTGAAAGCCCACAGGCTGTGCCAGGTAAGTGTTATAATCTTGTTTTTGTCTTTTTGAATACAGAAAATTTCGTCTTAGAATTTTGTTGATTGACGAAGCGAAACTATCAAAGAGAAACGACAACAATATAATACTGAGTTTTGCTGGCGTTCACATATTTGTTATTATTATTATTATCATCATCATCATCATCATCATCATCATCATCATCATCATCATCATCATCATCATCATTTAGATCAATTACCCTGCTGGACATTTTTGATTCTGCATACGGGGACAATCCTTCTGGTGCCAAGATATATTGCTCGGGGCCACATTGCGCATGAAATCTTTAGAAAATGTCCTTGGTTTATAATTGGTACATCCAGATTGCGGTGTCGGTGTGGGAAGTGGTCCCTTTGACCCTTTACTTAAAATGAGAGCCACTCCAATGACAGCAACAAGAAGTATCTGTTTGCGAAAGAAAAAGAAACAAGAAGCACAATAAAGTAAAAAGGAATACAATGCAATGTAATGCAAGGAATAAATGAAAGACAGACAAACAGGCGGACGGACGGTTGGATAGATGAATAGGCAAATAGATATCAAATGTCGGCTAATGCATTTCATGCTTGAGCTTTATATTCGTTTGAAATATTTCGAGAACAAGCTTGTAAAAAGGCAAAGTTAACGAATCCATCTTATGAACTTTTTCAATCGTATCTTTTTACTCTTTTTTTTTTAATTGTGCCAAGAATATAAATTAATAACGAATGAAAAAAGTACAAACACACAGTTTTACTACTGAGATATACATTTGATTCTCCCGGCATTGGTACCTACCCAGCAAACACTCGGCGACTTATGATGGCGTCAAAAAAGCTATGTTTTCATATAAATCATCATCTGCACCAAAATAACATTTTTGCATGTTTTGGAAACCTATACTGGTCACCTACATGCTGAATGAGAAAACAAAAGGAAAAAGTATTATTTGAAGGTGAAATTTGAGCACGAAAAATTATAAAGTTTCAGTCAAGGATCCACATAGCCCTGTATTTACAACCCCATGTAAACAAGGACAATGTGCTGTCAGTCAAACACAGGTTTGGGCCCAGTGAAATTTGGTCAAGCTGCTCATTGGGTGAAGAGAACAATGGGCTAAAGGCCTGGGAGACAGAACAGGCCCATTGTGGCCCACACAGGCTGTGGAGAGAGAGGAATGGACAAAATTATATATTCAGTCACTGTTATAGTGTTGGTTACAGTGAGCCTCTGTACTGTTTTCTTTGCAATACTCAAACTCAGGATCAGTTTTTGCAATCACTCTGCTAATTGAAGAATTCTCAATAACGGATGGTTTGATTTTCATGAAATAAAAACATTTTGTGGAACTAAGAGTGTAACTTAGGGAAGGTCTTCTAGATTTTTTTAATTTAATTTTTTTATGTGTTTGTTTGGGCCCTAAACTTTAGAAAGTATTAATCATTGTGATAACCACTTGTAATGTTTAGTTTAAATGTTACTATTACATTTATGGAGAAAGTGACCAAACATTCCCAGGCCATGTCTGCGACGGTTCATTCTGCAAACTTTGTGGCATTTAAGTTTGATATTATTTTCCGTGAGCTGCGCTAAAGTGCCAAATTAGACCCTTCTGCAAAACTCCATTCGTGCCATACAAACATATTCTTACATTATTTTTTCTTATGTAAATAAATTCTACAGGTCTTGAGCAAAATAGATACACATAGTTTTATGGGTCCAAAAGTAAAAACCAAGGCACAAGATTGGGTTGAAGACTATATTCCTATAAGCGTACAGCTTTGCTCACGCCACCTAAACTCTGGAGACATTGTGCTGTACTGAATATCTGTGATTGTCTAAGCCTCTTATGCTTTGTACAAAGACATTTCATTCACGTGCACCATGCCTGTTCTTCCAGAAAGGACACGAATGACGGGGTTGCAAGCTTTCTTCTTTTCAACCAAAACGCGTCGAGCAAACCTGTTGACTCAGTCAACTTAGCATAGAAAAGGTTTAACAACTTATTTAATTGTTTTGCTCATTGTACATCTTAGGTAAACCAATCATATTTATTTTACTTTTTTCATTGTACCACAATTCATGAATATTAATTTGTCACATAAAGTTTTCTGCCATAGCCCTAAAACTTTCAGATTCCTCTCCAGAGAGTCTAAGAAAACAAACTATTCTCGTTCAAACATGACCTTTGTTACCACTTATATAAAAACCCGCATGTCCTTTCGGACCTGTGTCCACTATAGGAGCTATCTTCTCCCCGAAGCTTCATCTTTCACTCAACAGGGGAGCTTGGCAGGTCCGACTAGCGGTGTTACTTAATTCATAGTCTGGGGGCGACTTCAGTATCTGGTATACAAAATCCCTATTCTGGGGCCCACCACTGCCTACAACTGCTATTTGTACGGCGTTTTATTTACATTTTCTGGTAATGCTCACTCTGGAAAACTCCCATTATATATTGTACATTACATTCATTCGACAAATTAACCTTTCCTTACCACTGATCACATATATATTTCGGATACTACCTCTTCAAAATATTGAATCGGGACTAACCCATAATGGCTGCCATTTCAAAAATTGTGGATTCCGCACCCAATGGTTTATATTTAATGAGGATAATATTAGGATGATCTTGGGGATGTTAAGACTGGTCCTTTAGCACAGGTAGTCCCTCACCAAAGGGGACTTATGGGTAGGTTCTACTGTATTTTACAAATATTTCAGACCATCAAGAATGGTATGATGTATGCTGTGGCCGCGATTCACTTTGATATCCAAATCAAATGTATTTGTCCTACCGCGCAAAAGGTACAATCTTGAAATGTCCGCGATGTCTGTGTTGTAGATATTTGTAACTTGGACATTTTTAGGCTTTGGTTTTGAGATTAAAGCGGGTGAAGCCCGCTCTCGCACAGTGCATCATTATTATTTATCATTTAAACGCATGATTAAATGTAAATTTGGACATGGTTTTATGATCTTAGGCTCTTGCTTTCGAGATAGATGTGAGCATTTTTGTCTCTCTCTCTCTCTCTCTCTCTCTCTCTCTCTCTCTCTCTCTCTCTCTCTCTCTCTCTCTCATTCTTTCTTTCTTTGGCGGTTAGGCACTGCTTTTCCCGGCAATGCATTGCGCCATACGTAAAATGGTGCTCATCGCAAGTCGTACCGACATGCACGATTTGCATTGCCAGGGTATCATGTCACATTTGGATTTGTAACTAACCATAATAACAGCTTCAGATACAGCCGAACAGGCAAATTAAAGTTGAAATAGTAAGTTGTGTTTTAAAAGTTCTTTAACGACTGTTTGCCTTAGTAACTCGGAGGACAAACACCTGGAACCCAGCGAAATAATCAAATGTTATGATAACGATCACCAAACAACCGGGGCTATGCGGTTTCATCGAACAACCGAAGCTATGCAGCTATGCTGTTTCCCCGGCCCAAGTTAAACCTCCAGACAAGCAGTAATAAAATGTTGTGTTTGACTTGACTCTACTGCAAAATAACGGCACACGACAACCACTTTCTGGCTAAAACCTTTCAGCAAGGATCTAACAATGTTAGGTAAAGGCGGCTTGACACGTTTCCTTTTTTGTTTTTCTGTTTTTGATGTTTCATTAAACTTGATTTGGGTTGGGGTTTTTTCAGTTGGGTCGGTCGGGTTGCCGCAACCACACAAATATTTCTGTCAGGCCTTAGGTAACTTGGACATTTGTTCAAACATGTTTAAAATGGATGTTCTTCCCCCTTTTACACATTATCTCCATTGACGTCAGTTGAATTTGCTTGAAACCTTTATCTTTTTTCTCTGTCTTTTTTCTTTCTTTCTTTCCTTCCTTCCTTGTTTCTTTCTTTCTTTCTTTCTTTCTTTCTTTTTTTGATGTTTTATAAAATTAATTTAGGGTCGAGTTTTTTTTTCACTAGGGTCGGTCGGGCTACCGGAACTACACATGTATTTCAGTTAGACCTTAGTCAACTTGGACATTTGTTCAAATATGCTTAAAATGGTTGTTCTGTTCCCTTTTGCACATTACCTCCATTGACATCAGTTTAATTAGTTACCTGGGACAGCCAGAGGTACTTGTAATATTATAAATATTAAGGTAATACGACAATAAATAGCCATGTCTTTGGGGGTGTCCTGCTTTACGATATGAATAATGGTAATATACAACCCCAGAGGTCTGCGGGCGAGATAAGGCTTCTATTGTTGGTATCCACACACACACACACACAGACACACACAGACACACGCAGACACACACACTAAAATAGGATGCGTGACAGCACCAGTAGTGGTTTGTAGATACAGTACTCCCTCCAGCTAAGAGACCACGCCAGGCCAGACCTACAAAATGGTAACGTAAAGAAGGGTATCTCAATGGCGGTAAAATAACATAAAAAGATAACAATAGAGACCTGATAAACCTGGACTTAAAAGGTCAGTTATCTTAGGGTGGTGGGGTTACTGTAATGTATTCCCTGATACCCGACCGTTAATTTAAACGTAAAAGTCATAATGATAAAGCATACTTACACCAGCAATCAGACAGATAAGTATGATTTTTGCTCTACGTGTGTTGTCAATTTTTTTGTCGGACTCCTGTGAAAATGAAATCAGGTACGAGATTGATAATTGCAAGGAGATTTCAGTTTCATATGAAATTTTTTAATCAGCAAATGTTCAACAGAGCATCAACTTAAAAAAACTACAAATAATAAACTATAGGAAGGAAAATATAAGAAGTAACTAAACTAACTGGCACAAAACACAAGGACTTGTTCATAATTTAAAGCTCCAATGCTGGATCGACAATGTCTTTCAAATTCAAATTTTGTCATATGAATCTAAAAATTACAACATGATATTTAACTCTTGACACATTTCTGATTAAAGGATCAACCTCACCACAGCGACATAGGCTGAACTTCTTAAAATTAGAAAATGCTGGACATGCGAAAAAAAATCCTTTACAGATTCATTCATGCTTTGTCCAAGAGCGCACTTCACAACATCAGTCCTATCCTATGGAATTAAAGCAGCTTAAGTTTCAGTATATTTTGCTTTCAATTACCAGTAAAACACCAGGCATGACTTACACTGACGTCCATTTGGTCAATTCCTTTACAACTTTCTGCCATGTCTTTTTCCCTTGCCTGTAAATAAAAAGAAGTGCAGTTAAAGAAGAAAGTTTTACACGTTCCGGCGCCAAAGTCGTTTGTTTCAATTTTTTCCCTTAACATCTTTCCACAGCTCTTCTGGTTCAGGTGTTAACTCCCGCAGCTACCTGTGAGCAGGTACAATGGACAGCAGATGCTCGAGCGAAGCTTTGCGTGGGGGGGGGGGGGGACGCTGTATGCTGATTTATGTCTTAGCCTTGATCCACGCACAAAGTGGAAGCTTTAAGACCCCGTGCTAAATTTAAAGTATTGTCTCAAGGAGCTCAGTTTCAAATAACACATTAAGCCAACAGCTTTCCTTTACACGCATTGCTTTCAAAGTGTGTCAAGGAAAGCTGTTGATATGAATTGATTTTTTAAAACTATACTCTTTAAAAAGATATATCACAGTTCTTGGGGTTATTAAAATCTCCTCAAATAATAAATGACCAACTGTTCTGCCAGAAAGGTATCCCCATGTCTCCTTTGGAGAAAAATTACTGGTGTTCTTTCCAAGTGTCAATGACAATTTACATTTCAGCATCAATATGAGGGGAGACGGTGTCCTAAAATTGCAAAGTGCATGCAAGAGAATATGCAGGTAAGTATTGAGATGCGTCACTGTAACTTCAGGTATCAGAAACTGTTTACATGTGCGTAGTTCTAATCAGGGGAGTCGTGTCCCTTAAATTACAGAAAAGAGCATGCACGAGAACATGTAGAAGTAAAATCTTATTGACGTAAAGGGAATCTCGTTAGACTCATCCGTCATGCAAAGTATGCATATATATGCAGAATGAGCATATATACATATATATATATATATATATACAATACAAAATGTGCATAAAATGTATAGCGCAGTGGTATATACAAACATATATAAATTCATCTTGGTGTGTATAAATACTCCAACATAAAATGCACATTTGAGGTTATAAACACAATTACGAATATTGCTTATATGCAATTTAAACCTACTCCATATCAGTTGAAAAGCAGCAGAGAACGACTAGTACTAATACCCAAAAGCTTAACTTATGGGGAATTTGATTTGCTGAAACACTTATGGAGATATTGCCCTACGGCAAGCAAAACATTATTGCCTTAGTGTTGAACAGTGCAACAAATGTTTCTACATCTATCAAACCATCAAATTCATAAATGCAATTCCTCGCTACATTAAATAACACACGTCTTTTAAGTTTTGATTTCTTTAGTAGAAAAATGTCTTTGGTCCTCAATAAATGTTAATTTGCAAGCAAATTCTTTCGTCAACTGAGGTAACCGGCCCAGTATGTCGACCGGTTTCGACTCTAAGGTTATGAGAACTTAGTCGGAATCTTGCTATAGCCTGCATATATGGTTTGCACGGAAGATTGAGGCTATGGTTCCATATACATTTCTGATTTGAATGCTTTGCATGTTCGCAACTTTGATTCAGGGCATAGGGAGGCAAGTTTGATATTTGCGGCCTAGACAAACTGCCCGTACAGTTTGGCCTTGATTTTTTTTTTTTTTATTATTATTTTAGAAGCAGCATGTCGTTCGATACAAGTTGATTTTCCCAGGGAGTAAACATCCGCACATTTGACAATATCTCAGATACGACACTACACTGATTGTTTTGTCCAAATTTATAAAGATCCAGCAATATATTGTATACAAACTACTCTGTTATAATCTGGTAATCTTAAAATGTGGAACCTTTACTTAATCATCCTAAAATTTTGACATGAAGTAGAGGGAAACGCTCAGTATCTGCGTATATGCCCAGGCGTTTGTACAGGAACCACAAGCATGTATTATAGCTAACTTAACTGAACTTTATTTATAAAAAAAATATCAGATGTACTATCCACTGAATGACCACATTCGAGTGTACAGATAAATTCATATAATATGTCACAATCAGTGTCTTCCCAGTAAGCTTGTAGCTTGTTTTTTCCCCATTTGCAAGTGAACCCCTCTGATGTGTTTACGCCCGTCGGTACGACAACGGGGTAGCGCCTGCCAGACAAGGTAGTGACCCACCTTCCTTGTTTAATGTGTTCGTTGACGACTTACTAAAAGACCTTAACAAAATGCAAACTAGAGCCCAAATAGATGATGTCTCATATAATTCGCTAGCCTATGTTGACAACATAACCGTTATCTTCTCCCGGACCCGGCCTGCAAAGTTTAATCGACGAATGTTAGGAATATTCTTTGACTTAACACTTTTGTACGGGAGCCTATAAGGACAAATAAATAAATAAATAAATAAATAAATAAATAAATAAATAAATAGATAGATAGATAGATAGATAGATAGATAGATAGATAGATAGATAAATAAATAAATAAATAAATAAATAAATAAATAAACCCTAGAAATTTCGAGTTTTTTCCGAAATTTCGACTTTACAATCTCGAAATTTCGAGTTGTTTTTTCTAGAAATTTTGCCTTTTTTTTTCGCAATTTCGACTTATTAAGCTTAAATAAATACTGGGACTTACGAAGTCAAAATGTGGACTTTTTTTTCTTGAAATTTCGATATTTTTATCGAAATTTCCACTTTTTTAAAGCTGAAATTTAGACTTCTAAAATTTCGACTTCTTTTAAAACAAAAAACAACTTTTTACTCAAAACTTTTGACTTTTTAAAGCTGAAAGTTATACATTTCAAAAGTCGAAATTACGACTTTTTCTCAAAATTTCGACATTTTTTTTCGAAAGTTCGACTTTTGTTAGCTGATATTTCGACGATTTAAACTCAAAATCTCGACTTGACTCTTTAAAGCTGAAATTAAGAGATTAAAATCGAGAAATTTCGAGATTTAAAATTCGAAATTTCGAGAAAAAAAAATTCGAAATTTTGACAGTTAAAAGTCAAATTTTCGTAAAAAAACCCTCAAAATATCGACTTTTTTGTCCAAATTCTGAGAAAAAGTCGACTTTTTGTAAGTCTAAATTTTAGCTGTAAAAAGTCGAAGTTTCAACTGTTTGAAGTCGAAATTGCAGCTTAAAAAAGTCGAAGTTTCGACGTTTCAAGTTGAAATTTCAGGTTTAAAGAAGCGAAAAGTTCGACAAAAATGTCAAATTTTCTAGAAAGAAAAACGTAATTACAAGATTAAAACCACGAAATTTGGTGATTTAAAATTCGAAATTTAGTAAAAAAAAAACTCGAATTTTTAAATTTACTTTTTTTTGTGGTCCTCATAGGCTTTTGTACTTTCGTTTCGGGCTGAAAATGTCACGATGTATTGTCATTGAAACATATAACTTCTGACGTGGTCTCTGGGTTAAGATCCCATATCATGCAAAAAAAAGCCCTAATATAATGGGAGTTAATTGCAACAATACAAATAGCTATGCCCCACATCTGGATAATAGAATTACATCTTGCCGCAAATCCATGCATGGTCTTGTCAGTTGCCGGATTTGCACACCCTGTGCTTGACCACAGGCGCTCGTAACGTATAGTCAGTCAAGCATTCGTGCTAATATAAGCAGGGGCAGGGGGTGAGGATAGAAAGGGTGAACTTGGAACATCTGTCAAGCAATGGCGCACATAGGGCCTTATCTGCAACAAAGTATTGTGTATTCATCTGTGCAGTCAATCATTCGCACTGCTCCCACACAGAGAGGTTTGAACGAGCCTGACATCTGGACCACCATCCCACTTCACGTTTGACATGATTTCTCCATTTCTATACATGCTATCAAGCTGAAACTCACCAGTTTATTCCAAAACTGTTTTTACAGATATATCACACTGATAATCCATTGAAATCCACAATTATACATGGCAACACGCCTATAATTGTCGCAAAAGTCCAACAAAAACAATTTCGGGCAAAAAGGCCGACATTCCAGTACCAAATTCGAACGGATATCCCATCCTCAATCAAGTTCGTTCCGTGGCATTGGCCGTTTGACAACTGTTCTCAATTGTCATTCAGATAATATTGTTTGATCCATTCCAGTTTTTATCCTGTGTTCATTTCAACAAAGCGTAACATCTGACGAAACTTGATTCCGTCAGAGCTTCTCGTATCCATCTAAGTTGTTTTGTGGCCATTATTGCACTCGTTCAGCTAAATGGCATCCAGTGCTCGTTGATATACTTCATATCGTCAACAAAGCATGCTATAATCTAATTGATATATGTATATGTATATAAATATATATATATATATATATATATATATATATATATATATATATATATATATATATATATATATATATATATATATATATATATATAGTTCTGAAAGCCTGACCGACCCCACTGAAAAGGCCCAAGTGCAGACCTTAAACAATTTTAATGAAACATAAAATAAAAAGTTTCAAGTCGCCCTTCCCTAATTAATATTGATCGACCCTGACTGAAAGCTATTATCGAGAAAGTGGCTGTCGTGTGCCGTTATTTTGCAGAAAAGTCAACTCAAACACATTAGCTTATTTCAACTTGTCCGCAGCGGAGGTTTAACTTGGACCGGGGAAAGAGCATAGCTGCATAGCCATGGTTGTTTGGTGAAACAGCATAACCATAGCCGAAGTTGAAAGATTTAATGGAGAAAGCGGCCGTCTTGTAACGTTATTTTGCAGTAAAGTCAACTCAAACACAGCATTTTATATTAACTTGTCCGGAGGGTTAACTTGGGCCGAGGAAACAGCATAGCAACGAAATAGCATAGGCCATAGACCAGCTTGTCTCTGTGATCGTTATCGTAATATTTCCCTGGGTTCCAGGAGTCCGTTCTCTGAGTAACCAGGGCAAACGGTCGTTAAAGTACTTTTAAAACATGTCGTTCTATCTTATTTTTAATATGACTGCTCGTTTGTGTCTGAACCAATTATCATCTGTAGGTACAAATCCAAATGCGACACGATAGACCTTAAACCGGCACGTGGTGATCGCCATTTTGAACATTGCGCAATGCTACTCAAAAATATATTTCATGCAGATTTCAAAGTGAATCGCGGCCACAGCATACATCATACCATTATTGATGCTCTATAATATTTGTGAAATATATACTTTTGGTTTCATATTTTCTAATACCCCAAGATCGTCCAAATACTATCCTAATTTATTACAAAATATTGGGTGCGGAATCTACAATTTTCAAAATGGCAGCCTTTATGGGTTAGCCTGAGTTCAATATTTTGAAGAGGTAGTATCCAAAATATATGAGTGATAAGTGTTAAGGGAAAGTTAATTTGTCGAATGAATGTAAAGTACAATATGTAATGGGACTTTTTCAGAGTGAGCATTACTTGAAAATGTAAATACAACTCGGTACAATTACCAGCAGTATGAAGCGGTGGGCCCCAGAATAGGGATTTTGTATACCAGACACTGAAGTCGCCCTCAGGCTATGTAGCACCGCTTTTCAGACCTGCCACGCCCCCCCCCCCCCCCCCATTGAGTGTGAAGGATGGAGCATCGGGGAGAAGATTGCCCCGATAGTGATTACAGGTCCGAAATTACCGGCGGATATTTATGTAAGTGGTAACAAATACGTTCAAACAGCAACTAAAGAGTACAATATGTACGAGCGAGAGCGAGAGCGAGAGTTGTCGACTCGCTGAGGTTTCTCCTCCATGACGAAAATTATACGAAGCCATGGACTACTCAAAATATTCTTGCTTCACTCCTTGTAAGAGATTTCTGAGTGAGCCAAACTATATTTTTACTTATGTAGGCGTATCCAATATGACCCCCGAAGAGCCGGGGTGACAATGTCAGCTTGCCCGGTGTCCCGCTTCGCTCGTCGGTGGTACCAACATTTTATTATGATGAGGCAAGTACATGCTTGGGCTCGGGTGGAGTTGAGTTTATTTTTTTGTGGTGTTACTTATATTGAGCCATGGATTAGTCAACTTATTCTTGCAATTCTCGTTAGAGCATTTTTGTGTGAGCAGTGCTATGCTTTACTTCCAACAATGTGTCTAATATGTCGCCACTGTCATGCCGTGCGGTGGGTCGGATGGTTGCGTCCTGCTGGCTGCACCCTGCATCCTCTTTTAGGTAGGATGTTTTGCGCGAGGCATCATGGTAGCTGGGCTGGCAATGCTAGCGTGCTCACCGACCGCTTTGCTCAGGAATGGCACAAGTTAATTATTATATACATCCTATTCAAAAGTCCCTGCCATATTTGGAACACAACTGACCTTTGCTGACAGAAACCAGAATGAGGCTGTGGTGGACACCAATTCAAGTCCCTAAGTATTCACTTACATATTCAATTTGCTTACTTTGCTATCTCATATCTATTATTAAAAACACTTTTGAACTTAACCATTGTGTCACTCTGTTAGGAAAACTCTAGGACTACAACATAAGGGGAAAAATCTTCACTGTTTTGAGTTTTCTTAATTGCCACAGATATACATCTCACTGCAATTATGAAGCCCTGTACAGCTGGACCCAAAGCCACAATAAGTGAGTTGACTCTCTATACATTCTAGGAATTTCCAGCAGCAGCAACAGTTTAATAAATAGGTTTTTAAGGATATGTAATTAGCTGTCACAGGCATATTTATTCTCAAGCTCAGCTGACTTATTAATGGAGAAAACTGATGAGTGCAGACCTACTTTGTTTCTAATCAGGACTTTAAAAATTCCCGATAAAACGTGAGTATTGAACCATGTTGTTGTTGTTTTTATTTGTTTCTGTTAGGTGGGGTTTTTTTTGTTTTGTTTTTGTTTTTTGTTTCTTATTTTTTTATTTTGATGTCCCAGGTAGTACAAATTGCACACCCAAATGAATGACTGATTCTAAAATATGAATTCAACACACTATGTTTTGTAATAAGACGATATAAAATATGCAGCCATGAAAACTTATTTCATATTAACAGACTACATCACAGTAACTTTTGCAGCAATGGATCTAACACCGAAGACCTTTCTTCCCTCACTCTTGTAGTCCTAGAGTTTTTCTAAGAGGATAACACATATATGCTAGAAAAGTAAGCAAATTTAATATGTAAGGGCATGGGGATTTGATTTAGTTTCCACCCCAGCCATTCTGGTTTCTGCCACCAGAGGGTAGTAGTGTTCCAAATATCGGAGAGACTTTTGAATAGAGTAAAATATTATTATTATAATTATTATTATTATTATTATTATTATTATTATTATCATTATTATTATTATTATTATTATTATTATTATTATTATTATTATTATTATTATGCATGTTAAATTATTTGGTGTCTCTTAAATGTATATTTTGTGTGTGGAGTATCATTTATTTAGATACACCTTGCAGCAACTTGTTTTATGTAATATGATTTTGATGCACTTCTATTATGTTATCTCCATTCGCAGTTTTTTGAAGTGTTGTTATTTGTTTCGTTTCATTAACACAGAACTCAAAATTTAATGCACAGTGATTCGATTAAATGTGCAGGTACTCAATACAAAAGGTTCTGACATTGGCGCAGTACCCAGGCAAGGCCACGCTTTTACCACGGCTATTTAAACAGGTGTAATTTCCTACATTCTTGTTATCACCAAATTGCTCATTACAAATTTTTATGTCTGTGTGCCAACACGGACATATTGTTTTTCTTTCTTTCTTTCCTTCTTTCTTTCTTTCTTTCTTTCTTTCTTTCTTTCTTTCTTTCTTTCTTTCTTTCTTTCTTTCTTTCTTTCTTTCTTTCTTTCTTTCTTTCTGTCTGTCTGTCTGTCTTTCTTTCTTTCTTTCCTTACAGGCAAATTTGTCCGACATTACGTTTGAAAAGTATTACACGTAAAAACTCCAAACATGGCACAATTATACTTCCATAGATGAAGTCTCGCCTTTTTATAATGAGAGGTCATGCTTTTCAAAATTATGCAAACGAGGGCTAATATAACTTTTAAATCTTCAATATCTTATATACTATAGTAGATGTGGTTCCAAGTCTATTGGAGTTCGATCATAGCAGGGCAAAGGTAATTCTCAAATATCAAGGTCATGTCAAGTTCAAAGGTCATGTAAAGGTCAAAGGCCAATTTTAGGTCAAAATGTCAGTTTTAAGGTCAAAGTTCACTTCGCGCAGAGGTCATCTCAAGGTTAAAGGTCAATTCAAGGTCAAAGGCCATTTTCAAAATGGCTTTCTTCTGGCCATAACTTGGTCAATTTTTATCCAATTTTGACCATGTTTGGCTCAAATTGTAGCTGTTGTAAAATTGTACATTTTGAAACTCACATGTGACCTCTAAAGGTCAAAAGTCAATGTCATTTGGACCTTTGCAAATTTCAGCCAGCCATAACTCGGCCAATTTCCAACCAATTCTATTCATGTTGGACTTAAATTGAGGGTATTGTAACACTGTAAATTTTTGGAATGCACATGAGACCTGTAAAAGGTGAAGGTCATTTGGACTTTGACATTTTCATCCAGCCATAAGCTTAATGGAATGTGAAGTACCAAAGGCGTTGCCCCCTGAGGTTCTCCAAAACCACTGAGAAATTGCGCCCCCCATCAGATATCCCGGCCCACACCATGGCTGCCACCATTACCCTGAAGCTAGCACCCAAAACTGTCACGCACTAAAACCTGACCGGCTGTAAGCCATCCTGAGATAACAATGCAAAATGTGGCAATACGGTTTGAAAACGGAACGCCACATTCCTGGTTCACCTCAGATCTTACGAAGATTATCATTGTCATTATTTGACACATAAAGCATTGCGAGAATCATGGTGTTGAGCACAATAATGAGTCCGAAAAAGGGTTAATCGGCAAATGTTTATGGCCGGCTAGCACATCAAACCAAAATATTCATACATTTATGTATACCCAAAACTTGTCAATCGACTCAGGCAAACTTGCTGGAAGCAGATATTTTTTTACTTATAAAGCGTTGTGAGAATCTGGGTGTTGAGTAAAATGAGTTCAGAAAGGGTTAATTGTCAGTTGTTTATAGCCGGCTGGCATATCATGACAAGATATTCATATATACTATATGTGTATATCCAATTCTTGTGATTCAGCTCTGGCAAACACGATCGGAGCAGTCATTATTTGACTATTAACGCAATTTCAGAATCCGAATTTTGGTTACAATAATTTAATCAAAAATGAGTTTAATCGGCTACTGTTTACGGCCGGCTGGCATAGCATGACAGGCTATGCATATATACTACACATGTACACCCAGTACTTATCAATCGGCTCAGACAAATATTGCGGAAGCAGTCATTGGTTTAAACATATTTTATTTGTAAACATAATTGGCTGACAGGCTCACCAACAGGACAACATAAAACAGAAACATTGTGTACACCAGTACAAGGATAGGCGACATACAGGACCGACAATAAGAACGAAAGGAACGGGAACGATGATGATGAGTGAGCATTGTTAAAATACTGGTACTTATACTATTTACAGACTTAAATTCAAGTTATAATTTGAATCTTTCAGAAAGATACTTGTGAACGGCCTTGAATATCGATTCGTTTTGTCTTGTAATAATTTCGCTTCCTTTGATTCTAAATATAAGAGTTTTCAGGTTAAAAGTACCCAATGTGGCTATTTTACGTTATGGGGCGTTTTTTAATATATAACATATGTGTTGCATTCAAAGAAAAAGTGGTGAACAGTGTCTCGACTTGCTCTACAAGAGCACGATGGAAATTCAACAACTCCAATTTTGTACAGATCATTATTCAGCTGAGTGCAGCCCATTCTCATTCTAGAGTGACTTACTGCATATTTCCTTTCTCCTTAACAGTACAGTATGTTGCATTTTGGTTTAGCTCTGTTTAGTTCCCGTTTAAATTCGTCAAATGCTCAATGGTCCTAGCTGTTCGGGATAACAAATTCCACTCACGAATGGCTGATGGGGAAAAAGAGTTGTAAAGTATGGCTTTCTTGGCATCAATAATTATAATTTTTTGGTCCGTTCTGAAACTGTTACTGGTAATAGTCTTGAAAGATACACTAGGGCTAATCCATTGATAAATTTGAATAGAAGTACCAATTTTTGTTTCCTTCTACGCTCAAATAATTTTTCCCAGCCTGTCTCTTTATAGATTTGTTGTAGATTCGTATGGGCAAATGCCCCTGTCACAACCCGGGCTGCCGACAGCTGAACAGATTCAAGTCTGTCCTTGTCCAGCTTCGTGCATCCATACCAGACCACAATGGCGTACTCCAGTCAAGGAAGTACAAATGAAAAATACAGAGATTCGAGAGATTCGAGATATTTTCTGTTTAACTTATACTGCAGGCGCTTCAAAACACCAACTAGTTTTTTTGGTTTTTTTTTGGTTTTGCATATGACATGACTGAGGTGTACTGACCATCAAGGATTAGCAGAAAACCAAAGCCCAAGATGTTTGTGCACCCCTACATTTTCAAGAGTCTTGTAATTGAAAGACAAGTTGGGATGGTCTTCAGGAACATTTTTCTTGCTTAGTATCAAGGATTTTGTCTTATTAGGCTTGAAAGAAATGAGCCATTGATCTGACCAACGTGATATTGACTCAAGGTCCTGATTTAGGTCCCCAGATGCCTCTGTTGGATTATCAACTGTGATGAAAAGTTTCTTGGCGTCAGCGAAGAAGCCAATTTCAGATCTAACTGTCTCTACAATATCGTTTACATATAAAAGAAACAGGCGAGGCCCCAAAACGGAGCCCTGTGAGACCCCCGCTCCGATTCTCCCCCAAGATGAGGCCTGCCCTGGATGGCTACCCATTGTTTTTCTTTCTTTTAGATAATCTTCTTACCATGAAATAAGTGGGCCACAGATGCCTGCGTTTTTTAATTTGTGTATCAACCCTGGATGATACACTCTGTGAAAGGCTTTGGTAATGCCACAAAAAAAAACAAAAAACAAAAAACAAAAAACAAACAAAAAAAAACCAAAAAAAACCCAAAAAAAACAAAAAAACAAAAACAAAAAAAAACAAAAAACAAAAAACAAAAAAAAAAAAAACAAAAAAAAAAAAAAAACAAAAAAAAAAAAAAAAACAAAAAAAAAAAAAAAACAAACCCTCACGTCCTTTTGGGGAAGTTGAAGATGTGCTTAAAAACTGCACGTTCAAACACTTTACCTAGACAGCTTAATAAAGAAATAGATCGGTAATTATTATACAGTTCTGGTGCACCACCTTTGTGGACTGGTATTACATGTGCTTTCTTCCAATCGGTTGGAAACTGACCGTTCGAAATAGAAAAGGTTTAATAATTTAGTAAGGGAAGGGGTAATGCTTGGGGCTGCCTCTTTTAACAACGAAGGACTAATTGCATCTGGTCCACATGCTTTATCCGTGTCTAAAGATTTTAAAATATCTTGGAGACTATCTTCATCTTAAACAATAGTTGTAAGCGTATTAAGCGAATCTTGAACATCGTTAGGTAGAGTAAAAGATGAGGAGTGTACTTCAAAGGCTTCAGCCTTAGAATTACTATCAGACAAGACCAAATTGTTTGATAGTATAGAAGGAAATGATATATTAGAATTACCAGACATAAAGTATTTAACCGTCTTCAATCATTTTTTGCCTTTGAACTGGCCACCATTTACAAGATTACATTGTTTTTTATGGTAATCATATTCGGCTTTCCTTAAGTCGCTAATATATCGATTACGTAAGTCACGGAAGTACTTTCAAAGGTGGGCGTTTTTGTTTGAGGCCTTCACCTTCTTATGAATTCTGTGGACTTTACGCCTTTGACATCGTAATTTTGATGCATACCAAGGAGAGTTATCTTGCCTTATCTGGACATTTCTGTTCGGTATACAAAGTTGAGCAACATTTATAAATTTATTAGTCCATGCAAGAAGACATGCCACGTCAATGTCTGGAGAATCGAAGCAAGCGTCCCGATTAATCTGAGCTAATTTTTCTCTGAAATAGTCACAATTAGCTTTTGAATACTGCCATATAAGCCTTTCATATGACCTATCCGCAGTAACTCGGAATAGTAAATTTGCAGAGACAGTACAATGGTCGTTTGGCACGACTGGAGTTAAAACAGATGTGCCTCGAACAAACTGAGGTACGTTGTTTATAATCTGACACGTTGATGTATGTTCCGTTATCCTTGTGGGCTCATAAATATGAATAGTAAGGTTGTTGAGCTGACTTAAATTAAACAAATGTTTCCCATGATCAGTTCTAGGATCTGCGTTCAAATCACCCACGATTATCATATTATTGGAGGTATTGGCTTGGTCCACGTTGGCCTGAAGATCATCCCAAAATTTCACACCCAAGTCGGGGGGTCAGTAAACAACTGATAATAAGAATTTGTTATTATGGATGCGGATTTCCACATACAAAATTTCGAGAGCAAAGTTCTCTAGGTCGTTGCGCCTTTTTACAACCAATGCCCGAGATGCATACAGGGCAACTTCACCACCAAAGACACCAGCACGGTCTCGACGGATGATCGGGTGAAACCCCGGAAGAGTAATGTTGTTACTATCCTTGTGCAATGAAAAAAAAGTTTCCGAAAGTGCTATTAGGTCATGTGACTGCGGTAACGGTGTTTTAATGCATAGAAGTTTGTCTTGCGAAAGACTACGCATGTTTGCATGACACATATTTAGGTCCCCTGGTCCAGATGAGAATGTAGGGCCTGGGTTTGGATGAACATCCCTGGCCAGCAGTGACAATAAGAAATGTACAAAAATGAGACTGTCTGTACATTTTTCAAGAAAACGGTGGCAATGAAATATATGAATGACTTGTCGAAAAGTCAAGCTTTCACTACGTTTGTTACGTTGATCCCATTCGGTTACAAGTTCCACAAGAAATATAATTAACAAGAATATGTATGTACTAGACAGTAAGATATTGAGATGTGCTAATCGTAAATCATATGAATCGCATAACAGAAATATATAAAACTCTATACCGAACTCGAATAGCTGATTATATCCCATATATAATAATAAAAATACCATACTGATTGCCGACTTCAGGGATGTTAGAACAGTTGTTGTATTCCGAACTACTAAGAAGGCACCATGTTTGTATATTACAGTAAGTATTTTCCAAAGTTTGGAGAATGGTTGCATAACCACAAGCATAGACCTCAGTAATGCAGAAATGACAATAGGATGGTCAAATTCCATGTTTCCTTTTCACCATAACCTGAGTACGTATAGTTAATGAATATTACATCCTTGAATAATTTATCTAGAGTAATAATAATAAATATTGACGTTCTTCGTATCTTTGAATACAGGGTTAAAGTTTTTGCTCACATACCGCTGGGATCCAGTAAATGCATATATATTGATAGCAGATATGAGAGAAAGTACACATCAGCACTAAAATGCCATGTATAAAATACATGACATAAATGGTTGCAGAGAATTATCTACAACTCCGTAGACAGCATTTGAATACTAAAAAAGAAAGAAATAAGAAGAAAGAACCCAGGTTAACAAAATCACATCTCATCGCGAGATACTTAATATATTGTATAATAGAAGAAAGGAAACTACCTGGGTAAAAACTCCAGATGTGTGCATGTTCTAACCGAACCGAGGCACATACACTTGATATACGTTACTTTTTAAATTCGTCTTTGCATATAATTGTGATTTAAATAATGTGATATGCCATCCAGATGGATATAAATATTGTCAACATTAAATAATATGGCATACAAGTACTTCTTGAATAGGGCCGATACATTTGTCTTGCCTGTTGGTATGTCATGGTCAAAAAGGCGTACATCCCACGGGCAATTTTAGGTTACCGTATCGTATAAGATTTACGTTCTTATTGGACAAAACTGCAGCTCGGTTGAAATGAGAGTAAGCGATACCATAACATAGGTTTCAGGGTACGTGAGAAAATGAAGTCTAATTATAATGATAGTCATAAGCAGTCATTGTGTCATTTATAACGCTTTGTGAGAATATTGGCGTTGAGTACAACAATGAGTACGAAAGAAGTTAGTCGGTAAATGTTTATGGCTAACTGGCATATCATGACGAGATGTTCATATAAACTCTATATGTACAGCGAGTACCTGTCAATTGGCTCAGGCAAACATGCTGGGAGCAGGAATTATTTGATTTATAAAGCATTGTGACAATATGGGTGTCGAGGACAGTAGAGAGTACAGAAGGGGTTAACCTGCAACTCTTTATGGCCGCCTGCCATTTCATGACAAGATGTTTATATATACTATATCTGTATACCCGGTACTTGTCAATAGACTCAGGCAAATATACTGAGATCAGGCATCATTCAACTCATAAAGCATTGTGAGAATATGGGTGTTGAGGACAATATTGAGTCCGAAAAGGGTTAATCGGCAACTGTTTATGGTCGGCTGGTTTTAATTATGCAAGATATTTATATGTACTATATATGTATACCCAGTACCAGTCAATCGGCTACGGCAAATATACTGGGGGGCAGTCATTTTTGACCATTAAAGCATTGTGGGAATCAGGGTGTTCAGTACAATAGTAAGTCCCAACAGGGTTAATCGCAAATGTTTATGGCCACCTCGTATATCATGACAACATATTCATATATGCTATATACACTCGGTCAAAATAGCTTGGAAGCTAATGTTACTTCGTTGTTGAAAAAAAAAAAGCCCTGAGTATAATTTGTATATACGTATACCCATTACTTGTCAATCGGCTGAGGCAAACATGCTGGGAGCAGTCATTATTTGACTTGTAAAGCATTTTGAGAATCTGAGTGTTGAGGGCAATAGTGAGTCTGAAAAGGTTTAATCGGCAACTGTTTCTGGCCGACCGGCATATCATGAAAAGATATTCATATTTACTATATACGCATACCCAGTACTTTTCAATCGACTCAGGTTAACATGCTGGGATCAGTCATTATTTAAATTATAAAGCATTGTGGAAATCTGGGTGTTGAAGGCAATAATGGGTCCGAAAAGGGTTAACTGACAAGTGTTTATGGCCGGCTGGCATATCATACCAAAATTTTCATATATACTATATGTGTATAGCCAGTACTTGTCAATCGATCCAAGCAAACATGACGGGAATAGTCTTTATTTGATTTATAAAGTATTGTGAGAATATGGGTGTTTAGTACAATAATAAATCCGAAAAGGGTTAATCGGCAGCTGTTTATGGCCGGCTGGCATCTCTCGAAAAGCTATTTCTCACATGCACCCCCTAATGCTAAATTGTCTGGTAGGCCCTACTGTCTTGTGTTGGAGGTACATGTTGGTATTTTCTTTAACCTGTTTCTAAACTTAATATCCATAAATTGATCAATTATCAGTCACTTATCACCTCTTCAGTGACAACACATGTTTATATTTATGTAATCGTGTCTATGGATCTCTAGATCTTGTCATGATATTCCAGCCGGCCATAAACAGTTGCCGATTGACAATTTTCAGACTTATTATTGTCATCAACAACTGAATCTCCAAGAGCGTTGTAAGTCAAATAATGACTCTTCCCAGAATGACCGGTACCTGCGACTGTCACATAGCTTCGGACAAGGCCGGTTGTGCCTGTTCAGGAGCTATTCCAGCGTCATATGGTCTCTTGGTATGATATCCAGCACCATGCAGCCAATTCCTAACTGTTTGGTCCGAAAAGGTCTACCTCATGGACCTCTCAGTTGGTGAAGCTCAGCACGCAACTGATCAGCACTTTTTTTTCGATCCTACTGGCCTGGGTACAAAATATTGTAACGATCCTCTGTGTGACATGTGACCTGTGGTCGACCTGGTTTTGGCCTGCTTGCTGCAGTTCCGGTTTCACGGAATTTTGCGTGTGTAACTTGCATATACGATGTAACAGCATGGCTGACATTCAACATTTCAGTGCCTCAGCCTGGCATCACCAATCTGTAGATGGCCTATAGCAACCCGGCTTTGTTCTGTGGACATTTTCGACATTTTTTACAGGTTAACTGTTTTTGCTGCTTTGAAACAATACGTCACCTAGCCCACTTAGGTTGTCTTCCCCAGAATATCATTGAGATGTGGCACACCCCCCCCCCCTTTTTTTTTTTTTTTGCCAGACTTCTATTCCTGAGAGGCCAGTATGCACATAAAATATTGTGCCATTTTTGGGACACCGACTCCCCTCATTAAGCTTGTAAATGTAAAGAATTTCCTGAAGTAAACACCTGTTACGTAACCCCAGAGAAAACATAGGGCTACATTTGTGGCTAAAACTCTTGGTTACATATTAGTTGAGAAGAATTTTATAAGCCCCAGGTAATGTATTTATAGTTACGAGTATATTAGATTTCGTGCAAAATTGCGTTTGACGGTTTCAGTAAATCTAAAAAGGGGATGGTTCACAAATGCTGGAATGAACGAGACTGGGTGTGGTGACGCAACTATAAAGTTTAACGCAATACAGTCGTACGTGGCTCACAGTACCTAAACAAAAAGTCTTTTTTGGAAAAAGTGCATGTGTATTACAATCACTTAATTTTAACAACTGCGCTCAGTACAACTTTTCCTAATCCGGTGTTATTCAAAATTAAAAAGAAAACAAATTTGAAGCATCGCCTTCTTAACGTGTTAAATGTGAAATAACAGAACAAAGTAACACAAAAACAAACCAAAACAAAAAAAAAGAAAAAAAAAAAAAAACAAAAACAAAAACAAAAAAAACAAAAACAACAAAAAAACAAAAACAAAAAAAGAAAAAATCTTCCCAAAAATTGCCAAAAAAAAAAAAAAAAGTTTAACATTGAGAAAATCCATGTACCAAATTTAACTGTTGTGGTGCCCTTTTCAGTTGCAGGTTACAAGGCGAGTAAAACCGAAAAAAAACAAACTCAAGGTCTGGATAACTCTAGTAAACTTGCTGAACCACAGAAATGCAACTGGGGCTCTCTTACTTAGAGCCTTTGTAATGTAAAAACTATAGTGAGCACGTGCAAGGTGCATATGTAACCCATCATGCGTCGCAGCTCTCTTTTTCTATTACACTTCATACTTGACTCCCTTGGCTTTTTCAGTGATGCGGCCGATATACATATTTTCAGTGGAAAGGGGAAAACGCTTGTATCAGTAGAATACTGTGTACAATGTGACTTAAACCATCCACTCTAGGTCTGCATACGGAACACACATGCGTTATTGGACAGAAGAGACAGTAAAGTTGGAAAACTAGAGAAATCCCCACACTTATCAACCGCATATATCAATTACTCACCTTTTAAGATCAACAAAATTGTGTAGAATGAGGCAACACAGTGCGGATTACTAGGATTATTACTGTATTAGAATTATTAATATAAGCAATACCACTGAGTCCTCAGTCCTTGCGCTGTCTGAAGAGTTTTCAGACAACGGGGGGGGGGGGGGGGGAGCTCTTCTCATGTGATAGTGCAGCATCATTGCCTAAGACGCCCACAAATATGGAACTGACTCGGTTTCTGACTGGCATTTCCTCTCTCGCGAACAGTTTTATTTATAAGCAAGTACACTGACTCACTTAGACGTCACCAAACAAGGCAACCATGATATGTTTTGTTTTCTTATATATCCAGCAACCTTTGAGGCCACATAATCACTTTAATATTGTCACTATTTTGATTTGCAAAAAATAATTTCATACATAAAATAAAATAGCACACTGCATTCGTCAATCCATAACATATTCATTTTAAAGCTAATCGGAACACACGCTTTCGATAGTCTCGCCCAGGGCCAAACAATCAATGTACTTAACACTTCATATAATTATGCGTTCAGGAACATGCCACTTTCATTGTCTATTTTGTGAAATATTCATCACTGTAAACTTGCACAACAGCAGTTTGTCTTTTTGTTGCCTGTAAATGAGAACAACGTTTTCCTGAATGCCATTACAATCATTCTTAAAATTTCATATTATCCCAAATGTACATCTTTTACTTTCTCCGTTACAAAAATTGCTCCGTAAAATTGTGTACGATGAAAACATATCACAGTGACAGTATGTCTCTATGCACAGCGTGATCATAAAGAAAAAGCTTATCATCATCATCATCATCATCATCATCATCATCATCATCATCATCATCATCATCATCATCATCATCATCATCATCATCATCATCATCATCATCATCATTGTGAATTGAAGAGCAAAATCTTTTGTGGTCAAGGTTATCTAACTGTGAGGTTGTAAGTTTAAATTTTAAAGTTCAAAATTCTGAGGTCACTGACAAGAACGGGAAAACAGTTGGTATTGTTAAATACCACGGGTTGCTCTGCTATAACACACAACTAATTGCATGTATTTAAGTGTCACTTCTAATCGAATTTGGAGAGATTTTTTAAATAACGTATATCCCTAGAATTATTCACAAATCAGACTTATCGTACATATGCGACCCAGTTAGTAGGTATGTTACATGCGAACTGGGCGGTAGCCCCCTTTGGCGAAAAAAAGTTATCCTACTTTGAACATGACATTTATTTATCGTCGGTTGAAAATAGCATAAAATCCAAGTTCGACTTGGTTTCTAATCTATGCATGTGTGACATTAATTAATTTGTGAACTATTTCCTAATTGGGCAACAAAAGCGTAAAGAAATGTATACTTACGGCGATAGATACCATGAAAGTTGATACATTGGTACTTGATTTTGGGGGGTCAAAAAGAGTCAGACAAGGATGCAGACGCTGTGTGGAAAGCGGGCAGGTTATATGTCACTGCCGCGGAAGATGATACTAATCAGATTCTAGCGTCAATGACAGCGTAGCATGACTTCTACGGGTTCACGGGATCCGCATGACAGGCTATCCCAAGAATGTAGGCCAGTGCGGTATGTTTTCTCCACCTACAACAAAATATATGCAAGTCACGTAATAGTAGAGTTTATCTTCATCTGTAATAATAACGAATGGTATAAGGAGTTTAGAGCCCCAGGGTTTGGATTCTTAACAGTCATGGAATCCAGGATTTATATCTTCAGATAATTAATTACACACATTTAATGAACTTGTACAGCCTGTTTAGACTATGATTTCTGGATGTATCAAGGCTGCAGCTTTTCTTACAATTGTTAAGTGTTTAAGTAAAATAAAAACTGTCACACTGACTTGGATACATAATATAACTTGACCCAGTATGGCAAAGCATCCTCATGCAGAGTTCAAATGCATGCAATTTATCCCATGCGCAGGCATCATGCCCAAATGATAGCGACATAATACCCAAAACATCAAAGTGGTGTGTAGGGGTCTTCTTTACGATTCAACGATTCTGTTTTTCCTATAGTTCTTTATTTCTTCCCTTACTTTTATTCTTTTTATTTCTGTGTGCCAACACAGACGTTCGGTTTTTCCTACAGTTCTTTCTTTCTTTTTTACTACCAGATATTGTTTGCCGGTTTTCTCGAACACTATTACACTCAGAAACTTCAAACTTATCACGATTACAGGTCTATACATGAATGTGTGCCTTTTTATGAAGAGGAGAAAATATGTTAAAGATTATGCAAATATGGGTCATTGGAAATTTTAAACCTTGAATATCTACAAAAACTGTTATAGTTGCAGGTAACCAATCCAACTTCAATTTATAAGATTGTAACTTTGCACATTTCTGTAATGTACATGTGACCTCTAAAGGTCAACGGTCAAGATTATTTGCGCCTTTCAAATCATTACCTAGCCATAACTCTGTCCATTTTCATCCAATTTTGACCATGTTGGACCGAAATTGTAGGTATTGCAACACTTCACATTTTTGTTATAACATGTAACTTTTAAAGGTCAAAGGTCAAGGGGCTCTAAAGCTTTGAAATTTTCATCCAGCCATAATTCTGTCAATTTTAACCCAATTTTGATCATGTTGTACCCAAATTGTAGGTCCTGCAACACTGTATATTTTTGTAATGAACGCGTAACCTCTAACGGACAAAGGTCAAGGTCATTTGGACCTTTGAAAGTCGCATCTAGCCATAACTCTGTCAATTTTTAACCGATTTGGTTCATGCTGGGCTTAAATTGTAGATATTGTAACACTGTATATTTTTGTAATGAACATCTGACCTCAAAAGGTCAAAGCTTAAGGTCATTTGGACCTTTGGAAGTTTCATCCAGCCATAACTTGGTCAATTTTATGAAATTTTAATGTGGACTCAACTTGTAGGTATTGCAACACTGCATATATTTTAATGGTATGTGACCTCGAAAAGTCAAAGTTCAATACAATTTGGACCTTTGAAAGCTTCATCTAACTATAACTTGGTCATTTTACCTATAATTTTAATCATGTTGGACTGTACCTATAAGTATTGCAATGCTGCACATTTTTATAATCACATGTAACCTTTTAAATTCAAAAGTAAAGGTTATTTGGCCCTTTAAAAATTTTATCTAGCCATAACTTGGTAAATTTTTATACAATTTTAGTTGCGAGGGCTCGAAATGGTAGATATTGCAACACTGCACATTTTTTGATTTAAATGTTATATCTAGAGGTCAAAAGTCAAGGTCATTTGGACCTTTGAAATGTTCATCTTGCTATATTTACAGCTTTTGAAGGCACACAGATTTGCTTTGTAGCAAATCTTCTTTTCTAGTTGACATCTGTCTTTTGTACTACTAAATTTTGTTCTCCAGTTTTTTTAACACTATTACACTCAGAATGTTCAAACTTGGCATAGTCTATGCATGAATTTGTGCCTTTTAATGAAGAGGAGAAAAAATGTTAAAGATTATGCAGATTAGAGGTATTTGAAATTTTGAATCTTAAATATCTCCTTAACTTTAAGACGTACAGATAGTCCATCAACTTTAATTCAAAGGTTTGTAACACTGCACATTTTTGTAATTTACATGTGACTTCTAAAGGTCAGAGGTCAAGGTCATTTGGCCATTTGAAATTTTCTTCTAGCTTTAACTCGATCAATTTTCATACGGGTTTGACAATATTGGGATCAAAATGTCGATGTTGTGACACTGCATATTTTTGTACTTCGCACGTAACCTCTAAAGGTCAAAGGTCAAGATCATGTGGACCTTTGAATGTTTCATATAGCCATAACTTGGTCAATTTTCAACTTATTATAATAATGATGAACTCGTATTGTAGGTGTGCAACACCGCTCAATTTCATAAGTTACATGTGACTTCTAAAAGTCAAAGGTCAAGGTCATGTGGACCTTTGAAAGTTTCATTTAGCCATACCTTGGTCAATTTCCATCTGATTTGGTTCATGATGAACTCATATTGTATTGAAGGTATTGTAACACTGCCCAACTTTGCAATCTACATGTGACCTCGATAAGTGAAAAGTCAAGTTCATTTGGGTCTTTGAAAGTTTCATCTAGCCATACGTGGACAATTTTCATCTGATTAAGTTCAAGTTTGACGTAAACTTTAAATATTCTAACACTACATATTTGTAATTTACATATGACCTCTAAAGGTCATTTGTACCTTCGAATGTTTCATCTAGCTTTAAAATGGTCAATTTTATCCAATTTTAATCACGTTGAATTTTATTGTAGGTATTGCAACGTTGCACATTTTTGTAATATACATGTGACCTCTAAAGGTCAAAGGTCAAAGTCATATGGGCCTTTTAAATTTTCATCTAGCCATGACTGGGTCAAGTTTTATTCAAGTTTAGTAATGCCGGGCTCAAATTAAATATTGCAATACTGCACATTTTTGTAATGTGTATGCGACCTCTTAAGATCAGAGATCAAGGTCATTTGGACTTTGAAATTTTCAACTTGGTATATTTAGAACTTTTGAAGAAACACACAAATTTGCGTTGAAGCCAATCTTCCTTTTTTGTTTATGGTTCTTTTTCAGCTTCCGCACAACCCGGAGGAAAACGGCACATGTTAGGTGAGGTTGTAACGTGTGAATACACTTGTTTATCATACTCTTTTGGTCAACGAATTATAATGTTATTACATTTAAATATACTTTTTTTTATCATACACTGGCCTTTGAATCAACAAATCCTCACATTGACGATACATTAGGATTAGGAATTTTGTTCTTGATGTTTAATGGAATTTTGGATTCGCCTTTTCAATAGATCTTTCACGTTTGGGGAATAGTATTTTGTTAAATTCTCAATTCACGGATGACTACGAAACTTTAACTTTTCACCATATTAGTCGTGTCGTCCTCTCCTAGCTCAAGGGAAGTATAGACCCATATGTTTTACATGGATTGCCAAACAGGTCAAACATATATATTTCGCTCTTCATGACACATCTGTCGGCGTGTACTTTCGTACCTAATTTGAGGTGGAAGAAACCACGCATAAAGTGGCAGGAATTCTTTGCACTTGCTTCTCTGGCTGGGAAACAAAAAGTATTGAACAAACAGAGACACATGCATGTATTATTCTAATTATCCTTTTCCCTTTATTCCGACATCCTATTCCAAAGATGTCATATAATTGAAATGGGTCCAGGTAATTCAATAAAACTTTTGGAAATGGTCCAAATATTAAATCCGGAAAATTTAATGTATACAAAATTAAAACTAACTATAAACGTACGGATCAGGAATACTTTAGTTCCTAAAATTTATTTTTTTATGACGTTCAAGCATTTCAAGGCAATATTTTCTACCAAAGATCCTAGTCAGCATCATCCGCTATTTGGGTTTCTGAATGAAATCTGATAGGCGAGTAGGACTTGACAGATGGATCATTACAGAACAAATATCCACTTCGTGTCCGCATATACATCCTGTCTGAAATCCTCCCCTATTTTTCCTTGCATTTGTTGTATGGTGTTGCATTGTATTGTACGTGCTTAGTGTGTGCATTTATGTTGTCTATGTCTAATATTTGACAGATTGCTAACTAAAGCATTGAAGCGCAGGCAATAAAGGGTCATTTCACTTCATCCAGAGTTAAGGTGCGCGCGTTTGTTTTGCGACCTTCCTTTCCCTCTGTTCACGTGTGGGCTGTATCATTGAGTCATGCACGGGTAGATCCTACCCCCAAGGGACCTCCCCACGCTCTGTAATCTTGCGGTTAGCAAGCTTACAGAGCGTGGGGAGGTCCCTTGGGATCAATCCTAGTTTCAGGATAGCTGGGCCAATGCTTTATTTACATTACTTAGTCCTGTATATATATATATATATATATATATATATATATATATATATATATATATATGTATATATAGTTATGTCTTGGGTGGTTTATCGGCAGTTGAAAAATGCCCATAAACCATGTTTGCCTTAAATTCAATGCGCTACCTAGGGGGTTTCAGAAACGTACGAATTAGCAAATATGCCCAGATATTATGGGAAGCTATAAATGCCCAGAAATTGTGGATATATATATATATATATATATATATATATATATATATATATATATATATATATATATATATATATATATATATATATATATATATATATATATATATATATATTGTGGCCACGGAACGGCCGGGTCTCGAACCAGCAGCCTTTGGCACCATTCACCGCGCCGAAAATTGGTGATGCACATATGAACAGCACCATATCCACAGTACTAAAAACAGTGGTTCAATGGAGGTCGGTATGCGTGAATGTCACAATCGACACGGCGCAGTTCACGGTATTTAGTCCAGTACAAGTACTGTATTCGCAGTTGTCCTAGGTCGGAGACTGTTCGCCAACATCAAAGGAGAACCGAAAATATTCGTTTTGTGACCCGGAGCGGCGGAGTCTCGAAAGAGCAACCTTTGCCACCAATCACCAACCCGAAAAACTATATGCATGCATGCATGCATATATATATATATATATATATATATATATATATATATATATATATATATATATATATATATATATATATATATATATATATATATATATATATATATAGTTGATTAAATCCCCAAGGCAAATACTGGTGTGAGGAGCTTAAATTTTTATGTGGAGCCCATTTAGGTCTCCTCAGATATAGATCACCCCTTGCCATTGGGCTCGGGCAGGTCCAAGTAAAGCAAGGGGTGTTGTGGGCTTATGCAGTATACATGTATGTAGATTTCTCTTGTAAATCATTCTGTGATCATGATGGACTCAGACCTATACTTCTTTACGTTGAACAGAAACGTTCCAAAAGCGATCCTACCTTTCCGCATAAAATTGGGGATTCTTCGCATGAAAAACCTCATAAAGTGTCCCAAACAGTGCTATAGTTACTCAACCCAGTGAACGTACGTGTCAAACATCTTTTCCAGTTCAGAGATGTTTGACAGCAGGTCAGCGCTTCATACATGATGCTGTAGTAGCTGGGATCACCGGTTGCACTGTTTACGTCCATACGGTAAATTGGATTCCAGTTGCGCTACCCAGATTCTTTTCTGTATATTCTTACGGACCCAAATTAAAGCTACGGCAAATTTGTTTGTGTTTTCTGAAATTGTTTGGTGAAAATTTGTCGATTTTTAAAAACTTTGTTTTGCTGTTTACCGACCCATTTGAATCATTCAAAGGTAACGGTTTAAAAATATTTCATAGTGTTCTTCTCTTGCAATTTTTCACACCTGAGGTATCAATACATTCAACTAAATATATATTGTAAACCCGTGAAATTCCATTTTGGCTGACCATCATTGAAAGCAGAGTGTACCACGTATGTTCAACAATTATCTTTGGGGAGGGTCCAAATAGGCTTCAAGATTTACGCGTTTGCAGTATACAAGCAGGTTGGATACTTCTTGTGTAAATCAGGGGTATTTTGTGGCAAGCCGTTTTGACATTTAGTACTATTTTGCGATATGATTTAAATGTTTAGTGATATCTCTAAATATTTAGCGATGTCGCTAAATATTCAGGGATATCGCTAAATATTTGGTGACATCGCAGAAACTTTTGTCGCTACCTCTGTCTGAGATAGAGCCCTAAATCATTAACGAGATCGCTGATTTGCAGATATTGCCAAATTATTTAGTGATATCCTAAATTTGTATGACTTGCCGATATCTCCAAATAAGATAGTGATGTTGCCAAATCTTTTGGCGATATCGCTAAATCATTCATCGACATCACTAAATGTATTTCTGCATACTGTCCCATCTTAGTCAGATATGCCTGCCAATTTGGAGGAAAGTAGGATGCCTTCATCCTCCGAAACAGAAAGCATTATGACGGAAGGCAATTGAGCTGAAGAAGTCAGCACTCTTTTCCATAGCGTCATTACTCAGTTAGACCAACAGGTCCAAATGCTCACCCCTCACGCTAATAATAATAATAATAATAATAATAATAATAATAATAATAATAATAATAACAACAACAACAAAAACTATAATAATAATAATAATAATAATAATAATAATAATAATAATAATAATAATAATAATAATAATAACTATTACCTTTTTGTGTGGATTGAATGCAGGTTAAATGACGCAAATAAAAGCATACAGGGATTGTACTACAGAAAACTAGTGAACACTTCCCACATGGTTCCTATGGAACAGGCTAGTCTGCAGCTGCGCCAGAAGCTTTGGCCATACTGGTAATGGTAGCGGAGGCTTGACCCTTAACTTCGGTATGTCCACTGAGCAATCACTCTGGGGCTGCCAAGGGGCCACCAGGGGGCCACCAGGAGCACATTGCAATCAAGGGGCAGCAGGTTGCTCCAGTCCATGGCTAGAGTGCCCACCAATAGGGCTGGGGGGGGGGGGGGTGGGACAGGCAAGACGTAAACCGGCAGTTTCACATTCTAGCAAGTCGCAAACAGATCCACATGTGGAGTTCCCCATCTCGTCCACATGGCCTGAGTGATGCTGGGTTGCAGTGACCACTTTGTCCCTCTTGGCTGACCCCTTCTTGTGAGTTGGTCCGCAAGGACATTCCAATGTCCTGGGAGTTGCCTTGCGTGCGTGTGGACATCATGGTTGTAGCACCGTCTGGAGATATGCCTGGCCAACTCTGTCAGCTTCTTGGACCACATCCTGCCCTGCCTGTTGAGGAAGGCTACTGCAGTCCTGTTTTTGCACATTATGAGGGCATGGTTGTCTTCCACCAGGTCTTGGAAGTGGAGGAGTGTCAAGCATATTACCTCCAGTTCTAACCAGTTTATTATATCTGGTGAGATGCAACTGACACCTGCCAAGGGCCCAATACCATTCAGCCCTCCACGTGAGCTCCCCACCTACATCAAGAAGAATCTGTGTAAATGGTGAGCTGGGCCTGAGAAGACTCCAGTGTTTGTCCCTTCATGACATTTTCCCTCATGGTCCACCACTGAAGGTGTGATCCTTGTTTAGAATTGGCAACAGGGCCTGATAGCCCTGGTTTCTTGTCTATCTGCCCCATAGAGTGTGCTGCAATGGGTGACAGTGGAGACGAGTGACTGGGACCTGGGAGTTCATCGAGGACAGGGAGCCCAACAGGGTGAGCCATTGCTGCACTGAGCAGATACTGCCAGTCCAAGTGCCTGGATAAGCCATTCGGCCAGATACACATGAATGCAAACAGCTGAGCGGTGAAGGTAAGCAGCAACTGTCTGTGTGAACCTGGTAAACACCAGAGGTGCTGTGGCAAAGCCAAACAGAAATGCCCTCAACTGGTAGACTTGGCCTGCAAATGCAAACTGCAGATACTTCTTGGTGATTGCCAGGTGGAAGAACGCATCCTTAGGATCGAGGGAGGCTGTCTACTCCATGGGCCATTTAGCTGCTGCCACCCCTTGGGGGGTCTCCATCAAAAGGATGGGACCTCCAGGAAGTTGTTCAGCATTGCCAGGTCTATGACCAGGGGCCATCCTCTGTTGTCTTGGGGACAGGAAGAGTAAGTTGTAAAAGCGAAGAGAACCTTGATTCTCTGCTGGCTCTATGATGCATTTGCTCTGAAGTGTTTGAACCTCCTCCAGGAATGACAATGCTTTGGGTTCCAAGGTGCGTGGAAGCAGCCACCATGGTTCTCGGCTTACTGGAGGCCTGTCTTTGCTGATAGGCTGCATGGAGCCATGTGTCAGAATATTGAGGACAACTGTATCATACTTGATAGACTCCCATACCATGGAATTTGTTGCACAGCTGCTGACTGACCACTGCATGGAGTCTAACAATGTGGAGGTTGGCAGTCCACAGACTTACTCCTTGGGATACAAGAGTCAGGGATGCCATGGCTCTCCCCATTTCTGTCTCTAATGGAACGCTTGCCCTTCCTGGGTCAATGTTTGCCTTTCCCAGGTCGGCGCATCCCACAGGGAGCACAAGTCAAAGGTTGGGCAGACATGGTCTGTGAAGTACCGTGCTTTGGGTCTGTGGTGGCCAAAGACAACAATGACTGAGTAGAGTCTGTAAGCGCTTTTGAACATGCCTTGTCAGCTGAGCAGGCCTGAAAGTCCTGTGCCCAGCTGACCACTTCTGCCATCTCTCCTCCAAACAGAGTTCCTGGGAAGAGTAACCCCATTGTGGACTCTACAAAAGATTGGATCGGGCAGCTTCTGACCCTGAAGGTAGCCATCCCTCTGCAACAAACAAAGGTTCATCTCCAGTGCGCAAGCTGTCCGCACTTGGTGATCAGCAGCTCATGACAAAGATGCTCCAAGAAGTGTCACCTGGTCTTACCAGTCTCACACCACCTCCATGATTTGAAGGGAGCCCTTGAGGTAATCCAGGAGGTACCTCAAAGCAGCCAACCACACATCAAGGGTATAGTACTGCAAGGATGGATCCTTGGGCATCTTCCTCCAATCGTTTGAAGGCCTCTGTAGCTGCCATAATGTATCTCCATTGCCATGTGCTTGGACTGGGTGAGGTTCTGGAATGCCCATGTGGGAACCAACAGCTTTCCAATTTGGATGCACTGGTTTGCGTCACTGCTGCTTGTCCAAATGATCAGACCCACAGGGCCTGGATCTCAATAGCTGCAATCCACACTTGGCTGACTTCTTTGGCACAGAGTCCAAAGAAGAAACAGACTGCTGAGAGGCAAACAATGCATGTAACATCTCAGCCTGCATCATCATGCTCTGTGACACAGATTCCAAAGCATGGAGAACCATTGGATCAGTGCCAACAGCAGATCTGGCATAGTGGATCACGCAAGATTCTCATGTGATGATCTCTTGCTTCCAGACTTGAGACTCCAAGGTCTCCTCACCTTCTCCAAGGGGTATCAAGTGTAGAAACATCTCTCATTTGGGACTGTAGACACACTGAAGTAAGTCAACAATCTTTCCCATCAGCCACATGAGGATGCCATTGAACAAAAGTAAGGCTATACTTTTTCTCATGTGGGGCCTGTGGTGAAGACTCAATGGAGTCAGTCTTCTCAGCTTGGTGTTTGGCACCTGTAACCTGCTGCCTACACCTCACACAATCAGACTTTCTTTGTGCATGCTCTCAGAGCAGCCATTTGCCTTCTACCTAATTCTGACAGTATCTGCAAGTTCAGTCATGAGAGCAACCTTGGCCCAACTGCAGGCAACAACCATAGCATTGTGGATGGTCATCACAAGTCGCCATGTAGTGGTTCCATGAATCCAGCTTTTGTCCGTGATCAAACAAGGACAAGGATGCAGACAAAGTGGTCACCGGATCAGCACTCATGGACTGCCTGCCAAAGGAGGCAATAGCCTGGTGTGCACTGATTTCCCTTTCTCTGCAATCTGTTTGCCGGGATGCCATCTGGGAAATATAGTAACCAAGCCAAACGACCAGCATTGCACTTACCATTTCAGTGGTATCTGAACACAGAAATCAGCTTTCTAGGTCTCTGTAGACTCCTGGACCACTGAGAAAAGATTTTCTGCAGATTAGGGTGTGCTCTAGCACTGTAGCAGTAAGTGTGAACAAAAGTTCACAGACCTTCAACTCGAAAGGCAAGCCAGTCAAGGCACCCAAAAGTCAAAGGAGGATATGGGGAGCATGTGCAAAGGGAGTCACCATCAGTTTCACAAGTGCATGAGATATGGTGCCACATGACGGTCATGTTTTTTAGATCAATTGAGTCAAGTTCAACTCTATTTCTGGGCGTTTGACCCAGACACAGAGGTCTAGGCAAATGGTGGTCGAAAGGTAATGGTACGTAACTAATACTCACCCTTTGTTAAGGCACTTTTTAACAAAAACGATGCCTTTGTTAGGGAATTTTTGAACTGAAATAGTAGGAACTATGGTGTGAAAAGTCCTCCAGGAATTAAATTTTCAGCTTCGTAAGGGGACTTTTCCCAATTATGGGCCATATAAGAGAAAAATCACCATTTTTTTTGTTCATCCCTCCACACTTCACATTTTCGATTTCTCCACAAAATGTCAACCAGATTCACTTCAAGCTTAATGAGAATTTACCCTGGGTGGATCTCTACCAAGTTTGTTCTAGTAGTCATGCTTCAGTGATTTTTGGACTTTTCTATGAAGTCTTTTGTTTTTTTTCTATGGGGCAAATCTTAAAAATGTTCATCTGCTCACCCAATTGTTTAATATCACACAGATAAAACTCCTAGGGACTTTTAGTTGTTAATTTCTTCACCAGGTGGCGCTGCATTGTGATATATGCATATGACATTGCAAAAAGCAAAAACACGCTCCAATGCCTTACCCTTCAGACCAGGCTCAAAAATGGACTTGTTATTCTTGCACAAGAGATCATTGAAAGATAAGGACTGCCCTGCTGCAGACAGTACATGCACTGCATGCATTAAGACAGGACACTGGGCCAACTCTACCAAATGCCAAGCAGGTAAAAGCAAAGATGATCAATCAGGCAAAAAGAAGAGAAAGCCAAAACACAAAAATCTCTGGGTTGTGTTCTGGCACACATTGTCGATTAATTGGCCCCAAAGGTTGACTGTGTGAAGGAAAATCAATAGCAGGGCAACAGTAGCAGCAAAGCCAAACAGCCGTGCTGAACGCATACTGAGTGGAGTGGATACCCTACACAACCTAGGCATGAATGTTGATAATTAACATGTGCATTCGACAACTTTACATGCTGCAGATGACCATGAGACACAACTGGGCAAATTTGATGCAAGACATGTGGCAGTGGCAGGGTCCATGACACAATACATGTCGTATGAGGGATCAAAGGATTCCTCCTATGGTATGTTGCATGTGACCTGGGATTTTTGCCTTGAGACTACCCGATTCAGTGACTGAGCATGGCAAATGTGGCACCTGTCAGAAGGGAGGGTGTGGTGAGTGATGCACCACCCCAGAATGATGGAGAGCACATTGAGGGACGCACTATGCCAGGAAATCTCAGCAACCAGTACAGGGGCAGTCACAGCTGAACACTTAATAATGAGTTTCTCCAAGTCTTTGATGGATGTAAAGGCGATGCCTATGGCAGCATTTACTTTACAGCTAGAAGACGATGCAGCCCCATTTTGCATTAAAGCACGACATGTTATACCATATGCTTATCATGACAAGCTCCTGAGTGAATGAAACAACATGGTGGCCAAAGGAATAATAAAGCTGGTAACAGAGCTCACTGAATGGTGCTCTTCAATTGTTGTAGCCCCTAAATAAAGAAATGCGTCTTTGCCCAGACCTTTCAAAACTGAACCAATTTCTTCATTGCAAGTGGTATCAGGCCCTTAGCCCCCGTTAAGCTGTGGCTGACATAGTGACCACACAGGCCAATTGGTAACCAACTTAGGACACCTTTCCTGGGTACCACCAGTGCCCCCTACCATGGGAAAAAAGGCCTCTCATGACTTTTATTACATGTTTCGGTATGATATATATCCACGAGAGTGCTATTCAGTATCAGTTTCATATCACAACATTACAATCGTCATTATCGACGAAGCCTTAAAGAATATCCCACAAATGCGCAAAATTGTTAAAGATTGTTTGGCTAATGACGTAGACTTTAAGAGTCACGTGACACATGTTTGCTGCACTGGAAAGGGGATATCTCTTACACGCTACAAGTTAAATTCTGCACAAAGAAGATTTTGTGGCTATATTGTCACTCCAGAGGGATAATGCATTGATCCAAGTGTCAAGGTTGTGATAACATGATTTCAGAAGCCGACAAATATTAAAGATTTGTGTTCTCTCTTTGGGCCCACTAATCAACGTGGAGAGCTCACTGATGCGATTGCTGAGGAACTAGAGCCTCTCAGGCCTCTGTTGGCTGGATTGCGGTTCCTTACAGAGACCAAATCAAGGTATGCAATGATTGAAATTCAGCTCTTGGGTATTTTTTGGAACATTAAGAAGTGTTCTATTTTCTTGGATGGGCTTCAAATTTTTAAATTGTGACTGACGCAGGCCCCATCGCCACAACAATACCAACTTGATGAAATTGAAACCCACGCTCACAGGAACCAACTCACTGGTTAAAACACATGTGTGCAGACTTATTCAGTTAAGGAGGTCCAAACTTCCTGATAGTATCGGACATAAAGTCTGGGTGGCCTCTACATTTAGTTTTGGACATAATACTAGTTGCAAAGATGTGACTGGCACTGGTGCACTCCATGAAGTGTTTCAAAACACGGCAGTTCCCAGTATATTGTATAGTGGGGCCTCCACTGAGCAAGTGAATCACGTGTTAAAGCTATTAAAAAGTTAGTTCACCAATACTGGGATAAGTTCTTCCACAATGTTGACAGAGATAAACGGGACTTCTTCAATGGCCAAGCACACCTGGAGCAAATGGCTTATCCCCAGTACATGTGTTGTTTGGACACCCTGACTGTGACACTTTAAGAGTGCACAAATGTGCATCTGCTAAGGAATGGCAGGTTTCCATCAAAAAGGTCCACATGAGGGCAGCTGACATCAAGCAGCAACTGAAGAAACGGTGCAATTCCTCAGCTCGTTTGCTGCTGGAATTGGAACTCGGCAGTAAAATGCCCATGCAAGACCAGGTTACCAAAAAGTGGGACAAGTATGCTACCAGAGTTCACACTGGTGACAAAAGAGACAATCTTGTGAAGTTTGCCAGCGAATGGGTATGGTTATGTAATCGCCATTTCCTTCACAAACTATAGCCAATAAGTCTGCCGACAGTTGCAGTACAGCAACCGGTCACAGTTCACACTCAACCCGAAATGGAGCAGACTCCCCCTCCCCTCCAGACAGCTGTTGGTTGAAAAAACTAATGCTACCATAAGCTGCCTCCACGCCTTATTGAGGACCTTCAATCTAATGAACTTTCTGTCAAATCATCTGGACAATGATTTTCAAAGAGTGGGAAGAGCTGTGGTGTAGTGTAATGTAAGGTTTGTCTCAGGCGGGGACTTGTGATCCATGCACATGTTTATATGTGTACCCTGTGACGTCAGTCGTCAGTAGAGGGTCCAGAACGAATGTGACGTTGATGTATCATTGTAACGTAAGTGGCACCTGGCCTCAGTTCATCAATCCACAACAGCCAATGCTGTTGAATTATGCTTTTTGAAGAATATTTAAAATTTCTATAGGATCAGTAACCACCGCTATAAATGAATTTGCTGATGCCGGCTCCTCAATACAAACCATGGCATTACACCTACTAGTATTTTAGCGCAAAGGCAAAGAAGTTGCAAGTTTGATAACTAAATGCTGTTAATAATTGATCAGGTAAAATAGCCAGATATAAAGATGATAAACGCATGCAACTGGGGGAGCAGGCATTTTGAATATAAGAGCGATGCATATGTGCTTGTCAAATGTCCCGTAATATGCCTTTCAAATCTACAGATAGCAATTTGTCGATCATGTTCCAAATCAGCATGTAACTTGTTGTCGAGGCTGATTCAGGCTCTATTGGAAGTGGAACATGGGGGACGTAAAATTAAAGTACAATTCGCACTCAGAATTTGAATCGAAAACCTAAATCCACATGAAGTGTCCAAAACGTGAAAAGAAATGTAGATTTCTATCTACTGTAGTAAGCTTTTGACGGATTCAAAAGCATGACCACTACACAAAAGTTTTGATTGTGTCTTCTTTGAAAAGCCGTTTTACCAAATGTGAAAGCAGTCTTTGCATATTGCTGTTTAGGTGTTTGTAATTTACTCTTCAACATAGAAAACTTCATAAACATATCTTTACCCTCCTGTACATAAGCTCTAGAATGAGCAACACACAGTTCGCCATGTTGACCCGTTTGTGGTTGTGCAATCTGTCAATTCTTGCCTATTTCAATGCTATAAATAGGGTTTCCATTTGAACGAGTATCTGATGAAGGTTTGCCCTTACCGTTTCTTACAGCTGGTGACACCCACATTAAACCTATGTTTGTGGAAAATTCGCAAAACTTTTTCTTCTATCACTTGATTGCTTAAAAACTTTCGTGTCTCTTGTGTTCACAAATCACATTTCGTGTTCGTTCAAATGGTACTATTGGTCGAGTTGCCGTGGACTGTGTCACCGTCACCAGCGGTAAACTGATGGGTGGACTTTGATGTGCTTGGTCTCAAATGCAATGGTGTGAAGTCAGGGTGCACAGCATTTTTTTTAAACCGCAGTTATTTATAGACATCCCCCTTTCTTCTATTTTTCCATTTCTGTTTAACGACAAACGAAGGACACAAATATAAATAGTATAATAATATTTGAAGACTAAAACGCTGATCCTCATGCATTGTTGGGAAATTAACTAAATCATCTGGTTGTATCAGTTTTGCCGTATGTGTATACGTGATACATACTTGCATATGCCTCTTCTCATCTACAGTTCTTAAATGATGAACTTACCAAGACCCAAAATCAGTTGTTCAATTTCAATTGCAGGTGAGGTTTTCTTAGTTAAGTTTAGATATTTCTATGGCTACTGGACCTGATGGTATTTTGGTGCCGAATTTTCAACAAAAGGCGCATTTGCTATACACTGATCTCTTTTCAAACTTTGTAATTTTTGTCTGAGCAAAATATGTTTGGCACTACATAACAAGAGTCGGATTCTACTCCAGTTCATTCAAAAGATACATAAAATATACACCATAGACATCGGCCAATATCTCTTGGATGTTGTGTCGACAAGAGCTTTTGGTGAGGGCCTTTTCACATGCTTATAACATTTTGAAGACAATTATTTAAATTTCTGCCAACGTCTTTGGCTGAACTCTCGGCGCCGATATTGTTATTATTTACTCCTTTTACATTAAAATTACGCTAAAATGTAGTTTTGTTTGTGTCCTTTCCTCCCGAAACACTTCCTGGTTGTTATTACCATATTCTGCAGTCCAAACTCTTTACAGTCCTTAAAGGCCTGTGCACAAACCTCATAGTCCCCCGGAGTGAAGGCCTCTTGGCCTGGCTGTTTGGACATTGATTGCATGCAAGCTAGTCCTAAGTAGTTTTTAAATAAAATTGGGAGTTCCTACCTTTTCTGGCTACTGGTTGTGGGTGGACCATATGGCATACAAGCCATGCAGACTATGGGCCATAATTGGGTCAGATACCAGCTGCATACATGTATATGTGCTTGCCTGTGACTGGGAAAATGGTGAATAAATTTGATGTTTTTATAGAAAGGCCAATCAGATATTTCCATATGGTACTTTAGTAAATATTTGAGGCAGTCATATGGCAGACACATCTGCAGTTGTAATCTGCTTTCATCTTTATACTTTTTCACCTATTTCGCTAAAAACACCCTGACATGTACATGATGCAAGGAGACTACAAGGGTCTGTATAGCCTACATGTCAATTTAGTTATTCCATCTAGTTGTGAAATCAGCTGTTTGGTAGTCACTCACATTTGGAATTTCACATATGGGCATGTCTTTGCACGGTCTTATTTTTTGTTATTTTTTTCTTATTTTTTTTTGGGGGGGGGGGCATAATTTTACACACACAGTTTATACTACACACATGTATTTCCAATTATTTAGCATTCAGATCAAAGCCTTCAGTCCTCAGTTTCACTGTCACCAAAAGTAGCATAGAAGTTTGTAGCTGCAGAAACAGTTTTCTAGTACTCATATTCCTCATCAATGATGCACAATATGCCTGCATTGAGAATCAAGCTATACGTAAATCAAAGTACAGGATCTACTGCAAGTGTATGGCAAACCTGGGAGCAAGCGACCACCCATCATACCTGCAGTGCAAAGCATCAGCAGCAGAAGAGTAATGGGTAGTATGCCACCAAAGGGAAAGGATGCCTATATGTGTGCTGGCACAGGTACGAGGATTGTAGCCAAACCCCGCAGGAGTACCTTACATGGGACATAAATGGGCATAAATTGCTGTATTTGGTCATGTACATGTAAGTGAGTGACTGTAAAGACATACATGAAAGTCCAAGTGTGACCGACCGCAAAACAGATGATTTCACGACGGTTTTCCTACATGTGCGTGCTGGCTATACCGACCCTTGTAGACGCCGCTTCATGTATATATCCGGGAAATAAACCAGTTTATTTACATGCTATTGTCAATGTTGTTTTTAGTATAAATAGGTAAATAGTAGAAGGATGAAATCAGATTACCACTACAGATGTGTCTGCCATATGACTGTCTCAAATATTTACTAAAGTACCATATCAAAAGATCTGATTTGTCTTTCTGTAAAATCACTCACCATCATCCCAGCCACAGCCAAGCACATATACATATATGCAGCAAGTATCTGACCCAATTACTGTCCATTGTCTGCACGGCCTGTATGGTATATGGTCCACCCACAATCAGTAGCCAGAAAAAGGTGCAAACTCCTTATTTTATTGAGCAACAGTTAGGTTGAGCTTGAGTTCAATCAATGTCTAAACAGCCAGGCCAAGAGGCCCTCACCCCGAGGGAATTTGAAGTTTCAACACAGGCCTTCAAGCTAAACTGTCACTGTCTAACCTATATAAATATGGAAGTACTGTTGTCCATATTGCATACGTTCTTCCGTAGAATTTTGACTTACGCTGTATTAGCCCAAATAGATTAACTGGTCTTCAGCGGGTAACTACTTCCGTCCCAGTGATTATCAAATTGATCATCAGTTTAATAGGTAAAGCTCTATTTCGCTGGCAACTCTGAGCTATTGTGTCGACATAATGGATCAACTTTTTGACATTTGAGAAAATACTGTTAAATTAAAAAAAAAAAATGACATTGACCAAATGTGTACGTCATAAAAGAATGAAATTCACTAGCTTTTAAGTCAAGAAAACGTAATCAAAATATAATTCTTTTACCAGATACAAGGTACAATTAGCCAAGCTTGTAGCTGTCGTCGGCCGCTGCTTGCTACCGATAGCCCCTGGGAATTTAATCCAGATGGCTATCGATAGATCAGCAAAAAGAGGTACGCTTTTCTTTAGTGGATACCAGCAAGGCTTTTGCATGCTGGATTACAATCCAAATAAAAGTAAAATGAATTTGTAACAATCTGCTAAGCTCCATCTATCATAACAAGCATCGGGAACGTTTCATAAAAAGTCAGTGTCCCGCAAACAATCCAAAGAAGAAAAGAAGATTTGCTTTAAAGAAAATCTGTCTTTGAGTCTGCAAAAGTTGTCAGCATGGCTAGATGAAAATTCCAAATGACCTTGACGCTTGACCTCAAGAGGTTACATGTAACTTTAAAAAAAAAAATGTGCGCTGTTGCAATACCTACAATTTGAGCACATGACTGAAACTGGATGAAAATTGACCAAGTAATGGCCGGATGAAAATTTCAAAGGTCCAAAATGACCTTGACTATTGACCCTTGGAGGTCACGGGTAAAGTACAAAAATGAAGTTTTACAATATCTACAATTTAAGCTCAACATGAACCACGTCAGATAAAACAGATGAAGATATGCCTAGATGAAACTTTCAAAGGTCCAAATGACTTTGACCCTTGACTTTTAGAGGTTAAATATTTGTACAAAAATATGAAGTCTTGCAATACCTACAAATGGAATCCAACATGATTAAAAATGGATGAAAATTTACCAGGTTGTGGCTGGATAAGACTTTCGAAGGTCCAAATGACCTTGACGTTTGACCTTTAGAGGTCACAAGTTAATTTCAAAAATGGGCAGTTACACACCTATAAACTGAAGTTGGATTAGTTACCTACATCTATAATGATTTTGGAGATATTGAAGATTTAAAATTTCATATGCCACTAACTTGCATAGTCTTCAACGTATTTTGCCCCCCTTATTAAAAGGCACAAAATCATGTATAGAGCTATAATCATGCCACGTTTGAAATTTACGAGCATAATACTGTTCAAAAGAACAGAATACAATCAGGCATTAAAGAAGAAAGAACGAAAGAAAGAACTTTAGGAACAACAGAATAACTGTGTCGCCACACAAACAAGAAAGTTCCTCAGGGATCTGTCCTCGGGCCATATATATATATATATATATATATATATATATATATATATATATATATATATATATATATATATATATATATATATATATATATACATATGCATATACATATACATATATAATATATACAAAAATATATCATCATATTTCGTAAGGTCATATCTTCTCATTGATCCAGTCAATTTTGCTGGGTCTTCTATTTGTGAAGTGGTGAATAAGGATTCCAACACATACAGTGATGTGACCCATGTGGCCAAATAGTTTCTTTCAATAGATTATGTGAAACTTCCGATCTTGCATGTGTATCCAACGAATGAATATGACAGGTTTCAGACAATACATTTGTTCTGTAACATGGTATCAATATATTTTTTCACAATTTCACAGACATACATGTATCTCATAGTGACTCAATCACAGGTTTTGGACAGTAGTTTGTTCTGTAACATGGTATCAGTATATCCTTTCACAAGTTCGCAGATATATCTCATAATGGGACTATAACAGGATTCAGACAGTACATATGTTTTGTAACATGGTATCCTTATGTATTCTCCCAATTTCGGAGATAAATGTTATTATGACATCTAAATACTTATTTCAAAATGCATCTGTTGAACATTCATCCTTTCAAATTATTGTGAATGAATTTATTTTGTTTCACGGTGATATTGTCAAAGTCGGCCAAATAGCGTTAGGTACATAGGTTCTGGTAAGAATCGCTGCTTGAGTGTTGTTGGCAGTCAGAAGTTGCATTCCAGTCAAGAGCTCTATATCCCTGATACGTGCTGTGTTGTCCAGAAGATAGGCATCCTCAGACTGTGAACAAAAAAAGGCCATAAGCAAAAGCAATGGGCCCGCGGCACGCTTAAGTCAGTTAAACAAAGCAAAAAGTAGAAAGAAACACACACACACACACGCACACACACACACACACACAAACCTTCACGCTTACTTCGGAATGAATGAGGTTTTACTCTTCCACTATCCATTGCTTATGGACCTTAAATAAGTGCAAAATGTTATTATGTAGTTTACTTTTTAGCAATTCATAAACTATTCATGCGTTAAAACGATCACTTCAGCAAACGGCAGATATCATTGGGGCGTAAGTGTCCCCTTCCCATATCGGAAGTTCATCACATAGTTGGTCAGGGGCATCCATATAGAAATAAATGTGCCACTCACAGATGATCGCAATTAATACGAAAGTCTTTTCAATTTATCAGCCAAGAGTTTCGGAAAATGTCTTGGTGACTTTGGACGACAAGTCCAGGTCACCGATATACAATCTCAAAATAGCCATTAAAAAGACCATTTTTGCGCTTTACGAAGTCCTAACTTTATGAGCTATATGCAGTTAAACTGCTCTCTGACTACAAACATAGGGCAAAATAAACCAAATAAACTCTTGACATGGCCCAAATGGAGGAACCACCAGCATGTACTACATTGATGTCCTAGCTGAAAGGATTTTTTGAGTGATCATCAGGCATGGAATTTTAGTCAGGTTCCCAACATTCGTGGACAACTGGGCCAGGTCATCCATAATCAAACCAAATATAGACCTTGTATGACAAAGGACTGCCACTGAGTTCAAGATGAAGGTTTGTGTTAAAATTCTCGCGGAATTACAATTCAGACACCAATGGATGTACGCACAAATAGACGTATCACTTTACAGCAGTGGCCTTAAATGTCCTATTATGTCTCATAGATTCGGAGTTGTATCATCTTTCTTCAACACATTGCACTATGACATGACGATATCGTATCCACCCATGGTCGATCTGAACACAGACGTCTTACCTCAAGATAAGGACTTAGTACTTACCAGACAGTTTGTTATGTTGGGTAGATGTGGTAGAATAAAAGACTGTGCAGAATAGTTCATTCCTATGCACTTGCTTACTTCCGAATCTGGACATCTCATTAATATAACATAATAATGCGTTGGAATTGAAATATTTGATTCACTGTCACGAAAGCTGGAAGAAATACAGACGTCATTTACAACCACAGAAAAGGTATGGGCACAAAATATGGAAAGGATAGTTAGAAATATTCATTTACGGTAACGTAGTATGATCGAAAAGTTTTATTTACTAGAATTACGCGCTCTATTACATTGTCCTATTTATGGATATGGTAAGCTGGTTTTAAAGCATTTTGTTCTGTCACAAATGCCAGCTAAAACTCGCATGTTTTAATTTAGAAATAAAGAAATCCTTCGACGAATTGCACAAAGGAAACATTGTTTTGAAAATCAAATCAGACTTAACGAATACACAAAAAGTTTCAATATATGCTGTAACAGACTATATGTGCTTGTTCACAACAATAATGAAACATATAATTTTATGGTACCTCTGAATTGTTTCTAAAGTATCTTGATTTCCGTCGTAGTTGAAGTCAAATATTGGCCCAGAAACTACATACAGGTCTCCGTAAGTATGGACCCAGCTCTCCATTTGATTTAACAAATATTTCCAAATACCTTGATAAACAATGCAAAGCAGGTGACATGTTAACAACGCAGGTGATACAAGTTCAACGTAGGTATGATATACTTAAAAATGCAATGCTCCAGCAACTTACGAGTTCGAAAACATTTAAATTAATTGGATACCTATCTCGTAATTAAACACATTACAGTACCCCTTTTCCTCAATATGAAATTAATTCGCAATGGCAACTGCTGATTTTAAATTGTGGTTTTGACAACACAATTGTACAAGTCATTCTCTTTGGGCCTACATCTCTCTTCAAATTAATATATATTTCAACTCTAATAGAATTATTGCTTAATATTTGGTATTGTTTGTTCACACAAATATGTAACTTTTGTCAGCCACTTTTCTGTGAAAGGAACTAGTCAAGATTTTGGTAGAACTCATCAACTTTAAACGCACTTTAGACAAAAGACTTGTAGCCATTAAACTACGACACATTCATTTGGTGGTGGTTTCTCTCATTTTGTTACTTTCCATGTCAAGTCAGTTATATTAAATCCATTATTATCAGTCAATACATTATATTTTTATGCCCTGCACTCGACCTGTGCATGGTCTTGGCTTTCATATATCATTTCCTTTGTTGCACAATATGTCCAATAAATAGTACAGAAAAACATGATCCATATTCATTAATTCGAAACCCAACAATGACAGCAAAGAGATTCCAGACTTGCCAAAGCATCAACATTTCCTTTCTAATACCAATGTGAAGAAACAAATTTCACCCCTGACTTGAGACAGGCAGTCATCCATAAAAGGCAACTGGTGGTTTTAAACCGGTCCTCTCAACCTTAGAAATAGTCATCATTAACTGCAGACACTAGTTCATTTCCAAAATGTATAGGCCTAACCACCAAAAACACAAATTTCATTACTTCTGCCAAAAATAAAAAGAGACCTGTTAGGCCTATCACCTTTTAGTTCTCCCGACTTGTCAGTCACCTAAGTTTACAGCAAAAGAGTAAAGTAGGCCTACACCGTTTTTTGTGACATTTATGAATCTGGAACATTACAAACACACTCTACCTCCACTATAACTATGAGTCGGAGAACAAAGCCCACAGCACAACATAGCCAACGAAGTAATTTTCAAAACGTACAAAAAAACATGATCCATATTCATTTATTCCAAACCCAACAATGACAGCAAAGAGATTCCAGACTTGCCAAAGTATCAACATTTCCTTTCCAATACCAATGTGAAGAAACAAAGTTATTCTGAATAAGATTTAAAAAATATTGAGAGAACATACCATTTCTAAAAGAAGTCCACATTGGAGCGAAATTTGTGTTTACCCACCCATCCCTTAAGGTTGCGGAGTCTGAGCTGAAACCTGAAAATAGGAGTAGTACGAGTGCTCAGGTGGCTGCATGATTTCTATTTAATAGGACTAAGTTGATTTTTTTAAAATTTTGTACCTGTTATAATGACGTATGGCAGTTTCTAATATTATGAAAAGTTTAAGATCAGAGGACAGCTTTGGCATTTACTATCTGTGTCCCCTACAAGTGTCGAGAATTCAGGTTTTCTTGTTGGATTTACAGGAATCGTAAAGCTAGCAAAGGAACAACAGGTGATATTTCAATGAAATATGCTTAATTTTATGAAGGGTTCCATGACAGTCACTTACCACTTTTAATACCATAATTTAATCACCTTATGTATGAATATTGAACATGCAGCACCAATTTAAAGTTGTTGCGTTAATTTTACCTGAAGGGAACATGGTTGTTCTGGTGATGTTCTGCAGTGTTCCAGTCTCAAAGGCACAACAACTATATTGTTGCAATGGTTCCATTCTAACATCATTTCTTGAGCACTCTGAACTTGGCTCACCGATTTTCAACGCCACCTGTGGAAAGAAGATGAGATATTCTACACTTTTGGGGTTTTTATTTTTATTTTTGTTGCTGCAAAATCTTATCTTTTCGAACGGGTCGTAGTCAGTGACCCCAGTGAGTGTATCCTGACTTTGCTCCAGAAGCTGCGCGGCAATAAATCACAAAAGTGGCAACATGAGCTCTATGTTCAGATTGTGGCGATCTCCTCGGACAATTTAAGCAGAAACAGCCTCACCTGACAGACTGAATCAGGCAGTATTTAATTTATTCAATACATAAACAGTATTATCTGTGTCATGCTGTGTCTTTATTTTGATAGCTGTCTGAAAAGTAAAGAAATATATTCAGGAGACCATGGATTGAAATTCTGTCCGGCTGAACAACATCAAGAACAACAACAACAAACCGAACTTTTAAGTTTGAACTTCTTAAAAATTACATCACTTTTCAATTCTCACCCCCTAAAAACTTAATTTTTACTCTGTATTTTTCCATGTGAAATTTTGTTTCCAAATTGCAAATTTAACATAGATCCCCACAATGTTACCTTTTGGGGAGTAAGAGTGTAAGCTGTCCAGAGGGGTAGCTTGAGGGTGGGACTGTACGCTGACACGAAGTCTGTATGGTGTAAGAGTAATAAGGACTCGTTGAGAAAGGAGAGTGGCACGCCATGAGGCAGATGTTCATTCCGTAGTCGGCGCCGGTCTGTTTGTGTTAGGTTTAGGCGGTCATCCCACTTTCTCACGTCAGGTGGAGCTGGCTGTAAATGTGTATCAAGAAAAACATGGTTTTTCTTTGTCTCAGTACCTTTAGCGTTTCATTAATCCGTGATGAATGTTTAAAACCTAGAGCTTGGCTTCAGAATGTATTTCCAAAACGGTGATATGAAATAAAAGAGAAAAAAAAAAGGCATAGCATACCACGACAATGGTTAATCAAGGGGAATTCAGAAATGATGTGGCAAGTATGTCTTGGGCGTGTGCAGGAAAACCACAAAGATATTAGTAACGGGGAACCGGAGAGACACCCTCTATCAATACTGAGATTACGTACACCTGATAAGTTTAAGGAACAAAACTGCAAGGTGCGAAAGCAGAGATTACGTACACCTGATAAGTTTAAGGAACAAAACTGCAAGGTGCGAAAGCAGAGGCAGTTTAGATGAGGGAATGGAGAAGATAGACATGGATCAGTCTTACGATGTCACGTTACGAAAACATGAAAACTAAGCGGCCAGAATCAGCGCATATGAAGGGATCAGGTAAAGCACACATAAATTAAACTATATTCCACAAAAAGTTTGGGAAACACCAATGGCACAGTAATGATATCTATCTACCGGGTTTTCACCAATTTTGCGCCGTGACCGCGCTGGCGGCTTTGGTGGCGGTGTGGTGCTGTACGCGTCTCGTGCTTTAGTTGTCAAAAGATGAGCTGATCTTGAAATTGCGTGGGCGGAAGTTCGGGCCAATAACACTAACTTTTTTACTAGCAGTTGTTTATAGGTCCCCAAACTCCGCTGTGTCATTTTGGGATTATTTGCAGAAAATGAGACTATTATATACTTGCGGGTAATGGGTCTGAAAAAAAAATAATTAGGCATGATTTGAATGCAGACCCTAAAACTTACCGTGGGAATAATCTTATAAATTTTAGTCAACACAATAATTTTACTGTTCATACCAATGAACCTAAAAGCGCCGAACATACACCAACGTGCTTAGACCAAATTTTGAGCAATATACTTCAATATTACTCTTTCGGGTCAAAACAGCTAGGCCAATGAATGATTTATTTAGCAGTATTCCAAGGCCGGCTATGGTCATATTAGAAACTACTAAATGAGGCTGTTCTGATACATCTAATGTCGATTTGGCTTGTCTTGCTTGGACCACTCATTTTTTAATGTTGCCCTACTTTGTATACCAAACAAAAATGGTTGGGTAAGGCAGAATGACTCTCCATGGTGCACAGGCGAGCTTAGGGCTCAAAAGCGTCAAGCCCAGAGCATTCGTGAGTGTCCGCAGGGTTCAGCCTTACGACTCGAGTTGTTTTTTTGTTTATGTAAACGGTACTGCTGAAATAGTAAAATTTGTAGTACGTCTTTTTGCAGACGACACAACGTTGCATATAACTGGAGATTATTCTAATGAAGCAGCTGCGGCAACGAACCAGGATCTGGAATCTCTGACACAGTGGTCGAATCAATGGCGGACTCCTATAATCCTGGCAAAACTAAATTTTTGATTGTAAGCAGGAAGCTTTACCCTGTAGATAATCCCAACTTTATATTTGATATATTATAATCTTGAAAATGTAGATGTGCGCAAACACTCGGGTCTTTAGTTTTCCGAAGATCTTTCCTGGTCCACTCATGTTAATCATATTATTGCAAAATCTAGAAAACAGTTGCCACACTTAAACGTATGCAGTACAAATTTAATAGAAGATCTACAGAATCCCTTTATTTTTCATTTTTACGCCCTTGCTGAGAATATGTCAGTGTGGTCTGGAATGGATACACGAACGCTGATAAGGATAGACCTGAGGCTGTTGGCTGTAGCTCAAGTCGTCACTGGTGCATTTGCCCAAACAAGTCGTCAACAAACTTACATTGAGACAGGATGGAAAACATTAGCTGAACGCAGAAGGAAACACAAATTAGTGCCCATGTTCAAAATTATAAATATAATTGCCCCGACGAACCTTTCTTGATTATTACCAGGAATAGTGTCGACTCAGACCAAACTAATTAGTGCTGTTAAAGCCAGGAAAACATTTTTTATAATTTTTCCCCATCAACTATGCATGAATGGAATTTACGCCCGCAATCAGTCAGGGACCTTGGATATATAGACGATTTTTAGAAGCAACTAGATAAACAAAACCTGCGCGTAATGAGTTGTATTATTTTGGAGAGAGGAAAGTCTCAATAGTTCATGCCAGAATGAGGATGGGCTATATCCAGCTGAACAGTGATTTCCACAAAATAGGTGTTGTGGTGTCTCCGTCATGTTCTTGTGGAGCGAATTTTGATAATCCCTACCGTTTTTCTTTTAGTGCAAAAGATACGTTTTGCTTAGAAACGAACTTCAGTCTACAATAATATCCCTGGAAAAATTTAAGTTTAAAAACTGTATTTTTTTAATTACGGGCAAAAAGAATTAGATCGGCCCAAAATGAGCAAATTTTCGAAGCTGTACACAAACATATCAACAATCGGGATAGTTCCAAACATGACTCTTAGTGATCCTGTATTATAAAGATAATTTACAAACTAAGGCTCACACATCTCTCCTTCCACATTTCTGTGATATCTTTGCTGTCATCCTCTACGTTCTTCTATTCCTGTTTTAGGGTTTTGACATTTTAATTTTGTCTTGCTCTGTATGTACAACAGGCTCTTATATAGGGTAGTCAGCCAATCGGTCGACTGTTTTTGTAGTAAAATATGTTTAAACAAAACACAAATGGGTAAAATCAACCCATAGTACAAAGTATGTATTTACCTAGAAAATGAGTGATACTAAATGGCGGTCATTACGGACGCTCTGTGTACAAATTAATGTCATAACGCAAAGTTTAATATCTCTTTGGGATACTATTTCTATCAGTATTTAATAATAACAGAAGAGATGGATTTTGCACTCATTAAAATGGAACTGTAGCGTAAAGAAAATTTCAGCTTAAAAATATTTAGAACTAAGTACTAAATGTATACCAATGTATCATTCACACAACAGCACGTCATGTTAGCTCTCCTTTGGTACTCGGTCTCGTCCGCTGGGAAGAGACAGTAGTTGTAGTCCGTGCCGGTAAAAGTAGGCAGTGGAGGCGGGTTTTTCATCAAGTGGTACAAGCTACCACGTGTGCCATTATTAGGTGCTGCGGTTATGTTCAGGAGATCTACATATGATACAAATAATCAAATTATTGTGAGAACTCTGACAAAAATAAATACGTAAATAAAAAGAGACATACTACACCCATTAAGAAAAACTGAGGTACACACCCTTATATAAATTAATCCAAGTACATGAATAATCTTCACGCCAGGTTACAAAAGATACTTGAGTTAAGCACTATAGCATGCAAACCAAAATATTCCAGCGGTCAAAGTGATGACACCTTCGGTAAAAAATAACATATAAACCGACAATTCGGAGAATGACATCACAACTGCACATCTGTTTTAGAATATCCTAAAATTCAACTAAAGTAATGGGCATGCTCAAGTGTTGTTCTTGTTAGTTTAAGTTCTCTTATCACTAATTTAAGAGAATGATACCACGCACATACCTGCCATCAGGTTGTACAACTCTATATTTTCAAATGGGTCCACGGTGTATTGGGATTTGAAAGCTGGTCCGTGGGCTAGAAATAAAGCCTGCATGGACCAAATCAAAACATTTAGTACGCATTAAAAGAAGTATTTGACCTTAGTGCTGCAACCAGCAAACGTTTTGATGTGGTAGCACGAGGATTAGAGCAATAACTGATCGGAGTAGATATATAAACTAATACAAAAAGCAAGTACTGGTTTTACGAAAGAATATATTACGCAAATCCAAAAAATTAGAATATTGACTTTTGGTATGTATAAGTACGTAACCAATTGTACTCTACCTGCTGCAAATGCTAAATCCTTTCACGATACATGGCACAGAAGTGACATTAAGTTCGAAAAAAGCCATGACACAGAAGTGACATTAAATTGGAAACAAAAAGAAAGACTAGTCTTCATGTACGGCGCATGCCTTGATATTTTTGGCAACCAAGGAGAAAAATTGATTTTGCGATGCTTACCCTCATAGATTCTGACATAGGATCCCATGCATGCATACCCTTTAGGTGGCACAAAATTGGTGAAAACCTGCAGTCATATGCAAGTATTTTTTATCCCCCACTATATCAGGTCAATATTTTTTAGGTTCATGTTGTTAGATGACCGGAAAAAAGGCAGCCCAATATTATGTTGAGGTAGAAAGAAACTTTTCCTTTAAATACTTCGGTAGTTCAACTGTCCTAATACCTGTGATATTCACGATTTTTGACAAATGATTTTATCATAAAATGTACACTCAAGATTATACAGTTAAATTATGGCTGAATTATTGAATCGCTGATCCCGCACAGCAAACAGCGGAAAAAACAGTGATCTGTACTAACCTGCCAACCATCCATTTCTCTTGTAGGTCGAGTATAATTGGATCAATTCTGTCATTGGCTGCATAATGGTGCCTTTTGGCTAAATGTGCTTTTTGGAACTGCTTCATATGGGTTGTTTTACATGTCATATTTTTTAAAATATCTTGCACCTTAGCTGCAATAAATGACCATTAAAATGAGCCATCGTTTACTATAAAAGCGAGAAAGTCTGTCTGTTCTTTATCGATGCAGGCGCTTAGTTGTCATTGCCAAGAAATAGTTTGAAAAATACCTTAATTTTTGCCTTTTAACTGCAGCAGTATCATTGTTATGATGATACAGATATTCATTGTAATAGTGAATATGTTGTACTCAACTTTTCATGACACTAAATTTAGTATCCAGACAGCGCTGACCAACGTATTGGAAAATACCCACTTCATATAACGCGAACACACGGCAGGGTTAATTTGGACTTTTGTTTGATATAGATAATGCTTTTCTGGCATCAGAAGCATGCAATGTCCAGCCATCTATAGTACGATATTCAACGCTAGTCCATTTCATATTAGTATTTGGCATATTAATCGTGGCAATACCAAGCTTTAAAAGTAGTCGGTAGCTTTGTCGGGGCTCTGTGGAGCTTTACCATTCTCATTTTCTCTTGCACTTTTGGTACGCTGTCATTTGAATGGAAGGTCTTTGCACAAAGGTTTTGAATCTGAAATCAACACAGGTCAGATGAACACAAATTTTGTATTTGATTAGTGCTGCAGGAGTTAGTAAATTAATCTGTTGTTTATTTGGGATCAGTAGAGCTGTTCTTTTCCGCTTTAAGGGACAAGAACTATGAGAAATGACTTGTTGATGAATGACCGAAGACTCACTCTGAATATCCTGGTGAAGATGTACATAGTCATTTCCAACCCTTTTGTACAAATTACTTATGCGACCAAAGGCCCCTGTGTAAGCATATATATTTGACAGCCATATTTGATCCTTCAGAAGCACCTGACGGTCACATGATATATCAGACATTCCTGAAAGAACACCATACATTCAACATATTCCCGGTAATAATATAGCATTAAGTCAACAGCTTTAAAACACATTTCCATTCCAATCATGTGATGGAAGCGCAACATTGATGCAGATGGACAAAGCAAACAGCATTTGAAATTACTGGGCGGTGTTGACCGGTTTGCCCTTCAGGTGTCCAATGATAGACAAAACACGAAAACATGATGTTACAAGAGAACTATTTCATAAAATCTATAAATGGATAATAACTTGACGTAAATATGTTTTCCAAGTACGTGTTACATGTTTTCCTGGTAATAGGTTCTTTGCTTATTGTTCTTAAATTTCGCAATTATCGTTTTCAAGGCCTGGTAGTTAAATAAGCTACTGTAACATCCTATATAATTAAACAAATTAACGACACGCCATGAATATATAGACTGGCTAGGTGTCCGTCAAGCCATATAAACAAACAACAAATTCTGTAAGCCGTTTACCGTGATCAGCCAGAATGATAATATTAACACAGTTATGTAAGCGTCTCTTATACAGCCCGTCCATCAGCTGACCTATGTATGTGTCCACCTCCACCAGCGATTCATTCACCTGAACATACAATTGGCAAATCATATATCAAAATCAACATTTCAATTTCTGAGGGTCTGTGGTTAATGCAGCCAACTAGGGGCCTCACAAAAACGGCATTATTTATCATCATCGTATCTTTGATACTGACAAACGTCCGTTTTATTTTCTGCTCCCTGTGTCAGACGCAACTTTTGTTGTACATGTAGAGAATATTAGGTACTGCAGTTTCAATCTGTTCATCATTGGACCGCAATTTTAAGCGTAGCTTATATTGCATTTCCTCTATTGCTTTCATCATGCATATCCCACATATTAAATCGTGCGTTATACTTCATTTGCTGTATGACTAAAACTAAAAGGGACTCCCACAGTTAACACAAAGAATAGCAAGCTCCACCTACATAAATAGAGTTTTCACCACCGCTATGCCCAGCCTTGTCCACTGTGTCAAAGTAGAGTGTCATGAAATCTGGCTTGACCCCCGCTGACCCGTCCAGCCAGCCCAATATCGTTTCCACACGCTTCTCATTAGGGTAATTCCTATTAGGAAAAGGTTTCCATTGATATGCCTTCATCCAGAAGTTATTGTAATGTTCCGGAAAAATGATTTCAAGGAATATTCGACAAGCAATAAAATGTGACGAATCTATCAGGTTTCGATATCACTCGGGACACACACACACACACACGCACGTGCGCCCGCACTATATATATATATATATATATATATATATATATATATATATATATATATATATATATATATATATATATATATATATATATATATATATATATATATATACATACATACATACATACATGCATACATACAGACAGACATGGTTCCTAAAATCAGGTAAGTTATGGTACCATATTGTGGAAAGGTGAAAGTAGCAGTAATATAATGTGGTAATTGTGGGGACTAGTAATTTCTCAACAGCAGTTTGCATCATTAAGTGTTATTCCCGCTAGTGATCTGATCGCCTGCCTTGATGCTTTACGATTGGCAGGCAAATGGACAGATACGTAAAATACAGATACAAAAAAAACCAAACCTCTCTTCGCATGAGTTTTGAGACACTTTTTTGTAACTAATGCAATAATAATAATAATAATAATAATAATAATAATAATAATAATAATAATAATAATAATAATAATAATAATAATAATAATAATAATAATAATAATAACAACAACAACAACAACAACAAAAAGAGAGCATCTTTTTACATCTTTTACTGCTTGGTCAAGAACTGTTCTTCCATAAGGTCCAGTACGCAGATCTGAAGCTATTCGAACTGCATAATAATCATCATCTCGTCCATATTATTTTGTCGTCCTTTTTTGCTTTTGTTTTTGAATCACCTGAATATATCAGATTTGATATGTTCCAATGATTACTTTGAATGTAGATACAATAGCTGATTTAGATACACTTGCGAACAGTTTTTTTCCTTACCCATCATACTTGAAATACTTTGTTGGGTATCGCCCTGAAAATACATAAAAATATGTACAAATATTAATTAAAGAAACGAAATTTGACAATTGATGACAAATGAGCAATTCCGCAATAATGAAAAGATCTTCCTTCCATTTTTTTCATAAGTAGATACCTTCTCTGCTTCTTTCGTATAAGAAGCGCCTTAACTGAATGCTTTATTCGGAAAGACGACCATCTAAACGGACAGAGATAGTTATGAAACGTTTAAAGTTTTATTATTTCCAAAAATATATAAACTCATTAACTATAACATTCTCTTGCAGTCTTTCACCTTGTATCTGCACATCACTTCCAGGCCAAAAGACAGTCATTGCGCTCTTATTGTGCTTTGTAACGGTGTTCCAGAGCTGAAAAAGGAAGTAAAGTTTAAAGCCGGACATCACTTGTACTTTTAACAAATGTAATAGTGGATATTTATGATGTATTCAAGAATAACGTAAGGGTCAGGAAAAAATAGTTACAACCGATGTAATGTGGTAAACAATAATGGACCAAAAAATATGCAAGTCACTGAAACGCCAACAGAATTAAGACTGTAAAAAATACCATGTACCTTCAAACTTAAATTTCGACTTAAAAGTCAACATCATAAAATGCAATAGGGATTTCCATTGTCGCAATTCGTTTTTACTTTAATTTTTTATGTGACACTGACCGGCACAGATTTGGTAGAAAAAAAGTGATTGGTGTGTCACTTTGTTCCATGATTTGTATGTGAAATATTCCCATTGAACAATATTTCATTTTCGTGCTTTGCGTGCTTAGTGTCCAGAATGAGGTACAGAACGACTTTCGACCAATTATGGAGCGTGACAAAACAACTTACTGGCTCCCCAAGCCACCACCTTGGATCTTGCATGTTTGGACTGCCAAGATAAAAGGGCTTACCGATGCTTAAATCATACATGCTGTTATCTATGATGCCATGTGATTCTGGATACAGACCCTGTAATCGACACAGAAGTTACGAAATAGGAATGGGAAAAAGATGAAACAATGAAATGACATCAAGTACCAAAGGTTAAGGTACACCGAATTGCAGGAAGCTGCGTTCTTTCATTTCCATTATTTTGTTAAGGTTTATATGTCAATGGTATTCAAATACAGAACTGCCGATGATGCAAAATCGCAAAGAAGAATTAATAGCGGGATAAACACATATTATGAATGTATCATGCTTGATGTACAAACGTTGTTTTCGCCCTATTTTTCAAAAAAATATTAGTATACTCCACACATAGCATTGCTATAAATGAGACAGTTAAATGTTAAAAGTATGCAAATTAAATGCTTTCTACTTCAGTGCCTTTACTCCAATGCAAGATATGTTTTTCAATCCATTAATATTTCGGATACTGTTACAACTACAAATTGGCCACTTGCATTTTCATATTTGTGCCTAGTAAGCTATTTGCGCCTAAAACAAAATCCTCTTCGCAGGAATCATATTTTATATGTATTTTCTGTTCTTTGAACACGGTTAATGATTAAAGTTATGCTTACGGTAACAATACTGTAGTGATTAGGAAACGTCAAAGTAGGGTATATTGACTTCATATATGGGGTATTCACGCCACAGTCACTCAGTTGCTTTATGTTTGGAGTCAAGTTTCTAAGTAGGTAACTGTCTCGGAAACCATCCAACGATATCAATAGAACTGGAGCAGCTTCTGACCTGCAATGGGTTTCATAATTGCATGAACTGCCACTTTTGAACATGATATTCATTATTATGTAATTTATGCATAATGTTTTGTCACAGGTTTCTCTCAATTTTTTTGGTGGTCATCATTCTGATCGAATATTACTTACGTGAATATCCAAAGTTAGATTCAAGTGATACGAAATGGCAAATAGAAACAGCATGCAAACAGAAAAAAAGGATACATAACAAGGACCTCGATCCATGCAAAATAGGTATGGAATCTGACGTGTTTATAATATTTCAAGTTTATGTCTCGTATTTTATATATTCTTCCAAACATGTATGAGACTTATATTAGCCTCTTAGTTACAGATGTTGCATTGACAGACAGACAGACAGACAGATAGCTAGCTAGCTAGTTAGATAGATAGATAGATAGATAGATAGATAGATAGATAGATAGATAGATAGATAGATAGATGGGTTGGTGGGGGTGGGTGGGTGGGTGGATGGATAGACAGACAGGAAGACTGACAGATAGATAGATTACCAAGGGCATGAAGGTTGGTCACTCGGAATGCAGCTTTTCGCATCAATCCATGCCATTGGTTTCCATAAGCCTATAGCCATGTATGTCTGCAGTCGCACTCGATCCATAGCGTTGAGACTTGGATTAAATGTTAAACCTGTCAGTAATTCTACATCTTTAATTCTAGCCACGTTGTCTTTAAGATAGTCGAGTGGTTTCTGCAACAGGCCATACATGCACATATAAATTGAATACTGATTACACGTCATTATGGCTATCATTTTAAGAAAATATGAGACAGAATAAGTGTTCCTTCCATGATTAAAGAGAAGCGGCCTTTATGTAACAGCAAGCAATAACGAAAGGGCTGTGCGAACAGGCCGTCCTAAGCTTACTTTGACATGGAGCCCATAGCCTCAAAGCACTTGATCAAGCTGTTTTGCGAAGCAATTGGACAGGCAGTTCCTGATAAGATTTTGTTTAAAGATTTTTCCAAAAAAAGAACAAAACGATGCATACAAATTCCAATATTCAATGGCGCGTTTCCAGTCGAAAGTATTCGATAAAGATTCTCCCAAGGCACATCCCCACCCAGTTTGAAGTGAATTTGAATGACAGTTTTGGAGACGAAGTCAAACATGGAATCGCCATGGCAATCACCATTAACTTACATAAGAATTAATAGGAATGCAGGCATCAACAGACAAGTACCCCAATTAACTAATAAAACATCAATAAAAATCAGCGATTTGCAGCATGATTTCAGATTTAGTGAACAACTTTGTTTGAAAGATTATCCACACTTTTGATGCCATCATTTAGCATTAATCACAGACACAAATGGCCGAGTACATGTTGCTGTTGTTGAGTGGGAACACCTTTATATGGGTTTTAAATTTACGATACAGCGCATGTTGGCATTTGTACATTCTAGGGAGGCTACAAATTGGAAATCACGTAGTATCACTCATAAGTTACCTTACAATTGTTAATGGAAGACCTGTGTGGCAATATAATGGCCACTGTCTCGATGTGTCCACCACAATTCTCAAGTTTCTTTCCTAAAGGGCACCTGCTAGCCACCAGGTAGAAGTGTGTAGGAAGCGGAATTGTATTATTGGATAACCATCTGCATTATAAATCAAAATGTTACCGTCAATTTGTATCATCTGTAATTTTTAATTTGCCTGTAAATATGTGCTGTTCTTCTTTGTGTGTTGAATCATGGTCGAGTAAAAATAAGATGATAATCACGTTATAGTTAGTTCCACAATGAATAGAGCATTTTTCTATATGGATAATGCCCGCGATGAGCCAAGATACGTCTGTATTTCCTATCTGAGAGACTAAGATTCGGGTGTTAATGAAAATTGATGGATGATGTTTACATTTGCAAATTAATGTTGCAAAAACAGTATTTTAAGGTAGTCTGTCACTGTCATAGGTTATCTTATATAATTTGGTTATTCTATGTTCATTGCTCTACTGGTGATACCTTAATGTTATATGATTGACAGCCGATAATTTGTAGCAAGCACCACCTTCTAATCTGTCCAATATCATCTTTATGTCCATCGGCATTGTAATCATAAGCTGGGCCTGTTACCACTTGGATCGGTCCATACTTTTCGTTATATTCTTCCATGAGCAGCATGGCGTCCTTCCATATTTCTTGTTCGGACAATAAAAAAACATCCATGAATTATGAACTGTTTTCTATTTTAATTTAGTACGAAAGCCTACTGGACCACCAGAATTTATTTAAAAAACCCATATCTTTTCTACAACTCGAAATTACGAATTTTTTCTCGTAATTATTTATGAAGTTTCAAAACTATAAAAAAAACCCCAAGTTTTCCGACTATCATAAGTCAAATTCGCAAATCTACGACAATGTGTTAACAGCGTTCCAACAGGGTCACCAACGCAAAATTGGTATGGTATTAATGATTAAGCCTGCAGACGGAACTGATGAGACTTTGTCTTTTTTTGCCCTCATTGAAACCATTAAGACCTGGCTGGCTCCATTTTTCATGAAGGCATTTATGCTAAATGTTTAAAATGTTATAACGTTGACAACTAGATAGAACTTGATGTCTTGGAAACTTTCATAGGAGTAGGTGTCATCGTGGAGTTTGTTTTACATTTCTGTTACAGGATGGCTATAATTACAGTATTCATTAGGAATTCCGTAGGTTTATACCTAGGTGTCTGGCTGTAACTGTTTATGTTGT